>CM038214.1:349665291-350122907 GCA_021442155.1 Cymbidium sinense | reverse complement strand
TTTAAGATGTTTCTTTTTATTTAGATCTTTTCATTTTTTTTACCCATTGGAGAACCCAACAGGGGTTTTAAGACCAACAAGGAATGCGGTCCTAAAAGCTAAAGATGTTGGCTAACTCAACCTAAGGATGAAATAAGCTAAGTACCAATGGAAAGAAAGATAGTCTTGGATTCATACCAAAGTACAAATCCACTATCGATACTCAAAGAAAATGATCATTTACCAAAGATGGAGAGAGAAACCATCCCCAGTGAGTCGCCAGAAAAATTATGTGGAGAAAAATTCCTATAAGGAGTCACCTTTCAAATCTGTTGGTGAGAGATGAAAGATAACACTTATAGAAATTCATCTTGTTAAGATGCCACAGATCCACAGATGTGCTTATTTGTGATCGTACCATCAAGGGAATAGTGTACTATCTCGAAAGGCGAAGTCACTACCCTTTAATGTACCTAATCACCTCAATGACTCCTAAGGAATGATGGGTCTACATATGTACTATAGATTCTTCCCCTACTTTACATGGAAAAGTAAAGCAGGGTTTATTTTAAATTGGGTTCATTAAGTTCCCTATAGGGGCAAGCCCCTATAGTTAATTACATCCTAAGGAATGAGGATTCCTTAGAAAAACTCTCGATTAAGGTAAATGATCATTGTCTTTGAAGATTTCAATAGGAAGGACTATCAATTGATTGGTTTATTTTTGAAAGATCAAATGGGATTGATCAAAAGGGGGAGTTATTATCAAAGCCAAAATGGAAGATAAGTAGGAGATGCCCATAATGCTAGGAAACCTAGCGAGCATCTCAAACTATCCAATAGTTGGGCTTTACATTTTTGAAATTGATTTAGTTTGTTTGAGTTGCATTTTTTATTAGAAATTTATGACTTAAGATTCCTTAACACAAGATTAAGAAAATGCCTAAGAGGTGAGGAATTATGCTTATAGACCACAAAGGGAAAAAGAAACCTCAGAACCAAAATCTAGGGACCTTTGGCGAGGGCCGAAAGAACAACCTAAATCTAAGGCAAAAATGTGTAATTGATTTGCCTCCAAACGAGAGGACAAACCACCTGATAGCTTGGACTTACAACCACTGGGGTGGCCACTAACTCCTATTTTATTTTAATATACATGTAGGCAAGGCTTTATCTTTATGAAAGATAGCTATGCTGTTATTTATTTAGAAAGAGACTAAGTCCTTAAACTCACACCCTAAAGAGACTAGATCATGTAAAGGGACATGCTTCAAATGACCTAAATCTAATGCAATTCAAATTTTATTTTATTTTGATTTTTGGATAATTATTTTATCTCACAATAATAGGATTCATATGACTAATGAATGCGAAATAAGGTTCTTGGCCAAAATCAATGAGAAAAGAGGAGGTGAGTTTCCACCATGGCTCTCAAAGGTCAAGCCAAGTTTCTCAGCAAGGTGAAAGCCCTCAATCAAGAGTGAAATAAGATACTTTTGTGCATGATATTATAAAAAAATTCTCATCCTAGCTAAGGGTTGCTAATTCTTTTATCTCAATTTTAAACCTAAGCTTTGGGTGAGGTTATGAGTTGTTTAATTTTATTTTGAGTAATTAAGTGGGTAAAGATTTATTTTTTCATAAAGAGCCTAATCCACATCCAAGCCATACATAAAACAAGGAAGAAGTTAAAGAAAGCATGCCACTTAATACAAAAGCTAAATAAATCATCTATCAATTTATAAAGCTAATCGCAAAAAGATTAAAAGGCCATTATGTGGTATGCAAACCAAAATATCAAATGTGGGTAGGAGCTCTACCTTATACAACAATTACAAATGAATTAAATTACAATTAAGGAAAGAATTCATTGTTATGGGGGTCTTCAAGCTTTGTTTCTTTTTTCTTCTTTTCTTTCTATCTTCTTCTTTCTTCTTCTTTTCTTCTTTTCTTCTTTGATTCCTTCTTTGGATGGTTGGAAGGTAGATGCTCGAGGCCTCACATGGTGCATAAGATAGGATCTTATGACCAGCACTCATCTTAATCCCCATAATAATCATTCCAAAATCTATGAAAAGGAAAAGTGGAAATCTAACTAACACCTGCAAAACAAAGGTTAATTAAAACACACCACACAAATCCCAAGCATGTATATTGGACTTATCACCCCACACATGGGTGACTAAGTCCACACTATGGATTATGCTTAGGGGTAAAACAGCAAAAAGGATTTATATTTTTATTTATGATAGTACCCTTAAGCACAATCCTCTGCAGAAAAGAATAGTTAGACTATGAACGTCCTACCATTCATTCTACAAGCATACATCATAACATATAGTCTAAAACATATATCATAAAACAAAATAAGCATCAAACCATGCACCGACCTAACCTAAAGCTAGAAGTGGTGACTTAGGCTAATGTGTGTGCTTTGAAGGCTTGTGTGGTATGCTTAGCTATGACTTTAGGTTCAAATTTTATAAGTGTGATGAACATGTTCAACTTAGAGGAGGGTTTCATTTAAGTTTAATTTTAATTATTTTGGGTTGATTTTATTTCATGTTTTGATTTGGTTTAAGTGGATCCTACAATTAATTACTAAGTTATGAAGAGAGGAAGAGAGAGAACTTCTCTTTCCTTCCCTAACCTAAGTAATTTCTAAAATAGGTTCACATTTTATTTTTATTTAGGTGAATGTTTTGTTTAAATATTTTAATTAATCCTAGGATTAGATAAACTCTAAACAAACCTATTCAAAAAGAAAGGCATTTTAAGATTAGATAAAATGAATCAAAATTCACATAACACACATTACTTCCTTTCTTTCCCAACATATATAACATGCATATGGATGGACCCTAAGCATATCTATACATACAAATGAGAGAATTTAACACACTTTATGATGCATGCTAAGTAATCCATTTAAGGAAATGTAGAAGTTGAATATGCATGATTTTTCTTAAGTAGCAAGGCGTTTCCTTATCCAAATTTTCACATACACACATGAAAGTAAGAAAGGCATAAGTGAGTACAATGCTATTGTTAACCAGAGGTGTAAGGTACAAGACCTACTTATGGCTACTTAAAGTCTCACAACCTTGGGGTTGTCCAGACTAATATACCACTTTCCTTAATTACAAACATATGTACAAAAGAAATGAAATAGAAAAGGAGAATGCAAAAGTTGTATTAATGGATTCATTTTATTTATGCAATTTATGTATTCTAGTATAGGTAACCCTTTTAAGTGGTAGCATAGAGATGAATACGATATGGAATTAGGTGAGTGTTAGGTTCTTTTCAAATGAACCAAACACCTCACCAAATTCTTATTCAAAACTATACCAACATAAGAATGAAAGGGAACCTATGCAAGCTTATAATTAAAGTATAAGTAGCACACATTTAGATTTGGTATTTGATTTATATTTTTTGAAAATAATTTGGATTTAGTAGTGTGAATAGCCATTCATATTTCTACTTTTGCCAACACATGTAAATTTTACATAAAGTAAACAATTTCATTTTTAAAATTTGAATTTGAAAAATATGAATGCATGAAATCACATGACATACAAATTTAACATGATGGGTAAAGATTCAAGTATTGAAAGCATGTAAAAAAACTAACTTCACTTAAATCCTAAAGGCATTCTTGTAGAATAAGAAAGTTTAAAATAAATCAAAGTGAATTCAAAGTGATTTCTATTTAGTTTGTAGGATTTAATTTTGAAAAGGTGAGATGAGTTTGTTGTTTCTAACCCATTCCAACATGTGTTTGATATTTTTTTTCATTTTTTAGATAAATAGATCCATTTTATACATTAATTAGGTTAAGGTATGAATTAAGTAACTTGATTAACCCTTACCTACACCACCTTCGAAGAATTAATCAAATGATTATGAGCCAATGAGATGACATAAAAACTCACAAGGAATTTAAATTGTCAATGCACCTAATAAGAAAAAGGCCTAATGCAATTTTGCTCACAATTAATATTTAATTAAGCTAAGGGGTTTAGCTTAAGTAATTTAAAAACACCCTTTCATACTTACAAATTGGGTTTTAATTTCCTCAATTTAACTTAGGCTATTAAACATGGAAGCATCTACCCAAAGTAGATTATTTAAGTTTTGGAACTTTTTAGAATTTTTAGAAATTAATTAAGGGGATAATTAATGAATTAAAACTTAATTATATGGAGATTAAGGAGAGAAGAGGGTGTTTAGGGAATAGCTTAGGAAATGCCCAAAAATATTCCATAAACCTCTTCTTACTTTGGATCTGACCTTAATCAACCCTAATCATGGATTAAAATCACTAATTACACCTTAATTATCCTTAATTACATAAGGAGGTAATTAAGAAATCCATATGCAATTCTTCTAATCAAACCTTCAATAAATCCCAAGAAAATTAGGGGAGGCAGAAGTCATCCCCTAAAATATACCCAAGAAGTTTGGGATTAATAAGAGGCTTAATTAAAACTAATTAGCAAAATGAAGTTTCCAATAAAACCCAAATTCAAAGAAAATCATAATCCAAAACCCATTGAAATTAATTTTAAAATATTCTAGGTTGAATTATCTTTCCATAAGATTTTATTTCATAATTTTTTAAATTTTCCATAGGGCATTATGAATTTTAGAAGATCCCTAGATTAATTAGAAATAATTAAAATAACCTAACTAATCCTCTGGCTCACGGCACGACGTGTGATGGTAGCGATCAGTGTGCTTTACATGCGTCATGCCATGAGGGGCTTACTTAAGTTATCAAATCCCAAATGGTGGCTAGTAGCAGCAGGTTTGATCTCATCTTCGATCGATCAGAGATGACGAGATCTCCATGATTTTAAAAAGGATAAGAAATTTCTAAATGTGGGAAATTATCTTGGTTGTCCATCCAAAATGCACGGATGGCCAGATGAGATCTCCCAAGTTCTTCCCCTTGATCAATAGATACTGTCCATGATCAAGGGGAAGATCAGCGATTGAGCTTCGATTCAAACCAAACTCAACCCACAAAAGCTAAAAAGGCACATCCAAAAAAAATCCATAAGATTAAATTTTCTTTCACAAAGCTCCACACCATAATGAGTTTAATGGTCATAAAATCCCATACCTCATCGGAGGTGATCATCGACGCTCGAATCCCTTAGAGAAGCTTCATCTGGTTGAGATGAAGCTATGCTGAAGTTTTGAGCACTTGAGGTTGAGTGGATTAGTATATGGACCACCTCCTCCTTAGCTAGCTTGCGGCTTTGATCGAGCTAGGTCCCCCCTTGCCTTTGGAACTTCAAAGAGAGCTTGGGTGCACTCGACTTGCCTCTCTGATGGAGTGTGCAAAAGCAATTGGAGTGAAATTGAGTGAAGAGGAAATTCAAGAATGGATTGAGCTCCCTATTTTCACACTATGCAAAATTGAGAATATGAGATTTGATTTCACTTTAGGAAGCTTGAGGAGGTTGAGGAATGTCTTCTCTGGCTTCCTTAGGTTCAATCAAATTGAGGACTAATGGATTTGAGTTTGTTTAGGGGGAGTATATCTCCCCCTTGAAGGATCAGACGAGCATTGTGCCATTTTGATCTAATTGATCATATTGTGGAGTTTGTTTTGGCTATTTTGAGTGTGCACATGGTTGGTTTGAGCCAAGGAGTGGATTGCCAACCTCTCATGTGCTTGAAATTGAGTGGGAGAGGGAGTTTGAATTTGGCATTTTGACCCATGGGGTCGAGTTTGGTCTAGGGACCAATTAGGCTGACCCAAACCCATTGGGTTGGGTGCACCACTCTTCACTAGGTCCCCTTGAGCTTTTAGGAAAGCCTCAAGTGAATGTGAAGAGGTTATGACCAAATTACCCATGGATTAGGCCAAAATTTGTTCTATGGCCTAGGGGTAGAATGGTCATTTTGCTAATTTTTTACTTTGGGTATGTTGGGTATATGGAAACTAGGTTTGGCCAAGTTTTTAGATTTGGAATTCATTTGATAGGGTTTGGCTCATGTTGACCCATTTAGGTCAAAATGGGTCAACTTAGGTCAAGTTGACCAATTAGTCAAATTGGGTCAAAAGGGTTGGGTCAAGTTCATATGACCATTTGAAATATTTTGGTGTCTTTGGTTTGATTCAATTTGGTATAGTTTTGAATTTGGCTCATATGACTTCATTTAGGTCAAATGGGTAAAGTTGACCTATTTGACCATTTGACCTATTTGGGGTAGGTCAAGTAGGTTTAGGTTAGGCTAGTCATATCGAGTGGATTGGTATCTTTGTTTCCAATCAATTTTGGTTATGTTCAAATTTGGCTCAACATGACCCATTTAGGTCATGTTAGGTCTAAGGTCAATTGGGCTAGGTTAGGTCTAGTTGGCCAATTGAGGCTTTGGTCAAGTTCCACAGTGATTTGGAATGTACTTGACTCATTGGTTTCAATCAATTTGGCTTAGATCTAGTTTTGACACATTTTGACCCTTTAGGTCAAAATGGGTCAACTTAGTCAAGTGGCCAATTGGGCGGGTTAGGCTCAAATGTTGGCTTGGTCAAGTTCAAACATAAGTCATGAGTGAACTTAGATCAATGGTTTCAATCAATTTGGCCTATGGTGGAATTTGGCTATGTTAGGTTTCATTTTGGGCTAAGTGTTGACTTGGTTTGACCCAATTTGATTGATTGATCATCCCATGATGATTGTTGATCATGATGAGAGGCAAATATGAGTTTGGTTCAATCCAATTTGGTTAGGATTAGAATTTGGCTCATAAGGGTACTTTAGGTCACTTTGGGTCAAGTGAGCCTAACTGGGTCAAATGGCTTGGTCAAAGCTTGATTTGAGCTTGATGGATCTTGTATATTGACTTATGATTGAAATATAAATCCATTTATAAGCGGTTTGAAGTCAAATGGGTTTTGATCCATTTGACAATTTCATATTCAAAGGAAGAATATGAAAGGATTTTGGCTTTGATTTTGGCTTGGGTTTTTTGGTGGTAATTGAGATTTGAATTTATATATGGGCTCATGATTGTAGGGTTGATTGAATCATGAGAGAAAATCAAGTTTGGCTTGATTTGAAGTTGATTTAGCTAAGTTCAAGATTTTGACTTGAAAGGTGGATTTTGAGTTGATTTGAGTTTGATTTTGGAATTGGTTTTGATTGTTTGAATTTATATTTCATTTATATATGTGAATATAAATGAGAATATAAATTGATCATGAGAAAATTTCAAGGATTTGAAGTGGTTTATGATTTGGGATAAGTCTATTAAGAAGGATTTAAGGGACTTAGGAGAATTTGGAGTAGGGATTTGAATTTTTGAATTTGGTTTGATTGATTTATATTTATATTTTATATATGTGAATATAAAAGAGAATATAAAATTATAAGAAAATCCCATGACTTTGATATTGTTTGATCAAGTTTTAGGCTAAGTCCATTAATGGAGAATTAATGACTTAAGAAAGATTTTTTAAAATTGAGAATTTAATTTGAGGGTTTGATTTGATTGATTTATATTTATATTTCATTTATATATGTGAATATAAATGAGTTTTGAAAAAATTCCATGAGTTTGAGTTAATTTGATTAAGGTTTTGGATAAGTCCTTTAATGGAAAATTAAGGGACTTAGGAAATTTTGAAATTGGAAATTTAATTTGTGAATTTGATTTGATTGATTTATATTTTAATTTCATTTATTTATGTGAATATAAATTAAAATATAAATGAGTTTTGAGAAAATCTCATGAGTTTGAATTGATTTGACTAAGGTTTAGGCTAAGTCCACTAATGGAAAATGCAGAGACTTAGGAAAATTTCATGAATTTATTTAGAATTTTGAGTTTAGTTTGATTGATTTGAATTTATATTTCATTTATATATGTGAATATAAATGAGAATATAAATGAATTATGAGAAAATCTCAAACATTTGATTTGGTTTAGATCATAATTTTGGTTAAGTCCTTAAGAAAGGATTAAGGACTTAGGAAATTTGAACTTAGGAATTTTGATGGATTTTGATCATGTGTTTCAATCATAGATTTCAATCATGGATTTCAATCATATGGAGTTGATTTGAGTTTTGAAAAAATCAAATGAGAATTGATTTGGAGTTTGACTTGAAAGGAGGAAAGTGAGGAATGGTTTAAGCTAATGGTAGGAAGTTTTCCCTAACACCCCTAAGGCATGACCTATTCCTATGGCTAACTCTCCTAAGTCTCTAGGGCTAGGTTGAGTGTCCACCTAATCACTAGATGTGTCTTAAGACTAAGGAACTCTTAAAGCCTAAGAGGAGTCCTATGTCTAAGATGGAGGGTTTGAGAGCTCATTCTAAAAATGAGGTCAACAACTATGTAGGGTATTTTTCTTCTTGGATAAAGCCCACATCGATCAGTTTCTTGACTTCATAAATAACCTGTTGTTCTATATCTAATCGCATGCATCTAGGAGCTTGCTTGATAGGGTTAGCATTAGGCTCTATTGCTAGTTTATGGACCATTATGTTAGGAGGCAATCCAGGCTTCTCTTCATAACTCATTGCAAAGTAGTCCTTAAACTTCGGTCAATAGCACTAAGTCATTGGTTTCAATTTCATTCTATAAAGAACGTGTATGTGGGCATGGATCTTCTTAGTTCTAAGTTGATTTCCTTGAGCTCGTCGATGGTTGACTTGATCTCTTCTTCAAACTCTAGTGGTGCATCTTTGAATTCAAAATCATCTTGATCATCTGAAGTTTCTTAGCATAGCTCCTCATATAAGTTAATGTGATTTTAATAGAACCAATCATATTCCAAATTATTGGTGATGACTAAGTAGTAATCATCATCATCGACTGGACCCATTATACTGAATCCTAGTCTCAGTATTGATTGAGAGCTTTTGCATTTGTTCTTCCACATTCTTTCAAAGTAGTCTAACCTTTTTCTTTGACCAAGTATGTGGGATTAACCCTTTATTTGCTAAATTATGAACACAAGGCAAGTACCAATCAAAAGGTAATTCTATTAAATCTTTATATGAATCATCCACAAGTTCTACATCAACTTCTTGACTTGAGGATGGTGCTCCCAGAAAGAATCTCTGAGACTTCACACCTGTGGATAACTTAGGGGCTTCCTTAACTAAAACCCTCGACTTTTGAGAGGAAAGTGGGGTTAGAGCAAGGTTCCCAATGATGCCTAATTGTTTAACATATAGACTTAGATACACTTATGCTTTGCTTTAGAGCCAGTCTTTATTATCTATGGCTCGTGTCACCTCCAAGGGAATCTACTATTGAGTAGAGCTGGCTAATGTGCTAATCATATAAGACTCATCATATGAACTAAATTCTAAGTCTATATGGATAGCAGATGTACTCCTAGTAACTAGGATTTATCTTCTATTAGGCCAACAATAAATAGGTTTTCCACCCAGGATGACCTCTGACGGGCACTTCCTCTGGTTGAGGTTAGGTCATCTTACCCATATGTTTGAAAGTAATGAGCGTGGGTGGAATCTAATGTCAGGCTCCATTTCCTCATCCAAGTTTATTTCCGTTCCCTTTTATTTTCATTTTCATTTTTCATTTTCTTTTCTTTTTCTTTTCTCTTTCCTTTTCTTTTTATTTTCTTTTCTTTTATTTTTTAACTTTGGCCAAGTTCAGAATAGACTTGTTGATTTTGAGGGAGGTAGTAAGAGCATCCTCATATATGTCAACTGTAAATGGCTTGAGATCTCCTTTGACAGTAGATGATCCCACCTCTCACAAACTTCATACACTGATGTAGAGAGGATGGAACTATGTTGTTCCCATGTATCCATGGTCTCCCAAGCAAAGCATTGAAAGATGTATCAGAGTTTATAATACGAAACTTGGCTTTGATCTTCCAATCATCTATCTCCAAGGGCAACACTATGGAGCCTAAGTCCTGTTGACCTCACTTTTGGAGTGTGTATTCAATCTTCCCATATTATACTTAGAAGTCTTCTAGAGACTAAGACTTCCCTAGTCAGAAGACACTTCTAATAATTATGTAAACACTTAACCTAAGCCTAATGACTTAGAAGGGTTAACCATAGGAATAGGTTATGCCTTAGGGATTAGGATAATCCACCTATCCTACAACCCAAATTCAATCCATGTTCACCTTCTCAAACCAAAACTCAAGTTCAATTTAAACATCAAATTCAAATTTAAATTCAAATCCAAATACAAACCCAAATTCCAAAACTAAATGATTGAAGCCCATGATCAAATCAAACTTGAAACCTTCCTAAGCCTTATGACCTATCCCATGGACTTAGCCAAATCTTAATCCAAATAAATCCAAAATCAATTGATTTTCTCATAATCAATTTATTTCATCAATCTTCTTTCTAAATATAAATCAAATCTACCTTCAAATGATCAAATTAAATTAAACTAAATCAAATTAAATAAAACCCTTCCTAAGCCATATGACCTATCCCATGGACTTAGTCAAATCTTAATCCAAATCAAACTCAATTGATTTTCTCACAAATCAATCATATTTTTCAATCATCTTCACAAATTTAAATGAAATATACATTTAAATTATCAAAACTAAATCAAACCAAATCAAAATCAAACCTAAGCCACATGACCCAACTCCATGGACTTAGCCAAATTCCTTCATTCCAAAACCCAAATTCAATTAATTTTCTCATGAATCAATCATACTTTCAATCATATTCACAAATATAAATGAAATATGCAATCATCAAGGCAAACCAAAATCAACCCAAGTCAAACTTAACCCTTTTGACTTGAAATGTTTATTGAACCAAAACCCATTTGAACACAAGCCAATTGCAATTGAATTTATATATCAATCCCAAATCCATATATAAACTCAACTAAATCAAACTCAACCCAAAATCAAGTCAACTAAACCAATTTGGTCCACTTGACCCAAAGTGGCCAATTTGACCTATTTGAGCCAAGTTCTAATCCTACCCAATTTGGATTGAACCAAGCTCATCAAAACCTCCCATCATGATTGTTGATCACCCTAAGTTGATCAATTATCATAAATTGGGCCAAACCAAGTCAACTTGTTCATTTGACCAAGTCAACCCATTAACCCATATGAACCCAAACTAGCCAAATTACAACTAAGCCAAATCCCTTGAAACCAATGATTCATACCAAATCAAAATCAATATTTGAATATGACTTGAACTTCAATTGAGTCAAACCAAACCCAATTGGCTCTCTTGACCTAAGTTGATTGACCTAAAAATACCAAATTGAGTCAATTCAAACTATAAACTAAATTGATTGCAACCAATGGCTCAAGTTCATTCCAAATTGATTGTTGAACTTGACCAAAGCCATGATTGAACCCAATTGAACACAATTGACCTACAAATTGACCTAAAGGTTAAGTTGGCCTAAATCAAAAACAAATCAAATTAATTAAAACCAAAGCCTACAATCATCTTCAATTGGTCAACTAAACCCAAATCAACACCCAACCTAAGCCAATTTGGTCAATTTGGTCAAATTGGTCAACTTAACCCATTTGACCCAAATGAATTCAAATGAGCCAAAATCAAATCTAACCCAAACCAATTGAACCAAAACATCCCAAATGATCATATGAACTTGACCCAACCCTTAGTTTGAGCAATTTGACCAATTGGTCAACTTGACAACTAACCAATTTGACCTAATTGAGTCAAATTGAGACAAACTAACAAATCAACTCAATAGACTTGAAATTTGGGTTAACCCACTTTTGGCTCATTTCCAATATGCCCAAATAAAATCAAATGCCAAATGATCATTCTACCCTTGGGTCAAGGGCATCACATGAGAAATCACTATGTAAGTGGTGATATCCATTCCTTAGCCACTTTGTACTCTCCCAATGGTCCACTAGTCACCTAGGACATTGCCCAACGAGGGGTGGTTGGGTCTACCATGACCCATGGGAGGTGAAATCACCTCACCTTCCCCATTGGAGCATTTGAAACCCATAGACACCCATGATTCCTCCTTAGCGACACCTCCACACCTTCAACCAAAAAAGCCACCTCCTCCCTACCCACTGCACGAGATGGTGGATGACCACTAGAAGCTAAACGATCCACCATTGATCAAGATGAAGGTGGGTATACACTCGTTTCCACTCAAACACACAAAATCATTCCTCAAGCCCTAGCAAGAGCTAGAGCCATTCCCACTCTCCCAAGCTTGTTCCTCAATCACAAAATGCCATTCCCGTGCATCCTGAAATAGGACACTCCCATTTTTGACCTAACTTCCCCATTTCTCCATTAAACTCAAATGAACTTCCACACACCTTCCCTAGGCCTCGTTGAGCAAGAATGAATCATCTCCCAAGCTTCTCGAGCACAGGAGGTGGGACTTCGATGAAAGCTGAGCTCTAAATCATCAGTTCATGGCCATTCAAGCGAACATTGAGGAATTTATCCAATTGTTGCTCAATAGGGCTTCATCTCCACAAGATGAAACTTGCTCAATCGTTTGAGCCACAGAACTTGAGCTCCAGTGAGGTATGCTTCCAAAACTGATCCTTAGGCAAAAATGGGTTGCAGCTTTTTGATGAAAACTTGCATCTCGTGTGATCTTGACCATTGGATCCCCTCGATCAATGTCTTGAAGGTGTAGGATCCTCTTGGAGTTGATCAGCTTGAGCTTCGGATCAAGTGAGCAATGGCATGGAACTCCATTCTCTCTCACTGCGTGTTAGATCACACACTTGTCCATTCGCATGATCAAAATGGAAGATCATGATTAGATCTAGATCGATATGATTTAATCTATTAATCTATGAGATTAATCTAGCCATGATGTTAGATGGGACAATGAGAAAGCGCATCACCACCACACGTAGTCGATAAGTTTTAAGTATCCAATCCCGCGGCACCATGTGGAAAGTGCGTGGCGTCAACGCGCCACATGGCACCAACAGGATTAGGCTTAATTAATCATTTTATTGGCTGAAACTTAAAATCATAGAGAAATAAAAATGCAAATAAATACTCATTTTAAAGGTATTTAAGAGGAGAATTAATTAAAAATGATCTTAACCAATTTTGAATAATAATTATAGTTTAATTGAAAAATTATTTAGCTTAATTATTCCTTAATTACTTGAGTAATTAAACCCAAAATTTGTGGGTTAATTTAATGGGATGACCTCTGCCTCCCATGATTTTCTTGAGATTTATTACTCAATTGAAAAAAATTGACTAATTAAACCTTAACTACTCTTTTAAGTTAATTAATGATTAATTAATCCCATAAATAGTAATAAATTGGTTAATTAAGTTTATTAATCATTGTACAACAGTAAGTGAACTAAGGAATAAGGTTGGGACCCCTTTCCCTAAGTTCATTTCACCCTTTTCTAAAATGAAATTAATTAAGATTTAACTAATTAATTAAATCACTTAATCAAATTGAAATCATAATCACATTAGACCTTAATTAATTAAATCATTGTGTAATTAAAACCTAAAGGAGTTTAAAGAAATTATGGTTAGTCCACATGTGTGGGAAAACCATAAGAGTAATTAATTAAGTCCTTTAATCTAATTAACTATTAATGATGAGCCAATTGCATTAGGCTTTTATTTCCTAGGATCATTGTAAGTTTATTTTCCATGCATGTCATGTTGGCTCATAATTATTTAGTTAATTACTTTAAGGTGATAAAGATAAGGGTAATTAATTCATCTAATTAATGGTTCAACTTAATTAACCAATAGAAATAACTTAATTACATTTCCTTAAATTAAATTAAATCACTAATGTGGGAATGGGTTTAAAACAACAAGTGATGATTTCTCTTTTCCTCTTTAAATTAAATCAAATCCAAAACTTAATTAATAAAGACATTTTGGTTTTCTTTAAATACTTTTATTTGATTTGATTGCCCTTTAGAACTAGTTTGGTTGAATGAATCACATGCTTATATTTGATTGTCCTCTTTCCAATCATGTTAAATTTGGTACATAATTTGAATTCATGCATCCATCTTTTCAAAATCAAGTAAAATAAAATGGATTTCCTTTATGTAAGCTTGCATGTGTTGATTTAATTTAATATATGCATGGCTATTATCACTATTAAATCCAAATGTATTTTTCAAAAGCTTAATAATGAATAATAATATGTGTTATGATGTTAGTTATAAATACATAAGAAATGCATGTTCTTATAGCTTAAATGTATGAATGTTGAGTTCTCTTTCCTCTATTCATGTGTTGATTTATATAAGATTGAATGGTAATGGGTATATAGTCTGGACATCCTGGGAACATGAGGCTTTAGCTAGCCCCAAGGAGGTCATTTGATTACCTCACTTCCTTGGTTTAACAATGGCACATACCCATTTGATTTCATTCTTATGTATTTCAACATTAGATAGAGCTTTAATTCATATATATAAATGATTCGATAAAAAAAATAATCTTTGCATGGTTTACTTTCTCTCATTTATGTATACATCCATGTGTGTCCAAGAAAACCAAGTATATAGTCTGGACATCTCAAGAATACGAGGCTATAGTTAGCCCCAAGGAGGTCATTTGATTACCTCATTTTCTTGGTTTAACAATGACACGTACTTGCCTATATCTTTGTACATGTATATGTATATGTGATTAGTGAATGAAAATCCCATTTTACATTAAAATTGCATGCATTCATAATTGACTAAGTGGTTGAATTAATTATCCATATGATTTGTAGCTTACTTCCTATGTTCACATATATGAATTTACATATGCTTGAATGCAAATGGGTATATAGTCTAGACATTGAGAATCTGAGGCTAACTCAAGGAGGTCATTTGATTACCTCACTTCCTGGTTAACAATGGCACATGCTTATTTAATTTCATTCTTATGTCCTTTTGTATAAGAATTTGGGTAAAGTTTTAAATTAATATGTTTAAATAATTTAATCAAATAAAATATAAATTCTAAACATACACATACATTCATCATTTAAGTGTCTTAAAATATGTTGCATGTATAGATACACTCTAGATTAAATCATATGCATGTTACATGTGATGAAAAGGAATGATTTAGTATATGTCAAGTGGTAGTAATTCGATTAAATCAACCTTAAGATGCCTTTCATTTTAAATAGAATTATTTAAAGTGAACCTAAACTTAGGATTAATTAAATCATTTAATAAACTATTCATTAAAGATAATAAAATTAATATACTTTAGAAACTGACTTAAGGTAGTGATGAAAGAGGGAAACCCTTTTTTCCTCTTTTTATAACACTTAGTTGCTATGTGTAATCAAATGAAACAAAAGAAAACATAAATTAAAATTCTCAAATCAATTAAACTAATTCAAGTGAAATCAACCTTTCATGTTAAATTGAATCCTTCTACACTTAGAAAATACAACACTAA
Organism: Cymbidium sinense; assembly: GCA_021442155.1. Classification (NCBI taxonomy): domain Eukaryota; kingdom Viridiplantae; phylum Streptophyta; class Magnoliopsida; order Asparagales; family Orchidaceae; genus Cymbidium; species Cymbidium sinense. Next base: position 350,107,510 of record CM038214.1, on the reverse strand, counting down.
TGCCTAACAAGACTTACCACACAAGCTTTAATACACACATTAGAATTAAGTCACCACTTCTAAGTTAGGATGGTGTATGACGTGATGTATATTTTGTTTTATGATGTATTATTTTAGATTAGATGTTAGGGTGTATGCTTTGTAGACTAAATGATAGGCCAATATTAGCTAATCATATTTTCTGAGGATTATGCTTAAGGGATGCTTAAAATAAATGTGAATGCTCTTTTTACAAGTTGCTTAAATCCTTAAGCATAATCCAAGTTAGATAGTGGGCTTAGTTATCCATGTGTAGGGTACTAAGTCCAAATTATAAATACAACTTCTTGGGATTATATGTATATTTAACTAACCTCTATATTTTGCGGTGTAGTTAGATTTACTTTTCCCACATAAATGTAATTTTGCAATAGGAATTAGGATTAGTGCTAAGGGGATTAGGATGAGCGGTGGCTATCTGGTGCCTGTGATGCCTTTGAAGCAAGCACCATCCAAATCAAAGAAGGAACCAAATCAGAAATGGAAGTATGAAGAAAGAAGACCCACATAACATTTCATATAATTATAATTATTCGTTTATATTCCAGGTTTTATAAGGGTAGAGCTTGGCTACCCATCTTTTTTCTCTTGGTTGTATGCGGATTTTCGACCTGGCCTTTTATTCTTTTATGATAGTATATATAATTATTTAATGTTATAATTACATTGTGCATTAGGACGGTATGCTTTTCATAGTTTCTTAAATGATTGATGCTTTAATGTGTGGCTTGAATATGATTAGGCTCTTAGGATAAAAATAACTTTCTACCCAACTAATCACTCATAACTAATTTTTAAATAACTCATAACCTCATCATAAAGCCTAAGACATAAATAAGATAATTAAAAGATTTAAAAACCCTTAGTTATATGGTTGTATGTTTCACATCTTGCATGCATATTCTTTCTCTCTTGAACATGAAAGATCTCCATCCTTGCATGATAAAATAATGCTTGACCTATGAGGGCATCCCTTGTGGTGGAAAATACCTTCTTCTAGCTGATTTGACCCATAATCAATTTAATCATACATTTATGCATAAAAAATCCTAAAGCCTCTGTAAAAATGATGTGTCCAAAATGATAAAAAAATTTAAAAGATTTTGCATCTATAGATTACGTTATATAGTCATACTACTCATGCTCTAGTCTCTTAAGGAGTGTGTTTAGTACTTTAGTCTCTATCTAATTAAATAACAACACTAGCTATCTTGCAATTTATAAGACCGAACTACATGGTTTTAAAATTATTGGAGGCATTAATTGGTAGCAACTCCAGATGATTATAAATCCAGAAGTCGGACAATTTATTCTCTCTTGTGGAGGTAAACACTAATGTCCACCTATCGCTTATATTTCGGTCATGCTTTAGCTCTTACTAAAGCTCCCTAGATTTAGGATCTGAGGTAGCTATTTTCTTGACTATGCATAAATCCTCACCTCTTAGGCATTCCCACAACCCTTGTTGGTGGATTATAAGCCCAATCTAATTAAATTTCAACTCAAATATATAAATCTCCTCAACTTCAAAATTATAAAGCCAACCATATGATAGATTGGAATGCTTACTAGGCTTTCTAGTATAATGAGCATTTCCTACTTATTTCATTTGGATTCAAAAAATAAGTCTTCTCCTTAAACTTTTCCAATTGATTTTCTAAATACAACCAATCTTTTGATAGTCTAACCTTGAAATCGTTGGAGATGATAATTGTTTACTTTAATCGAGTATTCTTAGAAATTTCATTTCTAAGATGTAACTATGGAGGCTTGCATCCATAGGGAACAGAACCTTGTTTAATATAAACCCTGCTTTATTCATTCATATAAAGTAGAGAAAAAAATCTCTAGTACATTCGAAGACTTATCATGCCGTAGAAGTCCTTATTATATGATTAGGTCCACTGTAGGGTGATGCATCTATCTTTTGAGATAGTATATATCATACCTCAATATTGAACCTGTTCACCTCAAAAAGTAACCCCCCCCCTACGATTTACATGGTGCCCCTCCCACACGCCCTACATCCAAATAAACACCACAAGGCCCTCTTGCCTTGTTCATTGAATCCTTTCAACATCATTCTTTTTTTTGGAGTTTAGAGATGTCGATCCACTAGTAGGCAAGGGTTCTTAGACTAATAATATTGACTGATACACCTAGGTCAACTGGACATTATAATCAACTCTGGCTTAGTCCTCCACAAGCATATCCATGGGTGGAGCATCTTATGAAGGGGTTATGTGCTTACTAGAACTAATGACTTCTTATCTCAGGTGCTATAGCAGGTAGAAACTTTGCATAGGTTGACATCAGTAACTTCTTGGAATGTTGAGCTTGTGGAAAGTTCTACCTTCTCGTCGGGCATACCTACAGCCTATCTTATGGGTTTCTCAGAGTCAATCGAATCCAAGTCAATCTCAAGAGGTGAACCCGACTGATTTAGAGAAGGATAGTCTTACTCTGAATCATAAATGAAAGGATCGGAACTACAAGAGATATTATTTTTATTTATACTTAGAGCGCTTTCAATAGGAATAAAATCAAGAGCATTAGAAGTAGACAATATATAAGTAGAATCAGCTTTCTTCATTAATTTCTTTTGGGTGGAGGTACATGATAGAAATCAAGTAAAGTTAACAGAGTAAGGGATTTTGTGCCCTTATTTGCAAATACAATGCTTCTGCCAGTAGAAGAGGAGCTAGCAGAAGAGGTGGTAGTTATAATAGTGGAAGGAGTACTGGACTCGGATGGTAGCCGTGCTACTAGACTATCCTGGGAAAGTATGGTGAGTTGCTGCTACTATTGGGCTATAACCCTCCCCGAGTTATCCTTTGCAACTAGCAAACCTTCTTTGGTGTTGGAGGTTTGAGCTACTTTAGACACTTGTAAAGAAAGATTCTTGATCTTAGAAATGATCTTCTTTAAGGTTTGAGATAGGGAGATATCCTAACCTTCTTTGGTTGTAACAGGATCACAAGTATCCCCAAGGATTACTCTAATGGAACTAAATGGTTGTTCTAATAAGTATTCCTTAGGGATAACTATGGCTCTCAACTTGTAGCTGCACTTAGCATAATCCTTAAAGTTATACAATCCTCTGAGACATGGCTTAACATGCGATGGTGGGGGTAATAGCTAGGATCACCACTTTTGCCCACTTCCTCCGACCTCTTAGGCTCTGGTAATTGAAGTCAAGTTGCTTTAACAGATTCTTAAAGATTTTCCATACTACCTCCCTTTTGAATGAATATGGCTTATTCAATATATCGGCAAGAGTAGCTGGAAAGTAGCTACTTGGTGATGCATATGAATATCACTACTTGGTAGGCTACTGAGGTGGTGGAAATGGTCATTGTGGCGGCTGCGGTGGCCGGTATGATGGCTGAGGGGGTGGAAGAGGAGGAGGCTGAGCGTAGTCTCTCATCTGAACTCTGGTTGGCTACTCTCTATCTGGACACAAGCTGTCTCGGCTTACACCTTACGTAGCTTGGGCCTAGAGGATAGGTCAAGAAAGGGCAAATGTTTGGCTTCCTCTTATAGGCAAGCCACTTGTTGATTAATTTCTCGAATGTTTTGATGGTAAAGCCCTTAAGCATGAAGGCGACCGAGCCATGGATATTCTTGAGAAGAATCTTAATGGCATGTTGTTCAGATAGATGTGGTTCACATTTCATGCTCAGGTTATGCCACCTGAGAATGTAATCAATAAGGGACTCATTGAGTTTATGTTTCTCTGCAATGAGGTTGCCTACAATCACCCTCCACTGAGCTCCAGCAAACCTCTTGATGAAGAGGTGCTCCAACTTAGCAAAAGTCTTCACCGAACCATTGGGCAGTTCGATGTACCAATCAAATGCAACACCTGACGGAAAAGATGAGAGTAGTGTTCCCACCGAGATACAAAGCTAAAGTGTACAATGTTATTGTTGGTTCCGCCATCAAAGATCTTGAAGGATAGTGGCACAAAACCATAAATAAAATAAAAACCTAAATCTAAAAAATAAACCTAAAAATAAATAGAAAATAAAACCTAAACCTTAAACTAAAAAAAAAACTGAACCTAAAATAAACAAAATAAAGTAAACATAAACCTAAACTAAAATAAACTAAAGTAAAATAAATAAAACTTAAACCTAAACCCTAAACTAAATAAAATAAAATAATATTTAAATAAACATAAACTAAACTAAAAAAAAAATAAACTTAAAATAAAAACCTAAAATCTAAACCTAAAAAATAAAATAAATAAAACTAAACATAAAAAAAAATAAATAATATAAAAAAACATAAAAATAAAAAAAAAATATAACTAAACTAAAATAAACATAAACTAAACCTAAACCTAAAAAAAAACTAAAAAATAAAATAAAATAAACTAAGAAATGAAAAAAATTAAACCTAAATAAAATAAAAATAAAATAAACTAAAATAAATAAAAAATAAATGGATAAACCAAACCTACCACTTTACTTAATTTAAAAAAAGAAAATAAAACCTGAAGCCTAAAGGAATACAAACTGAGCCCCAAACCTAGGCCTAAAGCTGATAGCCTCTAAAACCCTAAGATCAAAACCCTAAACCAAACCCCAGGCTAACCCTGAGCTAAAACCCTAAAAACTAAAATAAGATAAATAAAACCTAAAGCTTAAATAAAATAAAATTAAATAAAGAAACTAAGCTAAACTAAACCTAAAAAATAAAATAAAATAAACTAATAAAATAAACTAAAATAAATATAAATAAAATAAACTAAACTAAAAATAATATAAACTTAAGAATAAAAACATAAATATAATAAAAATAAAATAAACCTAAAATAAAATAAAATAAAAACTAAATAAAAACCTAAACCAAAAAAATAAACCTTCAAATAAAACCTAAAAATAAATAAAAAATAAAACCTAAACCTAATCCTAAAATAAAATAAACCTAAACCTAAACCTAAACTAAATAATAATACATAAAAATAAAACTAAAATAAAAACCTTAAACCTAAACCAAAAAATAAAAATTAAATAAAAAACTATACCTAAACCTTAAAAATAAAATTAAAATAAAAGTCAACTAAAAAATAAACTTAAACCTAAACCTAAACCTAAAAAATAAACTAAAATAAAAAACCTAAACTAGAATACATAAACCTAAAATTTATAAACTAAACTAAATAAAACTAAAAAATAAACCTAAATAAAAATAAAATTAAACTCAACTTAAATAAATAAAAAATAAACTAAATAAACTAGATAAACTAAAAAGACCTAAACCTACCAGTTTACTTAATTTAAAAAAAAAATCATAAACCCTAAATCCTAAACCCTAAGCCTACAACCCTAAACCTATACCCTAAACCCTAAACCCTAACCCTAAACCTTGAGCTCTAAAAGTATAAACCCTAAACCCTATACCCTAAACCCTAATCCTAAACCCTAAACCCTAAACCTAAACACAAAGTAACTAAATAAATTAAAAATAAACCTAAACCCTAAAACCTAATAAACATAAACTTAAACCAAAACCCTAAGAATGGGCAGAACTTTGATGACAGGAACATCACTATCAACCAAGCTCAGTCTAGATCTAGTGGTGGAGACAAGGCGAAGGAGACGATTATCGTAGTGGTGGAGGGGGATCTAGTGTTGCTAGTGGATATGGAGGTGGTGGTCGGAGCACTGGTGGTTATGAAGTCAGGAGGAGCGACGGAAGTTACAGCCGTGGTGGTGGCGATGGGAGAGACAGTTCTGATGGGAACTGAAGAAATAAAAGAATGACCAATTCGATCTACTGCTTATGGAATTGTGTCTTTACATTATAGATGATTCTAATTATCTAAGGTTTTTGATTTGCTCTATGCATGCTCATTTTTGATTTATGTCATCGCTGTGTCTTAGAAAACTTTGTGTGTTACTTGGTAAAAAAAATCAAAAAGAAGAAATATTGAATCTAAATTTGTTCTCTATTAAAAAAACCAAAAACCTTAAACCCTAAACTAAAACCTGAAGCATAAACCTATAATCTAAAACCTAAACTCTAAACCCTAAACCCTAAAATACCTAAACCCTAGACCCTAAACCCTAAATCCTAAACCATAAACCCTAAAACCCTAAACCCTAAACCTTAAAACCTAAACCCTAAACCCTAAACCCTAAACCCTAAACCCTAAACCTTAACCTAAACCCAACCCCCAAACCCCAAATGCTAAACCCTAAACCTAAATCCTCAATTAACCCTATACCCTAAACCCTAAAAAGTTAAAAACCTAAACACAAACTAAATAAAACCAAAAAAATAAAATATAAAAAACCTAAACCAATAATAACAAGCCTTAATCCCACTAGGTGGGATCGGCTACATGAATCCTTTGTCTCCATTGTGTCCTATTATGTGTCAAATTCTCATTTAATTCAAGTATACTAAGATCATTTTTTATACATCTTAACCAAGTCTTTTAGGTCTACCTCTACCTTTCTTAACATAAGGCAAATCTAATGCATCTACTCTCTTAATCGGTCATCTGACCGACGCTTTATGTGGCCAAACCATCTGCGACTCTCCCTAATCTTATCTACCACTGAGGTACTCCAACTTTTCCCAACATACTCATTTTGCATTCTATCTCTAAGGGTAAAGCCACTCATCCACCGAGCATCCTCATCATCTCTAACACTTAACTTAGTCTTATGTTTCTCTTTTATTGGCCAACATTCTGCACCATAAGTCATTGCGTCTCTCACCACCATCTTATAAAATTTTTCCTTAAGTTTAAGTGGAACTTTTATATCACATAATAGCATGTCCCAAGTCCGATGCAAAAGTGGAGGGTTATGCTAGTCGACTAGGTAAAATTTGTCGAAATAATCATGACATGAATCCTATAAAAAACCTAAACCAGAGTAAAATAATAAAATAAAAATCTAAACTAAAACATAAACCTAAACCTAAACCTAAACCTAAAAAAAATAAAATAAAAAATAAAAATTAAACTAAAATTAAATAAATAAAAACTTAAACTATACTAAAAATAATAACAAATGTAAATAAAAGAAAAAGTAAACTTATAATATAAATATAAAATAAACCTAAAAAAAACTAAATAAAAACTTAAACCTAAAAAATAAACCTAAAAATAAATAAATAAATAAAAGCTAAACCGTAAACTAAAAAAAAAACCTAAACCTAAAATAAAAATAAAAGAAACTTAAAACTTAACTGAAATAAATAACCTAAACCTAAACCTAAAATAAACTAAAGCTAAACATAAACCTAAACCTTAAATAAAATAAATTAAATTACAAATAAACCTAAATATAAACTAAAAAAATAAATCCTAAAAATAAACCCAAAATTAAAACCCAACAGCTAAACCTAAAAAAATAAGATAAAAACCTAAATCTAAACCTAAAAATAAAAATTAAAACCTAAACCTAAAAAATAAAATAAAGATAAAACTAAACTAAAAAATAAACCTAAACCTAAACTTCAAAAATAAGCTAAAGTAAAAAACATAAACTAAAATAAATAAATTAAACAAAAAAAAAAAAAAATAAACCAAAATAAAATAAAAAAATATAATAAACTAAAGTAAACAAAAAATAAACTAAATAAACTAAATAAACCTAAACCTGTGAGTTTACTTCATTAAAAAAAAATCTAACCCTCAACGCTAAACCATAAAACTAACCTTAAACCCTAAACCCTGAACCCAAAACCTACAACCCTAAACCCTAAACTCTAAATCTTAAAACCCTAAACCCTAAACCCTAAACCTTAAACCCTAAACCCTAAACCTAAACCCCAAAACCCAAACCCTAAACCCTGACCTGACTCCTAAACCCTAAATCCTAAAACAAACCCCTCCTAAACCCTAAAAAAACTGGCTAAACCTAAAAGAAATAAAACCTAAAAATAAAATAAATAAATAAACCTACACCTAAATAAAATAAAAATAAAATAAAATAAAACCTATATTAAAATAAATTATCTTAAAATAAAAAATGCTAAATCAAGAAAAAAAAAATTAACCTAAAATAAAATAAAATAAAACTAAATGAAACTAACTTAAAAATAATCCTAAAAATAAAATAAAAAACAATTAAAAAAAATAAAACATAAACCCTAAAGTAAAAAAAAAATCTAAACATAAAATAAATAAAACAAAATAAACCTAAACCTAAACTAAAATAAACTAAACATAAACCTAAACCTAAAATAAACTAAACCTAAACCCTAAGCTAAATAAAATAAAATAAACTAAAAATTAACCTAAACCTCAACTAAAAAATATAACTTAAAAGTAAACCTGAAATAAAAACCTAAAACCCAAAACTAAAAAAATAAAATGAAAATCTAAATCTAACAAATAAAATATAAACCTAAACCTAAAAATAAATTAAAAAGCCTAAATTGCATAAACACTAAACCTAAAAACAAAAAGATCCTAAACTAAATAAATAAAATAATAAATAAACTAAATAAATATAAACCTGGGTTTGCTTAATTAAAAACAAGACCAACCCTAAACTCAACCATAATACCCACCAACCTGCAACCACTAACCAACACTCCATGACCCTAAATCCAACCAAAACTGATGCCCTAGACTTAGCCACGGACAGCAAAATGACCCTAGGCCCCAGATCCTAAACCTGACACTGACTCACAGGCCCTGCCTGGGCCACTGAGCTAACCACTGAGCCCAGGCTACCACAAACCACGGGACACAGGCCTAAAGGCACCTCAACTAACCTAAACCACTGAGGCTGACCCTGAGCCACAAGCCCTAAACTAAAAAAAATAAAATAAAAAAGAAATAATACCTAAACCTAAATAAATTAAAATAATAAAATAAAATCAAACCTAAAATAAAACCAAAAAATAAAATAAAATAAAATAAAAACCAAACTAAGATAAAATAAATAAAACCTAAAATTAAAAGATCTAAAAAAAATCTAAATAAAATAAAACTAAACCAATAATAAAAATAAAAATACCTAAAATAAAGTAAAATAAAAACTAAATAAAAACCTAAACATAAAATATAAACATAAAAATAAAATTGAAACCTAAAATAAATAAAACCTAAACCTAAAAAAATAAAACCTGACCTTAAATTTAAAAAAAAAACCTAAACCTAAAATAAACAAAATAGAAATAAAACTAAACCTAAAAATAAAATTAAAATAAATAAAATAAACATAAACCTAAAATTAAACCTAAAATAAAAACCTAAAACCTAAACCTAAAAAAATAAAATTAAAATGTAAACTTAAACCTAAAAATAAAAAATGAAACTTAAACCTAAAAAATAAAATTGAAATAAAACTAGACTAAAAAGTAAACCTAAACCTTAATCTAAATCAAAAAATAAATAAAAATAGAAAAACCTAAACTAAAATAGATAAACCTAAAATAAATAAACTAAACTAAATAAAAATAAAGATAAACATAAATATAAAAAAAAAAAAATAAACTAAAATAATGAAGAAATAAACTAAATAAAATACTGGGTTTGCTTAATTTTTTTTTAAAAAAAAAACCCTAACCTAAACCCTAAATCCCATGCCCTAAACCCTAAAACCCTAAACCCTAAACCCTAAGACCCTAAACCCTAAACCCTAAACACTAAACCTTAAATTTTAAACTCTAAACCCTAAACCCTAAACCCTAAACCTTAAACCCCAAACTCTAAATCCTAAACCCTAAACTCTAAGCCCAAAACACTAAAAGCCTAAAAGCTTAAACCTAAACTAAATAACACCTAAAAATGTAATAAATAAAAAAACATAATCCTAAATAATACAAATAAAATTACATTAAATTAAAACATTAACTAAAATCTATACCTAAAAATAAAATAAAATTAAAAATTAAAGTAAAACTAAATTAGTATAAATAAAAACCTAAACTAAACTAAAAAAATAAAATAAACTTAAAAATAAAATAACCTAAATAAAATCAAACCTAAACGAAAAATAAAAATAAAATAAACCTAAAATAAAATGGAATAAAAACTAAATAAAAACTTAAATATAAAAATAAAACCTAAAAACAAATAAAAAATAAAACCTTAACCCAAAACTAAAAAAAAACTAAACCTAAAATAAATATATAAAATGAACCTAAACCTAAACTAAAATAAACTAAACCTAAAATAAACTAAATCTAAACCCTAAATAAAATAAAGTAAAATTAAATGAACTAAAAATAAATCTAAACTTAAACTAAAAAATAAAATCTAAATGTAAACTTAAAATAAAAAGTTAAAACCTAAACCTAAAAAAATAAAATGAAAACCTAAACCTAAATAAACCCTAAACCCTAAACCTAATAATAAAAAATAAAATCTAAACCTAAAAATAAAAATAAAAATAAAACTAAACTAGAAATTAAACATAAACCTAAGGCTAAACCTGAAAAATAAACTAAAATAAATAAACATAAAATAAATTAACTAAACAAAATAAAAATAAAAAATAAACTAATAAACTAAATAAACCTAAACTTATCAGTTTACTTAATTTTTTTAAAAAAGCCCTAAACCCTAAACCCTAAACACTAAATCTTAAACCCTAAACCCTAAACCCTAAACCTACAACTCTAAACCCTAAAAACTAAACCCTAAAAACTAAAGCCTAAACCATAAAATCCCAAACTTTAAATTCTAAACTAACCCTAAACCTTGAAGCTTAAACCCTAAACCCTAAAACCATAAACCCTAATCTAACCCTAAACCCTAAGCTAAACCTAAACCCTAAACACAAACTTAATAAAACAAAACCAAACTAATAATAATAATTAAAATAATAATAATAATAATAATAAAAATAAATAATAATCAATAATAATAAAAAAAAATAAATAATAAAACCTAACCAAAAAAACTAATAAAACTAACTAAATAAATAATAATAAAACTAATAATAAACCTAAAAACTAAAACTAATAAAAATAATTAAAACCTAATAAACTAGCTAAAACCATAAAACCATAATAAATAAACTAAACCAACTTATTAAAGAATAATAATAATAATAATAATAATAATAATAATAATAATAATAATAATAATAAACCAATAAAACTAACTAAAACTAATAATAATAATAATAGTAATAATAAATAAAATAATAATAAAACTAAACCCTAAACTGAAAAACCAAACTAATAAAATCAAATAATAATTAAACTAAAACTAAACAAAACTAGAAACCTAAACCCTAAAACCTAAAACAACTAACTAAACTAATAATAAATAACAAACTAAAAACTAATAAAACCCAAAACTAATAACTAAATATTAACTAAACTAAAACCTAACTAAATAAAAGCTAAACTAAAAGTAAGTAAAACTAAATAAAAAAACACTAAACCATAATAACCCAAATAAACCTAAATAAACATTAAACCTAAAACCAAATAAACCCCAAAACAAAAATAAATAACTAAAATAATAATAATAATAATAATAATAAACTAAGCTAATAAACCTAAACCCTAGATAAACAAATAGCTAACTAATAAACATAATAGAACTAAAACCTAATAACAATAATTAAACTAAACTAACTAAACTAACTAAACCCTCAATGCTTGTAATTAAAAAAACCCTAAACCTTAAACCCTAAACCCTAAACCTGAAAGCCTAAACACTAAACCCTAACCCTAAACCCTAAACCCTAAACCCTAACCCTAAACCCTAAACCCTAAAACCCTAAACCCTAAACTTTAAAACCTAAACCCTAAACCCTAAACCATAAAAACCTAAAAATCTAAACCTAAACTAAATAAAACCTAAAAATAAAATAAATTAATAAAGCATAAACCTAAATAAAATAAAAACCTAAACTTAAACCTAAGAATAAAAAACCTAAAATAAAATAAAATATTATTTAAATGAAAACCTAAACCTAAAAAATAAACCTAAAAATAAATAATAAACAAAACGTAGACCCTAAACTAAAAAAACAATAACCTAAAAGAAAAATAAAATAAATAAAATAAAATAAACCTAAACCTATACTAAAATAAATAAAACCTAAACCTAAAATAAACTAAATCTAAACCTAAACTTGAACAAAATAAAATAAACTAAAAATAAACTTAAAATTAAACAAAAAAATTAAACTTAAAAATAAACCTAAAATAAAAACCTAAAACCTAAACCTAAAGATATAAAATAAAACCCTAAACCTAAACCTAAAAAAAAAAGTAAAACCTAAACCTAAAAAATTAAACAAAAATAAAACTCAACTAAAAAATAAACCTAAACCTAAATATAAACCTAAAAAAATAAACAAAAATTAAAAACCTAAACTAAAATAAATAAACTTAAAATAAATAAACTAAACTAAATAAAAAATAAACCTAAATAAAAATAAAAAATAAAGTAAACTAAAATAAATAATAAATAAACTAAATAGACCCTAAACCCTAATTTAAAAAAAAAGCCTTAAACCCTAAATCCTAAACCCTAAACCCTAAACCCTAAACCCTAAACTAAACCTTAAAAAACCCTAAACTCTTAAAAACCATAAATAAAAAAATAAACATAAATAAATAAAACTTTAATCGTAAACCCTAAAACTAATCCTAAACCCTAACCCTAAACATAGACCTAACAATTTACGTAATTTTTTTAAAAAAAACCCTAGACCCTATATCCTAAACTTGAAACCCTAAACCCTAAACCCCAAACACTAAACCTATAACCCTAAACCTACAACCCTGAACCCTAAAACCTAAATCATAAATAATAAAACTAACCCTAAACTCAAAACCAAAACTTAAAACCTACAATCCAAAACCCAAAACCCTAAACCCTAAACCCTAAAAAATCATAAACACTAAACCATTAATAAATTTTAAGAAAAACCCTAACCATAAACATTAAACTTTAAAACTAACCCTAAACCTTAAGCCGACAATCCTAAACCCTTAAAATTTACAACTTAAACCCTAAACCCTATACCTTAAACCCTAAACACAAAAACCCGAAACCATAAACCTTAAACCCTAAACCTTAAACCCTAAACCTAAAACCTAAACCCTAAACCCAAAACCCTAGACTCTAAATCTTAAACCCCAAAAACTGAAAAACCTAAACCTAAACTAATTAAGACCAAAAATTAAATAAATAAATAGCACCTAAACATAAATAAAATAAATAGGATAAAATAAAATAAAAACCTAAACTAAAACCTAAACTTAAACCTAATAATAAAAACTAAACTAAAACAGAATTAAAAAAATGTAAACTAAACTAAAAGATAAAATAATCCTTAAAATAAAAAACCTAAATAAAATAAAACCCAAATGTAAAAGAAAAATAAAATAAAATAAAATAAAAACTAAATAAAAACCTAAACATAAAAAATAAACATAAAAATAAAAACTAAAAAAATAAAAAAACCTAAACCTCAAACTAAAAAATAATAAATAAACCTAAACCTAAAATAAATAAAATAAAATAAACCTAAACTTAAACTAAAATAAACTAAATGAAAATAAATAAAACATAAACCTAAATCAAAAATAAACTAAACCTAAACCCTAAACTAAATAAAATAAAATAAACAAGAATAAACCTAAACTAAAAATTAAAACCCTAAAATAAACCTAAAATAAAAACCTAAAACCTAAACCTAAAAAAAATAAAATAAAAACCTAAACCTAAACTTTAAAATAATAAATAAACCTAAACCTAAAGAATAAAATAAAAATAAAACTAATCTAAAAAATAATCATAAACTTACACCTAAAAAACTAATTACAATAAAAAATTGAAACTAAAATAAATTAACTTAAAATAAATATACTAAATAAAATATAAATAAAAATAAAAAATAAAATAAACTACAATAATTAAAAAATAAACTAAATAAACTAACTAAACATAAACCGATTGGTTTCTTAATTTTAAAAAAGCTGTAAACCCTAAACCCTAAATCCTAAACACTAAACCATAAACCCTAGACCCTAAAACTAACCCTAAACCCTAAACCCAACCCTACAACCCTAAACCTAAACCTAAACCCTAAACTAAACACTAAACATAAACCCTAAACCCTAAACCCTAAATCCTAAACCCTAAAATAAACTAAATTGAAACCCTAAACTAAATAAAATAAAATAAAGTAAAAATGAACCAAAACTTAAACTAAAAAATAAAACCTAAACATAAGCCTAAAATAAAAACCTACAACCTAATCCTAAAAAAATAAAATAAAAACCAAAACCTTAACCTAAAAATTAAAAATAAAAAACTTAAACCTAAAAAAGTAAAATAAAAATTAAACTAAACTAAAAAATAAGGATAAACCTAAACATAAACTTAAAAATTAAACTACAATAAAAAACCTGAACTAAAATAAATAAACCTAAAATAAATAATCTAAATAAAATAAAAATAAAAATTAAAAAATAAAGCTAAATAAAAATAATAATAAAATAAACTAAAATAACTAAAAAAATTAAATAAACTTAAACCTTTGGTTTACTTAATTCTTTTTTAAAAAAAAACCTAAACCCTAAAACCTTAAACCCTAAACTTTAAACTAACCCTAAACCCTCAGCCCTAAATCCCTAAACCCTAAACCCTAAACCCTAAATTAACCCTAAATGTTATGTTAACCCTAAACCCTTAACCCTAAACCTTAAATCATAAATCCTAAACTCTAGACTTGAAAACTAACCCTAAACCCTAAACCTGCAACTCTAAACCAACAACCCTAAATCCTAAACCCTATGCTATAAACCTTAAACCCTAAACACTAAATTAAACTTAAACCCTAATCTTAAAGCCTAAACCCTAAACTTTAAATTAACCCTAAACCCTAAAAACCCAAAATCTTAAAAATTGAACCCTAAAAACTAAACCCTAAACCCAAAACCCTAAAAACTCAAAACCCTAAAGCTTAAACACTAAACCCTAAACCCTAAATCCTAATGCTAAACCCCATAAACCCTAAAATTATAAATCCTAAACCCTAAACCTTAAACCCTAAACCCTAAACCTTAAAAATCTAAAAACCTAAGGCTAAACTAAATAAAACCCTAAAATAAAATAAATAAAAAAAGCTCAACCTAAATAAAATAAATAAATAAAATAAAATAAAAAACTTAAACTAAAACCTAAACTTAAACCTAAAAATTAAATAAAATAAAAAATAAAAAATGAAAATAAAATAAATAAAACCTAAATTAAACTAAAATTAAAATAATCCTAGAATAAAACCTAAATAAAATAAAACTAAACATAAAATAAAATAAAATAAACCTAAAATAAAATAAATAAAACTAAATATAAACCTAAACCTAAAAAAAATTAAATGAAACTTAAAAATAAATAAAAAATAAAACCTAAACCTTAAACTAAGAAAAAAAGCTAACCCTAAAATAAAAATTAAATAAACCTAAACCTAAACTAAAATAAATAAAACCTAAACCTAAACCTAAAATTAAATAAACCTAAACTAAATAAAATAAGATAATCTAAAATTAAACCTAAGCATAAACTAAAAAATAATACGTAAAAATAAAACTAAAATAAAAACCTAAAACTTAAACCTAAAAAAATAAAATAAAAACCTAAACCTAAACCTAAAAATAAAAAATAAAACCTAAACCTAAAAACTAAAATAAAAATAAAACTCAATTAAAAATAAACCTAAAACTAAAAAAAATAAACTAAAATAGAAAACTTAAACTGAAATAAATAAACTTAAAATAAATAAAATAAACTAAATATAAACAAAAAAAATAAACCTAAATATAAATAAAAGATAAAGAAAACTAAAATAAATAAATAAAAACTAAATATACTAAATAAACCTAAACCTATCGGTTTACTTAATTTTATAAAAAAAAACTTAAACCCTACATCCTAAACCCTAAACCCTAAACCCTAAACATTAAACCTATAACCCTTAACCTACAACCGTTAACCTATAACCCTAAACCCTAAACCCTAACCCTAAACCCTAAAATCTAAAAGCATAATCCCTAAAACCCTAAACCCTAAACCCTAAACCCCAAACCCTAAATCTTAAACCCTAAACCATAAATCATAACCCTAAACCCTAAACCTAAACCCCAAACCTTAAACCTAAACCTAAAGTAACTAAATAAATTAAAAAAATAAATTTAAATAATAAAACCTAATAAACCTAAACATAAACAAAAATCCTAAGAATTAGCATAACCTTGACAGGAGGAACATCACCGTCAACCACGTACACATCCTGGTGGAGGAGTGAGGTGGCCATTATCGCAATGGTTGTGGGGATGAGGTGTTGGTGGATATGGAGGTGGTGTCAAGTAGTGATGGTTTGGAGGTGGAGGAGCAAGGTGGTTAAAGCTGGAGGTAAGTAAGGAGATATCGGCATATGATGGTGGATTCCACTATGACAAAGGGATGGTTCTGATGGGAACTGGAGAAACTACAGAATGATCAATTCGATCTGCTGCTTATGGAACAATGTCTTTATAGTAGAGATGGTTTTAGTTATCTAGGGTTTTTGATTTGATCTATGCATTATGCTCATTTTATCTATGTCACACTTGCCTTCAAAACTTGGTTACTTTTGATGAAATCGAAAAGAAGAAATTTTGAATATGAATTTGTTTTCTATTAAAAAAAACCAAAATCCTAAACCCCAAATACAAACTAAAAAAAATATAAATATATTAAAAAAAATAAACCTAAACTACTAAAATATTTAAACTAAACTAAAATTAAAAAAAAAAACTAAACTCAAGCCCTAAATAAATAAACTTAAATGTAAACCTAAACTAAATAAAGTAAACTAAACTAAAAATAAACATAAACCTAAACTAAAAAAAATAAAAGCTAAAAATAACCTAAAATAAAACCTATAACCTTAACCTAAATAAAATAAAATAAAAACATAAATATAAACCTAAAAATAAAAAATAAAACCTAAACCTAAAAAATAAAATAAAAATAAAACAAAACTAAAAAATAAACACAAACCTAAACCTAAACCTAAAAAATAAACTAAAATAAAAAACCTAAACTAAAATAAATAAACCTAAACAAAATAAACTAAACTAAATAAAAATAAATAATAAAATAAAGTAAAATAATTAAAATAAATAAAATAAAGTAAAATAAACCAACTTTGCTTAAAGGTTTTTCTAAAAAAACTCTAAACACTAAAAACAAACCTAAACCTAAATCTGATCACTAAACCCTCTAAAAATACTAAACTATCAAAACCTAAACCCTACCCTAATAAAAATTAAAATCAAAAATGATAATATAACCTAACTCCCTAAACCCCTCCAAAACTTATCCACCTCACTGATCACCCTAAACCTAAACCCTAAACCCCCCTCTATCTCCTGTGCTCTACCTGCTTAAACCTCCAACCCTTTACCCTCCCAACCAACCCCACCCCAATAACTCCACTGAGAGGCCCTCTCTAAACCCACACCATACCCTGGCTAACTTAAATCTAACTGGGCTTAAAGACTACGAAACCCTGACCCTAAACCTAAATGGCTCTCCAAGATAACCCTGAATCTTACTTAAACCCAAAAAGATTAAACTCCCTTGACCTAATAATACTCTAAACCCTAAAAAACCTAAACCCTACTAAACTAAACCCTACACTAATCTTAAACCCTGATCCTACCACTAAACTTAACATAAACCTACCATAAACTCTAACCATACATTAAAACTAAAATAAACCAACTCTAAAACTCAAACTAAACCTAAAAAAATAAAATAAACTAGTTTAAAATAAACTAAGATAAAATAAATAAAACATAAACTATATAAAAATAAAATAAATCTAAGAATAAAAACCCAAACAAAATAAAACTAAATGTAAATAAAATAAAATAAGCCTAAAATAAAATTAAAAAATTAAATAAAACCTAAACCCAAATAAAATCCTAAAATAAAAAAAACCTAAAAGTAAAAAATAAATTAAAATAAATTGAAATAAATGAAACTAAAATAAAGAAAACCTAAACGTAAAACTAAAATTAATCCTAAACTAAATAAAATAAAATAAACTAAAATAAACCTAAACTAAAAAATAAAACCCAAAATAAACCTAAAAGAAACCTAAACTTAAACCAAAAGTAAAATATAAACCTACAAAACTAAAAATAAAAAATAAATAAAAATAAAAATAAATTACATAAACTAAATTGACCTAAATCTACTAGTTTACTTAATTTTATTTGGAAAAAAACCCTAAACATTGAACCGTAAATCCTAAATCCTAAATCCAAAACCCTAAACCCTAAACCCTAAACACTAACTAAAAAAATAAAATCCAAAAATAAAAAAAATAAAAAAAATCTCTAATGCTAAAAAACCTAAAACCCTAAACCAAACCCACAAACCCAACCCTAAACCTAAAAACCCTAAACTAACTCTAATAAAATAAACCTAAAATAATCAAACTAGGCTCTAACCTGACCTAAAACCTAAACTAAACCAGACCTAAACTAACCACTTATACCTAAATCTAAAACCCTAAATTAACCCTAAACCCTAAATCTTAAACCCTAAAAACCTAAACCCTAAACTGTAAACCCACACCCAATCACCTAACTGACTGAAACCACTAACTAACTCTGACCTCCATCCCTCCAAATCTTAAAACCACTTACCTCTGACCCTACTCTGATCTATGAAACTTTTTCCTACTCCTACTAACCTCTACTACCACTTCTCCAACTGACCCTAAACCCCCAAACCCTCTAACCTCCTAAATCCTACCTCCTCCTCCCACCCTGACCTAACTCTACCCTGGGCCCTAATTATCCTAAACTACCCTAAACCTAAAACCTAAACTTCTAAAAAAACAACTTAAATTAATAATTAAATATTAAAACCTAAATAAACCCAAACTTAAATAAAATAAAACTTGGTAATTAACTAAAATAATAAAATAATAACTAAACTAAAAAAAAATAAATCTAATAATAAAAAAAACATAAACAAAATAAAAACTAAATGTAAAATAAAAATAAAATAAACCAAAAAAAATAAAATAAAAATCTAAACCTAAAAAATAAACCTTAAAAACTTAAAAAAAACCTAAATATAAAATAAAAAAAATAAAACTTAAACTAAACCTAAAATAAATTAAACCTAAACCTAAACTAAATAAAAAAATAAAATAAACTAAAATAAACCTAAATCTAAACTAAAAATAAAACCTAAAATAAACCTAAAATGAAACTAAACTGAAAATAAAATAAAACCTAAACTAAACCTAAAAACAAATAATAAGATTAAGTATAATAAATAAAAACTAAACTAAATAAATAAATAAACTTAAACTTGGGTTACTTAATTGTTTTTTAAAATCCCAAACCTAGAAACCCTAAACCCTCACTAACTCCAAAACCCTAAAACTAAAACTAAAAAACCTAAAATCTAAACCACAAAACCCCAAATAAATAAAAAATTACAAAACCCTAACCTAAACCCTACTAACCCCAAACCTGTAATCAAAACCCTCCCTAACCCTAACCTAAACTCACAACCTAAACTAAACCTAACCTATCAAAACTAAATTCTGACCTGACCTCCCTACTAAACCTCTAAACCTGACCTAACCCTATTAAATCTCTAATCATAAACCTAAACTGACCTGTTACCCACTTAAATAACCTGACACTGAGCCAGACCAACCCAAACTAAATCATATAACTCCTCAAACCTGAGTCTTGGGCCCTGATCTATACCTCCTCCACTCTCTAAACCTGGGCCTTAAACTAAAACTGCTCTATACCACTGGGCTTAAACCAACCTTTAACTCCTCCTAAATCCTCTCTAAATCCTTCTAATCCAAAAACTAACTACTAAAACCCTAAACCTAAAATCCACAAACTGAGCCAATCTCTAAAACCCTAAACTCCCCAATCCAAACCCCAAACCCCAAACCCCACCAAAACCCCAACCAAAACCTAATCACAAGACTACTCTAAATCCTAAACCTTAAAACCCAAAATATAAAATTATAAACCCTAAACCTGACCTAATAAAATAAAACCAAAACTCAAAAATCTAAGCCTAAAGTTAAACTAAATAACACCTAAAAATAAAACAAATTATAAAACCTAAACTTAGATAAAATAAAATAATAAAATAAAATTATATCCTAAATTAAAACTAAAACCTAAATATAAAAATAAAATAAAATAAACTAGTAGAAATAAACTAAACTAAAATAAATAAAGAACTAAACTAAACTAAAAAATAAAATAAATCTAAGAGTAAAAGACCTAAATAAAATAAAACTAAACACAAATAAAAATAAAATAAACCTAAATGAAATAAAATAAAAGTAGATAAAACTTAAACCTAAAAATAAATAAAAATAAAGAAAACCCTAAACTTAAAAAAAACCTAAACCTAAAATAAAAAAACAAAATAAAATAAAATTAAAATAAAATAAATAAAACCTGAACATAAACCTTAAATAAACTAAAGCTAAACCTTAAAATAAATAAAATAAAATAAACTAAAAATAAACCTAAACCTAAACTAAAAAGAAATTTTAAAAATAAACCTAAAATGAAAACCTAAAACCTAAGCCTAAAAAAATAAAATAAAAACCTAAACCTAAACCAAAAAAATTATAAATTAAAACTAACCTATAAAACATAAACAAACCTACACCAAAAACATAAATTAAAATAGAAACTAAACCTAAATAAAAAATAAAAAATAAAATAAACTAAAATAAATACAAAATAAACTAAATAAACCTAAGTTCACTTTATTTTAAAAAAAACACCAAATCCTAAACCCTAAAACCTAAACCCAAATCCACAAAACCCACTACTAACCATAAAATTAACCTAAACCAAAATCTAAGCCCCAAACTAAACCTAAACCCTAAATCCTAAAACTAAACTCCTAAACTCTAAACCCTAATCAAAATCCCCAAAACCAAATCTTAAACTAAAAACCTAAACTTAAATCCTAAACCACAAACCCTAAAATCTAAAACCCTAAACCCAACCCTAAACTTCTAAACCCTAAACCTAAACTAACCACCTCCTAAACCTAAACATTAAACCATCTTGCCTAAACCATAAATCTAAACCTAAACCCCATCTTCTCTCCATTTTTGGGT
Source organism: Cymbidium sinense (assembly GCA_021442155.1). NCBI lineage: Eukaryota > Viridiplantae > Streptophyta > Magnoliopsida > Asparagales > Orchidaceae > Cymbidium > Cymbidium sinense. The sequence continues at coordinate 350,086,343 of CM038214.1, read as the reverse complement.
TTTGCAAATTTTTTTTCCCTATGGAGGCGTTCCTTTGTGACTTTTGTGGACATACTTGTTTTCCATTTCACACAGCTTGGCTTGCTTCTTCATCATGTGATGTTGTTGATCATGGTTGTGTTCTCTACTTTCTTGGGTAATTTGAGATTTCTTGAAAGTTTCTAACTCCTTGGGGGTCTCTAGATTAAACCTTTGCTAGCTTTAAAATCTTTCAAGGAAGTTCTTGCTGGTAAGGCCAATTGCACTGGTGAGTCTCTCAAACTTATCTCTACCTTCTTTCAAGGGGTACCCATGATAATGTGCCCTGATTTGATTATGTAAAGGCTTGTGAAACCCTTTGAATTCACGTTGCGTTGGGTAAATTCTCTTTGTGTTATCTTACTTTGGAGAATATTCATTTATATTTTCATATCGTGAAGCTATCTGGTATTTTTCTATCGAATTGATTGATTCCCATCATTTCTTGATTCAGCTTTGAAATGATTTATATTATTCTTGAGTATTCTCTTGATGCTCATATTTTATTGTCAATTATTAGATGTGATTGTTGAAATGGATGCCTCATTTTGATGTGAAGCAGGAATCTCCTATTATTCTAGTTTGGAGATCCCTTCCTAATTTGCATGTTCATTTCATTAATCATGAGTTTTTTTGTACTATGGGTGTGTTGTTTGGTCATCCTCTTCAAGTTGATCAGGCGACTGCTTCTAACACCAGGCAATCTGTTGCTCAGATTCTAGTAGAGTTGGATATAACTAAAAAATTTCCAAAGGATAAAGTTATGGATGATGATACTATCTCAAATGATAATTAAAGAAAATGTGATCCTTCATGAGGGCTTGATTGGTGAGCAAACTTAGAATAAAGTTTCTAATCCTGACTTGGGCACTTGTGCTTTAAATGATTCTAATTCTTCTTCTACTTTTTCATCTAATGTTGAACTAATTTTTAATCTAATTTTGCAACATAATAATGATTTGGAAGAAGGTGAAGTGGCCTGCATGATGGTTTTAATGTGCAACCTTATTTCAAGCATATCCCTGAACAGTCCCTATCTGATGGTGATGTTGTGGATTTGACTAATAAATTTCAAACATTTTTTAGAAAGAATAATAGAACTCCTCAAACTAAATTTCCTAACTTTGCCAAAGTTACTAGATCTGGCTCTTCTGCCCAAAAATAAATGGTTTCTTTCTTAATTTGGAATGCGAGAGGGATTGGTACCCTCTCTATTAGAAATAGAATTAGAAATTTAGTTTTTCTCATAACATTTTCTTTTTGGCTATCTTGGAACCCTTTATTCTTCCTTCTAACATTCCTTCTTTTACTAGAATGATTGGTTTTGGTATTTTTTTTGCTAATTCAAGCAATAAAATTTGGATTTTTTGGAATAGTCCTTTTATTCTGAAGGTTTTGGATGATTTATTCCAAGTTGTTAATGTTAAAATTACTTATGATAATTGGTGTTATTTTGGTTCATTTGTTTATGCTTCTTGTAATAGAAATGGCAGATGACTTCTTTGGGAAGATCTTATTAGTTTCTCTTCTTCTATTAATGCTCCTTGGTTTATGGGTAGGGATTTCAACATTATCTCTTCTTCCTCTGGACGGGTTGGTGGTAATGCTTCGAACTTATTTTCAATGGAAGATTTTAATAACATGATCCTTGATTGTTATCATACTGATATTGGCTTTAGTGGGTCTCAGTTTACTTGGAATAATTATAGACTCTGACAAAAGTTAGATCGAGTTCTTTTTAATCATTTACAGATTAACCTTCTATCTAGTACTTCTATGGAACACTTAAGCAAAACCCTTTTGGAGCATTTTCTCTTGCTTATCACTATGAACTTAAATGTTACTTTTTGCTTTCAAAATATGTGGCTCATGGATGATAGACTTTTGCATGTTGTTGCTACTAACTAGGGTGAACCTCTCCATCCTGATGATTCTATTTTTGGGATGAGGTGTTGTCAATGACCCTTCTAAAATTCATTTGTTGGCTAAAGCTAAAAATAGATTAAGAAGTTATCAAGACATGGAGGAGACCTATTGATGGAGAAAAGCTTCTATGAAATGGATCTCTAGTGGTAATCATAATACTAAATATTTTCATGCCATGGTTAGAAAGAAAAAGGCTCTTAGTCACATTCATAAAATTAAAACTAATGATGGTGTTTGGTGTTCAGATAAAAAAGAGCTTACTGATTCTACTATTTCTTTTTATACAAAGCTTCTTTATAAAATTGTTTCTTATGATGAGATTTCTTTGCATGATGTTATCCCTAATCTCATTTTGATGATGATAACAAGATGCTTTCTTCCTTGCCTTCTAAGCATGAAATTGCTGACACTTTGCAAAGTATGAATACAGACTTAGTGGCTGGCCCTGATGGTTTTACTACCCTCTTTTTCCAAACATGTTGGATTACCATTAAAGAGGACTTGGTGAAATTTGTTCTTGATTTCTTTAAGGGGAGTACTCTCCCCAAATATTTTTGTAGCACCTCCATTATTTTAATTCATAAAAATGATAATACTAAAATTTGGAGTGATTTTAGGCCAATTAGCCTTTGCTTTTTTTTAACAAACTTATTTTTAAGATGTTGGCTAAAAGGTTGAGTATCTTGCTTCCTAAAATTATCTCCCCCAATCAAACCAGATTTGTTAAAGGGAGATCCAATTCATATAATGTTCTTTTAGCCTAAGAAATGATCCATGATTTGAATGCTTAAGTTTACAGTGAAAACTTGCTTTTTAAGCTTGACATTTCCAAAGCTTATGATAATATTGGTTGGGTTTTCCTATATAAAATCTTGGCTTCATTTGGATTCTCTAATCAATTTATTGCTTTAATTAAGAATGGGATTGAGAATTCTTGGTTTTCTTTGCTCCTCAATGGTGAAGTTCATGGTTTCTTCTCTTCTTCTCATGGGCTAAGGCAAGGGGACCCTCTCTCTCCTGCCCTTTTCTCTATTACTATGGAATATCTTTCTAGATGTATTAAGTATGTGTTTAGAAAAATGTCTAACATGTACTATAGAACCAGTAGTGGGTTTCCCATTTCTCACCTCAGTTTTGCTGATGATTTCATTATATTTTGCAATAGCTATACTCTTTATATTAAAAATTTGTGTAATTTCTTAACTCTTTTTGGCATGGAGAGTGGCTTGAATATTAATCCTGATAGAAGTTATTTTATTACTAGATCTTCTATTTCCTCACCTAAGATCAATGTTATTAAGAATATTATGGGCTTTTCACATCAAATTCTACCTATCGAGTATTTCTGTGCTCCTTTATATGGAGGAATGAAAAGATCTTCTTTTTTTGATGAAGTCATTCAGAAAATAAATAAGAAAACCTCCTCTTATGAGTTTAATTTACTTTCCTTTGGTGCTAGACTTACCTTAATCAAAAGTACCATTTTCTCTCTACCTCTATATCACTTCTCTACTATTGTTCCTACTCGTACTATTATTTAAAGGATCAATAGACTTTTTAATAAATTTTTTTGGGGATCTAGCTCTTCTACCAAAATATTATATTAGGCTTGTTGGCACATGGTCCTAATAATGAAGGTGGCTTGGGTTGCAAAACATTAGAGGATTCTATTAACTATTTGTCCTACAGAATGTGGTGGAATTTTAGAAATAACCATAGTTACTGATCTCAGTTTATGCAAGCTAAATATTGTCAAGGCAAACATCCCCTCATTTGTGCTTTCAAATCTAGGGATTCTCCTGTGTGGTGAAGACTTTGTAGTATCAAATAGAATGCTAAGAACCTAATTTCTTAGGGTGTCAATTCTGGTTCCTCTTCCTTTTGGTAAGACAATTGGCTGGGGCAAGGCTCTATTGATTCCTTGCTTAATACTCATTCCACCGTGATGCTTAAGATTAATCAGTTAATTACTCACAATAACTAGGATGTGGCTCAATTAAATATCCTTATCCCTAATGTGATAGTTGACAAAATCCTAAAAATTTGTCCTTTCCCTAACGAACCCAACCAAATTCTCTTTAAAAATTCTTCTTCTAGAGATTTTATTTTTAAGGATGTTTGGCACTTCATCAGATTTAAATATCAAGAGTCCTTGGTTTGTACTAAAATCTGGAATATTTATGCCCCTACTTTATTTTTGGTTTTAACTTGGAGCATTTGAAGCATTATATCCCTCTGGATGCTACTTTTCTGGAAAAAATGCTTCCATCTCCCCTCTAAATGCTACTATTGCTATCACATTGAAACTGTGGATCATGTTTTTTGTGAATGGCCCTATTGCTGCTAAAGTGTGGAAATAGTATGATAATATTTTTAATACTTTCCATTTTAGTGGTTCATTTTCTATTATGCAACTTCTTGAAGCTTGTTTCTCTCATACTTCTAAGGGTCAAGTTAAAATTGTTTTTTCTACTACTATTCTTTGGTATATTTGGATGGAGAGAAAGGATACTAAGCATCACAATATTCCTATGAACTATCATCATATTATTGCTAGAGCCAAATATAAAATTATGTCTTATTTCAAAGCTAATCTTCTTAATTACTCTAGTTTTAAAGGGTATAATTCTATGGCCTTCAATTTTACGATTAACCTTCCCTCCTGTAATGTCTCTCCTACCCAAAAAATTATATATTGGATTAAACCTAATTCATACATTAAGGTTAACAATGATGGCTTAGTTTCTAATGGCTATTATGGCCATGGTGGGATTTTGAGAGAATCATAGTGGCAAGGTTATATCTGCTTTTGCTACCCCTTTATAGCCTTGTTTTGTGTTATTTGGTGAGCTAAAAGGTTTTCATCATGGAATTTCTATTTATTTATGATAGGGTTTTCATAAGATCTGGTTTGAAGTTGATGCTCTCCTTCTTCTATATTTAATGAATTTGATGCTCATGGTAATCTTTGAAGTGTATTCTTTACTTAAGCATACTAGGAGGCTTCTTGCTAACCTAGATTTTCACATTTCTTATATTTATAGGGAAGCCAATTCTTGTGCTGAATTTCTTGCCAATTTAGGAGCCAAGTCTTCTTCTATGCAAATGTATTCTAATGATGACATCTCTTTCCATTTAAGGAGTCTTGTGAATCTAGATAAAACTAGTTTTCCTTATGTTAGAAGCTTTTAATCTTTTCTCCTCCAGTGGGGATTTGGCTTTCCCCTTGTTTTTGGTTTTGAATATTTCTAGTTTTCTCTTATGCTAGTTTGGTCTTTATTTATTTCTTCTCCTAAACCTACTTTTATTTTCCTATTTGGTTTCTTCCCATTCTTTGGATGGGTTGGGGCTATCCTTCCATTCTTTGGAATTTTTTTGTATTTTTATTTTCTAGTTTGCTTTCTCTTCCATCCTGGTAGAGGTGTTTCCTACAGATGGAGGTTGTTTGGTCCTACTTATTTTCTGATTGGTGTGGTTCTATTTTTTGGTTGGATGTCTCTACAAACTTCTTTTTTTGCTCTGTATTTTTAGTTGGTTGTTTGCTATTATTGCATGGTTGTGGGTTTTTTTTCCTTTATGGGTGTTACTCATGCTATTTTTGTGACCTTCTTGCTATGGTTGGATGTTCTGTCTCCTTGTTGTTTTGCGAGGATGGTTTTCTAGTTGTTTTGGTTGTCCTTTCTCTCTTGGATCTCATCCTTCCCACTTGTTCCTATCCTTAAGGATTTTACTTGTGCTATTTGGGGTGTGGCCCTCTTGGTTGGGGTTTGCTCATCGGAAGGTGGCTGTTAATAGCTGTGTTGTTGTGGTTTTCTCTTCTATAGCAAAGAGGAGTTATGTGACTTTGAGGGCTCTTTATTCTTTGGTTATAGCTTGGAGAGCTATTTTCCTTCGGCTATCTATCCTTTCTTTAGTGTTGCTCTGGATGAGCATAAGGTTTGTTGTTTCAGGTTTGCTATATTGTCTAATTATTGGGTGTGCCTCCTATAATACCGATGTTATATTTTTAATTGGTATTATGAAATGGAAGGTGGCTAACTATTGGTTGGATGTTTTTTGGATTTGGCTAATGTTGTCCCTATTGGGATTCTTATTTATGGCTATCTCTGGCTGTTGGATTATTTTTGACCATACAAGGTTTTTACCTCTTCTATTTTTAGCTATTGTATCTAAATGTTTTAACTAGATTCTCATGTCTTTGGATTGGGATTGGTGGCTGCTGTCTATGGATTTTTCTTTGGATGTTTTCAATATTTCTAAATGGATTACTATTTTTGTCTTCCATCCTGATGGTTCTAAGTCTAATGATTTGAATCCTTGGCTATCTTGGTGGCTCGCAGGGTGGACTGCCTTGCTGGTTTCTTGGATTGGGTGCTCTAGCTGGCTGGTTGAGTTTAAAGAGTATTTACTTAGTTATAATTTTTTTGATCTTGTCAAGTCTATGTATGGATCCGGTTGTTTACTTTCCCATTTTTCTCTTCTAGTGTCCACCTGCTGGGATTTTCATTTTTTGATTGTGGTTGAACCTCTACCCTTTCCTATTTTGTTGGTTGCTTTGCTTCCTATCATTCTTGATGTTAGTCTTACAGTTAATCTGGATATTATTATCATTTATGGATCTTAGCATGTTTTTTAATGAAGGACCTTACCAATTATGGTCATCCTTTTGCCATTGTTTGGTCTCTGCTTAGTCCTATTTCTTTTATTGTGAGGTTTGCTCCTAGCAACTTGTGTTAGAAATTCTTGGTGGTGGCTTTGGTGGTGCACTATGGTCTAAGGCTTTCCGATGTGTTACCTCCTTATATCTTGAGTTTAATATATATCATTCTGGGTTTTATGTGGCTACATTTGCTGTTTGAAGTTTTATGCAGGTTTGTGCGATAATCGTCATTGGATAAGGAACTACAAGAGGTATGCTGGCAATGATGGCCATGATGCTTTCCACTCCTTTTATCTGGTAGTGCTATATGTATTTGTAACCCTTCACTTGAAGTCTGGATGCTTAAATATGGTGTTGCTCCTTAAGATGACTATTACTAAGCCTGAGCCTTTTCTTCATCTTTTTTACTTCTATCTGCTCTTATATTTTATGCTTAATTAACTATTTCATTATCTATACTAATCCCTTTTCAAGCTTGTAGCAGATCTGTGGTATAGGTTGGGAGACTTTTGTTATTGGATTGAGCTAGTTTTATAAGGAGCAGAGGAAGTTTGCTGCTGATTTCAAGGATTATTTTTTGTGGTTCTCTGTTTCTTTTTTTATTAGCTTCCTTTCCTTATCTATTATTCTATTAGCTAGGGGGATTATCTCCTTAGGACTTTTTGTAGCTATTTGAGCATTAGCTTAGAGATTTTCCCCCTCTAAGGACTTTGTACCTTTTCTTTATGGCACTAAAATTTCCTTAATTTCCTAAAAAAAATCCTAAACCTTAACTCCTAAACCCTAAACCCTAAACCCTAAACCCTAAATCTAACCCTAAAAATAATCTCTAAACCCTAATCCTAAACCTAAACCTAAACCTAAATCTTACCTCTACCTCTTTAAATCCTACCCCAACCCTTCCTATAACCCTACTGACCTCCCTAAACCTCCTAAACCCTCCTAAATCCTAAATCTCTCTACCATAAACCTCCTAACCTCTACCACTACCCTAAACATCCTAACCTCTAACCACTAAATCTCTGACACTCTCCCTAAACTCTCCCTAAAACCTCTGACTAAGGCCCTAAACCTTACCCAAAAAACCCTAATCCCTAAACCTAAACTAAACCATAACCACTAACCCTAAACCTAACCCAAACCTAACACCCTAAACCTAACCCTCCTACCTAAACCTCCTAAATTATCTTAAAACCCTAAACCTTCCTACCCTAAACCTAAACCTAAACCCAAAACCTAATTCACCTATTCAAACCTAAATAAAAAACTCTCTCTCCTCACGTGCGGCTCTCTCTTTGTTTATGTTCCTTCTCATTTTATGGTTTGGCTCTTCCCTTCCGATTATTTTTTTGGTTTTGCTCTTCGTTTAGCCTTATGTGAGTTTACCTTGATCCAATGGGTGGAGCATTTTCATGCAGAGCTCTTGAACTTGGAGGTGTATGGCTCCCAATTTGCAAGGTATTATGGACCACTCAATTAGATTCTTGCCTCTTGTTAAATCATTCAAAGACATGCTATCTGGTAAGAACACTTGCTCTAATGCTTCGGTCAACTTAATCTCTACTTCTTTCGATGGAATGCCGGCTGTAATGTGCTCTGATCTTGATGTGGAAAAATTGGCGAAGCCATTTGAGTTTTCATTAGTGGGTAAATTTTCATTTCCTTCGCAACTCTTGATAATATCCATTCCTTCTTTCATAGCCTTAAAGCTTTCGGCATTTTCACTATAGGATTGATTGATCCTAGGCATATCCTTATTCAATATCAAATGATTTAGACTACTCAGAGTCTTTGCTCATCGCTCTATTTTGTGTATAATTGTCAAATGAGTCTTGAAATGGTCACCTCTCTTGATGTCAAAGAGGAATCCCCTATTGTTCCTTTATGGCTAGCCTTTCCAAACATGAGGATACATTATGTTACCCATCAAGTCTATTTGTGGTTGGGGCTCTCTTTGGTAGGCCCTTCAAATTGACCACCACCATGAGATCTCGGCCATCGGTTACTATCTTGGTTGAGATTGATATTACCAAAAGTATACTAAAAAAGTTTGGATCATTTCAAAAAAATTTGGGTATAATCAGAAAGTGGAATTTGAAAATTTCCCTATTTTTTGTACACTCCATGGTCATGATCACTCTGAATGCTTTGTGTTACACCCTAATCTTAAAAAGAATAAATTGTCAGATCCTAAACCCTCTCTAGGAAATGAAAAAACCAATAAGTTTCTTATGTGCCTAAAGCTACTCAAAATGGAACTCACCCTCCTACCCCTACTCCTTTACTATCTACTGATTTGCCTATTGGAGAACAATCTGAGCTTGGTAAAATAATGATATTAAGGTTTGTGAGGAAACTAATGATAACTTATTTAACATTACTCCTACTTATAATAATTTGGCTTCACAAGACAATCCCTTGACTCATATGAACCATCATGCTGATTTGAATGGAAATCTTAAGTTTGATCAAAATCTCAAAACTAATTCTGGAATTGTTCAAAAAAATGTTGATACTTTGGTGATGGACCAAAATCTGAATAATCATCATGGAAATGAGAATGAAATTTTTGTTATTAATGGTGTCACAACCTCTCTTTTTGTTACCCTTCAGTGTGATATCCATGCTAATCCAATTCCTCAACCTAACTCTAATACCGAAGAAGGAGAAATCACCATTAGGAATGCTTTGACAGATACTGCTCCTATTCTGAATATCACTAATCACTCCCTTTCTGATGGAGATACATTAGACATAGATTGGCCTTTTCAAACTGTTAATAAAAAAAATCCCTTAAAGCTAGAATGTTCACTAATAGCTCCACTAGAACCACTCGTTCTTCTTTAACTTCCTATAAATAATTGTTTCATGCTCTCTTTTTCTTCTCCTTCTATTTTTCCATTATATCTTTTCTTTTCCTTCCATCTTATTATGATCAATTTTCTTATTTGGAATGTTCAGGGTACTGGGACTCTCACTATCCACAATCATGTTAGGAGCCTTTGTCACACTCATAACATAACCTTACTTGTTTTTATTGAGCCATTCATTCACTCTTCTAAGATCACTCATGTTGCTGGAGCACTTGGCTTTTAAAATTTCTTTTATAATATTAGTAATAAAATTTGGTGTTTTTGGAATAATTTAATCAACATTTCTATCCTTGATGATCTCCAACAATTGGTTAATGTTCAAATCTCATTGGGTGAATTCTATGCTCTTGGTTCCTTTATTTATGCATCTTGTAATAGAGCTGGTAGGAATATCCTTTGGGATCATTAAGAACCTTTGCCTCCTCGATCAATAAACCACGGTTGGTTGGGGTGATTTCAACACTATTATCGCTTCTTGGAAAGGAGGTTGCTCTCTAACATCCATTCCATGGAAGATTTTTTCTAATATGATTCGACACAATCGATTGATATTGGTTTTTCGACTATATGTGGCATAACTCTAGACTTTGGCAGTAGCTTGATAGGACCCTCTTTAATTCTGTTTGGATCAATCAATGGCCCCTCACTTCTGTTGAGCATTTGAGAAGAACTTTGTCTGACCAAGCTCCACTTTTGATCTCCATCAAAATCCTTCCGTCTTTCCTCCCCCACTCCTTTTAGATTCCAAAATATGTGGACCCAACATAGTGATTTCATTAATGTTGTTCCCACTAATTGGATGGCCCCTATTCACTGGACAATTGTTAAAGGCATGATTCACTTTGGCTTAAGCTTAAAGACTAAAATAAAACTTAAATTGGTGGAACAAGCATCATTTTAAAATATTTTTGCCAATCTCAAAATATGGAACAATTAGTTTGCTCCCTTGAAGATGTTGTGTTAACCGACCTAGTAAGCTTGATGAGTTAAACACCTAAAGATAACTTGATTAATTATCGAATATGGAAACCTACTCTAGTGACAAAAGGGCTAGCAAACATATTGCGATGGTGATAGAAATACAAGGTATTTCCATGCTCTCTTCAAAAGGAAAGCCTTAAACTCTATTCAAAAAATTAAAATAAGTATGGATCAGATAATAATGAAATTAAAGATTGTCATTCAACATTTTCAAAATTTATTAAACAACAACCTTAACTTAGAACCCCTCTCCAACACCCACCTGATCTCCTCTATGATTACTAATGATGAAAACCATTTAGTCACTTTGCATCCTACGGATAACGAGATTAGTACTTCTCTCAATAGCATGAACAACGACTCATTGCGTACGATGGCTACGACTCATTTCTTTCATTGTTGGCCTTTATAAGTCGACCTTGTTGATGGTGTTGTTGATTTCTTTGATGGCAACCTTTACCTAGATACTTTTCTAGCACTTCCATTGTTCTCATTCCCAAAACTAATAATCCTAATACTTGGGGAGATTTTAGACCTATCAGCCTTTGCACCTTCTTTCAAAAACTCATTACTAAATTGATTGTTAATAGAATTAGTCCGCTGCTACCTAAAATTATTTTACCTAACCAAACTGGCTTCGTTAAAGGCAGAGCTATATTGGATAACATACTTCTAGCACAAGAGCTGATTCATGATATTGATGTTCCCATCAGAGGTGGTAACATCCTTTTTAAACTGGAAATCACTAAAGCTTTTAACAACCTCTCTTGGGACTTCCTCTTTTAAATTCTTCTTATTTGGTTTTGATTATTTTATCCGCCTCATCAAAATTACATTACAAATGTTTGGTTTTCTATTATCATGAATGGTGAATCCCTTGTTTTTTTCTCTTGAAGCATGGTTTGAGACAAGGATCTCATCACCCTCTCTTTTTTATTATTGCTGTTGAATATCTTCTAGAGGAATGATCTTTTATATAATAATCCTAGGATGTTTTATAGAACTCATGGTGGTCTTCCTATCTCATCTTAGTTTTGGTGATGACTTTATAATCTTTTGCAATGCCTCAATTCCTCACATTAAAACTATTAAGAATCTTTTAAATAAATTTTGCAATGAAAGCAGTCTTTTTCTCAATGAAGGCAAAAGTTGTTTCATTCCTTCTTTTAAAATACCTAGCAATAGGACCAATCAAATCTTGAGAATTACTAATTTTTAACAACAACAACTTCTATTAAATATCTTGGTGCTCCTCTTTTAAAGGTCAAAAAAATATCTCACCTTTTGATGAGCTAATCCAAAAATCTCTAATAAAATTTTGTTTGGGAATTTCACTTACTTTCATTTGGTGGTAGGCTCACTTTGATTAAGACCTTAACTCCATGCCTTTTGTATCTCATTCAAACCATTGTCGACCAACTCTATCATTACAATTGACTCATTAACAAATTTTTTTAGGGTTCTAACAATTCTCTAAAAAAATGCACTGAACCTCTTGGTATAAAAAATATGGAACTTTTGCTGAAGGTGATCTTGGATGTAAACCAATCAAGGAAATAATAGTCTATGGGATAATTTCATGACTGTTAAATACTGCCAGGGAAAACACCCTCTCATTTGCCCTTATAAAGCGGGAGACTCTCTGTTTGGAAAAGACTTTGTTCCATCAAATGGGAGGCCGAATCCTTAATTTCTTGGGGGATTAACTCTGTCTCCTCTTTATTTTGGCAAGACAACTAGACTAGAGGTGGGTCCATTCACGACTTACTTTCTACCCATTCCACTACTGCTATTAAAGTGAACTCTTTCTGGCAGAATAATATGTGAAACAATAGTAAGCTTATTGATCATATTCCTCCCTCTTTTTTAAATTAGCTTACTACTATTCCTATCATTCCTACCAATCAAGATCGGATCCTTTTAAGCTTTCACATAATGGTGATTTCAACTTTAAAATGTTTGGATTCACATTAAAGAAACTCATGATTTTTCCTATGTGTTTTCTAAACTTTGGAATAACAATATCCCTGCCTCCTATTCTATTCTTACATGGCATATTTTGAAAAACAACATCCCTGTGGACTCCTTTTTGTGGGGGTAAAGGTTTTCAATTACCTTCAAAATGCCAATGTTGTTTTCACATTGAGAATGTGAATTATGTTTTTAATGGGGCCATTTCTAAACTTTGGATTTGGTATGATGACTCTTTAACATTGTCATTTTCAATGGCTCCTTAATTTATACCAACTTCTTGAAGTTTATTTTGACAACACTATTAAAGGACACATTAAAGTCATAACTGCTATCACTCTTATTTGGTTCATATGGATGGACCAAAATGATGCAAAACATTGTGATATCCCTATGAATCACATAAGGATAATTGCTAGAACTAAAAACAAAATTGGTGACTTATTTAATGCCAATTTAATTAATTATAATCAATTTAAAGGTTGCAAATTTATGGCCAATAAACTGGGTTTTAACTTGTTGGATCACCACATCTATAAAGATGACAAGATTGTTTATTGGGTTAAACCTCATGCTAACACTATTAAAGTTAACACTGATGGCTCTATCTCTCATAAAGGTTTAGGCTATGGTAGAATTTTCAAAAATCTTAATGGTAAAGTCCTATGTGCCTTTGCTTACCCCCTTAATCCCTGCTCTGTTCCTTTTGTTGAGCTCATGGCAGTGTACAAAGCTCTTGAGATTTTCCTCAAAAAGGTTGGCTCAATATTTGGATTGAGGTGGATGCCCTTCTACTGATTGATCTCTTGACTTTCACCAAAATGGGCAATACGGAATTGTACTACCTTCTTAGGAAAACTAGAACTCTCCTTGCCCAACTCTTCTTTAAAATCACTCATGTATGGTGTGAGGGTAATGCATGTCGATTATCGCAATCAGGTGCTAGATTGGGGAAATAAAATTCTTTGATCAACTTCCCTTCCTAAACATTTGCATGGCTTGGTTTGGACAATCGGGTTTCCTTATCTCAAAATTAATCTATCCTATTGGATTCACTGTTTCAATACATCTTTTATTGCATGATCATTTCTATCTTGTTGTTATTTCTTTGGTCTTTGCTGAAGCATCAACCTGATATCCCTTGCTATTTACTTGTTGATCTTTGTGGCACGTGCTGTTGGTTTAATTATCTTAGCTTTAATTGGGGGCTTACTTCCTCTACTATTTTTATGATTAATGTGCTACTGCTTCTTGGAATTTGCTGATGCATCATCGTATTACACCTTGCTGGTTCTTTCCTGAGCTAAGTGGCATCTGTTGTTGGTTTAATTATCCCAACCTTATTTGGGGTCTTGCTATTTCTGGATGCTACATCTATGTTAAAGGTTTAATTGTTGGCTATTGGGCTTTCGGGCCCTTTGTCTAGTAGGCTGATCTTGGTGTTGGTTTAATGTATTTGCTAAATGTATATGCTAACCCCAACTTACATATCTGTAAGGAAAGAAAATGAAATATGTTTGTTATTACTAATGGTTCTTTGCAAGTTTGGTATTGTTTAATGAATTCCTTTCAGTCTGATTTCTCTGATGAGGGTAGTTCTCATGATTACTCTAAAGGATTTTAGTGATAATATTTTTGAACCCTTAGTAATCTATTATTACTTGCTTTTTGGCTTATTCTATGGTTGCAATAATTGTAGTGTTGTTTAACCTATATATTTGGATTTCTGATTCATCTGTTGGCTAACCTTGTGTTTGTTAGCTATTTGTTCCCAGTGTTCTTCTGTCTTTCTTGTTCTCATCCTATTCGATCAATTAATCTGTTGTTTTTTACCTTTTGGCTTTGTTAAAATTATGTAGATCCAACTTGGTAATTACTCATGGATGTTTATCATTATTACTCCTCATCTTTTAGAGGTTTTGTTTTGTTTTGTTCATTTGGCTTTATTGCAGACTGCAAGATGGATTTTATTTTTCTGCTTGACAATTTCTTATCTCTCATCTTTCTAAATGTTTGTGCTGTTAAAACCTAGGATGTTGTTGTTTTCACCAGCTGCTATTTTTTATATCCTGGTTCAGCTAGTCTTGGCGGTTCTTCATATCGATTTAACTTATGCATTATATAATTTGAATGGTTGGTTTTATGGCCAACTTGCTATTATTTTCTTTCTTGGTTGTTGGATGGTCTGGATCATTGAGTCTTTTATCCAGCAAGCGATTACTGGGGTTGTTTATTTGGTTCAGCAGGGTGCTGTTGGTTTTATCTTGTTGATTATTTTTCCCAACCTCATATTCCCATTCTGTCAGGAGAGATTTTGCAATTTCCTGTTCAAATTTATTAATTCCTTGCAGGTTTGGACTTCCTTTATGGGTTTTCAGTTTGCCTTTAATGTGGTTGTGGGTTTAGCTACTAGCTTGATCATCTTTATCTGGAAGGCTTTTTCTGTTAATTATCTTTTGAACCCTTTCTATTGCTACTTTACATCTCTATTTTTTATTGGAATTTTATATGGTGGGTGTGATTTTTGTTTTATTGCTACCCTTGTCTTTTTGGTTATTATCTGTTTCTTGCCTTTTATTTCTCTAACTGGTTTTGTTGTTATTGGGCAACTACTATTTCTCCTATGCTATTTTATCCCCTTGGTATTCAAATGGTGCAGAACCTGTGATTATCCATCGATTATTTGGATCTTTACATATGCTCTATTTACTCGAATGGGTGGACTTTTGGCCGCTTATTGGTAGTATTGTGGTTGTTGGCTGGATTAATACTCTACATGCTATTATGTTTTAGTTTGTTTTGTTCGAAGCCTCTATTGAAGTTGTTGATTGCTTGGTGGCTTTTGATTTGAATATCTTATTGTTTATTATATGCTTATCATCGAATTCTATGGACTACTTTATCTGTCTTTTCTCCATCTTTTCAGTTAAACTTGTATCTATTGCACTGTTTATTCTAAATGGGTGGTTCTCTGGCCAGCTAGCTGATTTTCATTGTCTTGGATATTTGATATCCTTATTTCTAATGATTCCAATGTTGGCTCTATCTTTGTTGGTTATAGGACTTTAGGGTCTTATGTTCACTTTATTCTTTCTTTGTTCGATTGTTTTTGGTCATTGGTGTCTGGGGTGCTACTTTTCCAATCCAAGTTTCTATGCTCTATCTACTTGGTTACTAACTATTGCATTATCTTCTCGATTGAGGTTATGGCCATCTTGTGTCCCTTTCTTGGATGTGGGTCTTGCTTCTTTGTCTTAGCTATTTTTTGTCTTGGTTATCTGCTGTCTTATTTTCTTTGGATTCTAACAAGGACCCTAATTTGAATCCCATTTTGATTTATCCTCTGGTGGGTTCCAATGTTGCACTAACTATTTTGTTATTGGGGTTGGCTTTCTGATTGCCCTTGCTATTTCTGTCTGGGCTGCTGTTCATTTCTTGATAGCTGTGATCTACATTTACTTATGTTGTTTCTATTCCCATCTTGGTTCAGTTAGAGTTGTGCTACTATCTCCTTGGAATGCAATGTCTATTCGAATGGTGGTACTATGGGCCTTCTCTTGTTTGCTGTCTTATTAGTTGTTTGTTGATTTGGATTATCCAATTTTTTATCCAGCATGTTGCCGTTTGCTGTCTTGCATGTTTTTGGTATTGGGTTATGCTACCTTCCTTTATAAATGCTTTTTTCCAACTACTGTTATGAATATTAATAAGGGGTTTGTTCACATTTGCATTCATTATTATGATTGGGCTCTTTTTCTGGACTTTACTTCTGTATACTCGGTGAAAGATTCATATATATATCATAGATTTGGGATGGTGTTACTTATAGGCTCATCGACTTGCTTAGCAAGATTTCAGCTGGCTACCTCTTCTGCTATTTTCTTGTGGATGGTTTTTATGTTGGCCTATTTCATATGTATAAGTATCCTCATGTCAGGGTGACTATATTGATGATAATTTTCTTGCATGGGACCCCTTATCTTTCTCTTTGCAATTTCCTCTCTATATATATATAGTTTTGTTTAGGTTTCGTAATAAAGCCCATAAGACTTTCAAAAATTAGCTGTTATCTTCTCACAGGTTTGTTGGCTATGATGGCTGTGATGATTTCACTCCCTTTTGGTTTGGTAGTAGCTCTTGTGATGTAACCCTTCTGCTGAAGTTTGGATGTGCATATTTGCATCGCAACTTGGTGTGTGAGCGAGCCTTCTATCACAATTCTTTACTATCATTCTCAGTTATGTTTTCATTTATCATTATTTATGTATTACCTTAACTGCTCTAATTTCTTTCCATTTACATTTTTGCAGGTGCTTCTCTATTGTCCTCTTGCAGGCTTGCTCCATAGTTTCATGCATTCTCACATCCTGCAGAGCATTGTCCCTAATCTTCCTTTGGCTTTTTATGTTAATCTAATTGTATCTTTTGATTGCTTTAATGCCTTCTTTTGCTTTTGGATGTACTTAGATAGGGGATTTACTCCTTAGGGCGATTGTAGCTCTCGAAATAGTTAGTTTATCCCCTTTAAGGACCTTATAACCCTCTTTTTGTGGCAATAAAATACCCCTACATGGGGTTTCCCCCCCAAAAAAAACCCTAACCCCTAAAAACCTAAAAACTTAAACCTAAACTAAGTAAAACCTAAAACTAAAATAAATATAAAAAAACCTAAACCTATTTAAAATAAAATAATAAAATAAAAGAAAAACCTAAACTAAAAATTAAACCTAAACCTAAAAAAAAATAAAATAAACTCATAAAAATAAACTAAAATAAAATTAATAAAACCTAAACTAAATTAGAAAATAAAATAAACATAGTTATAAAAAACATAAATAAAATAAAAACTAAACATACAATAAAAACAAAATAAACCTAAAATAAAATAAAATAAAAACTAAATAAAAAATGTAAACCTAAAATATAAAGCTAAAAATAGAAAAACCCTAAATTTAAAAAACCTAAACCTAAAATAAAAATAAAATAAACCAAAACCTAAACCTAAACTAAAATAAATTAACCTTAAACCTAAACCTAAACTAAATAAAATAAAATAAACTAAAAATAAACCTAAACTGAAACTAGAAAATAAAACCAAAAAATTAACCAAAAATAAAAACTAAAACTACTAAAAATAAAAACCTAAAAAAAAAAAAAAAAAAAAAAATATATAAACCTAAAAAAAAAAATAAAAAAAACATATAAACCTAAAAAATAAATAAAAAAAACTAAAATAAAATAAACCTAAACCAAAAGCTAAACTTAAAAAATAAATTTAAATAAAAAGCTTAAACAAAATTAATTAAACATAAAATAAATAAACAAAATTAAATAAAAAATAAACCTAAATAAAATAAAGTAATAAATAATAAAATAAACAAAATAAACATAAACCTACGAGTTTACTTAATTTAAAATAAAATTAAAAATTAAATAAAACTCTATCTCTAAACCTACAACGCTAAACCCTAAACTTACAACCCTAAACCCTTAAACTTAAACCCAAAAATCCTAAACCCTAAACCCTAAACCCACCCACCCTAAACCCTAAACCTCCACTAAACTCAAAACCTAAACCCCAAACCCTAAACCACTAAACCATACCACCCTGCCTACAAAAATCTTAAAACTAAAACTTAAACCTAAATTAAATTAAACCTAAAAAATAAAATAAAATAATAAATAAATAAAATAAAAACATAAACTAAAACCTTAACCTATACACATACCTAAACCTAAACTTAAAAATAAAATAAAATGAAAAATAAAAAATAAATTAAAATAAAATAAATAAAACACAAACTAAACTACAAAATAAAATGAACCTAAAAATTTAAAACCTAAATAAAATAAAAGCTAAACGTAAAATAAACCTAAAATAAAATAAAATAAAAACCTAAACCTAAAAATAAATAAAAAATAAAACCTAAACCCTAAGTTAAAAATACAAAAACCTAAACCAAAAATAAAAAAATAAAATAAACCTAAACCTAAACTAAAATAAACTAAACTAAAATAACTAAAACCTAAACCTAAACCTAAAATAAACTAATAAACCCTAAACTAAATAAAATAAATAAAAAAATAAACATAAACCTAAACTAAAAAAATAAAATGTAAAAATAAGCCTAAAAATGTAAAACCTAAACCTAAAAAGTTAAATTGAAAACCGAAAATAAAATAAATAAACATAAATTAAGAAATTTTAATAAATAAAAATTAAAAATAAACCTAAATAAAAATATAAAATATTAATTTTTTAAAAATATCCCTAAACCCTAAACCCTAAAACTAATCACTGAAACCTAAACCTATAACCCTAAACCCTAAAATCTATAGCCCTAAACCCTAAACCCTAAACCCCAAACCTTAAACCCTAAACTCTAAACCCTAAATAAACCCTAAACCTTAAACCCTAAAAACCTAAAAATTGAAACCTAAACTAAATAAAACCTAAAAATAAAATAAATAAAAAAACTTAAACTTATATAAAATTAAATAAAAACCTAAACTAACAAAAAAAACCTAAAAATAAAATATAAAAATAATAAAATTAAACTAAATAGAAATAAATAAAATCCTAACCTAACTAAAAAATTAAATAAACCTAAAATAAAAAACTAAATAAAATAAACCCCAAATGTAAAATAGAAATAAAATAAACCTAAATAAAATACAATATAAAATAAATAAAAACTTAAACCTAAAAATTAAACCTAAAAATAAAAACTAAAAATAGATAAAAAATAAAACTTAAACCATAAAGTAAAAATAAACTTAAACCTAAAATAAAAAACTAAAATAAACCTAAACTAAAATAAACTAAACTAAAATAAATAAAACCTGAACCTAAACCAAAAATAAACTAAACCTAAGCCCTAAACTAAATAAAATAAAATGAATAAAAAAAACCTAAACCTAAACTAAAAAATAAAACAAAAAAAACCTAAAATATAAACCTAAAACCTAAACCTAAAAAAATAAAATAAAAACCTAAAGATAAACCTTAAAAAAAATTAAAACTTAAACCTAAAAAAACTAAACTAAAAAATAAACATAAACCTAAACCTGAACCTAAAAAATAAACTAAAATAAATAAATAAACTAAAATAAATAATCTAAACTAAATAAAAATATAAAATAAAATAAACTAAAATAAATAAATAATAAACTAAATAAACCTAAATCTATCGTCTACTTAGTTCTTTTAAAAAAAAAACCCTAAACCCTAAATCTTAAACCCCACTCTTAAACCTAAACTAACCTCCCTAAATCCTAAACCACACCTCCTTCCCACCTAAACCCTGACCCTAAACCCTAACCTAAACCTAGCTAACCTGGCCTACATAAACCCAACTAACACTCCCCACCACACCTACCCTCCTAAACCATAAACCCTCCAACCACCCACCTGACTAATAACTAAAACCTATAAACCTGACCTGCTAAATAAACTAAATAAATAAATAAATACATAAACCTAAATTAAATAATAAAATAAAATAAATTGACTAAAACCTAAACTTAAACTTGTTAAATAAATAAAATCATAAACCTAAATAAAATAAATATTAAATTAAACCTAAACTAAAACTTAAACCTAAACCTAAAATAAAATAAAAAAACTAAATTAAAATAAACAAAACCTAAACTAAACTAAAAAAATAAAATAAACCTAAGAATAAAAAACCTAAATTAAATAAAAACAAAACGTAAGGTAAAAATAAAACCTAAAAAATAAAATAAAAACTAGATAAAAACCTAAACCTAAAAAATAAACCTAAAAGTAAAACATTAAAATAAATAAAAAATAATACCTAAACTGAAACAAAAATAAATGAAACTGAAAAATAAACCTAAAATAAACTAAACCTAAACCTAAACCTAAACCTAAACTAAATAAAATAAAATAAACTAAAAATAAACCTAAACTGAAACTAAAAAAATAAAACCTAAAAATAAACTTAAAATAAAAACCTAAAACCTAAACCTAAATAAAATAAATAAAACCTAAACCTAAACCTAAAAATAAAAATAAAAACCTTAAAATAAAATAAAATGAAACTAAAGTAAAACAATAAACCTAAATAGAAACTTATGGTAAAAAATAAAATAAAATAAAAAACCTAAACTAAAATAAATAAACATAAAATAAAGAAACTAAGCCAAATGAAAATAAAAAATAAACCTAAATAAAAATATAAAAGAAATTAAATAAACTAAATAAGCATATGCTTACTAGTTTACTTAATTAAAATAAAAACTTTAAACCCTAAACCCTACTGGCTTATCTCTTCTATTTCTATATATGCTCAAAGAATCAATAAAATATTGGATATTACTGGTTTTTCTCTTCAATGTCTTCCTATCAAATATTTAGGATCTCCTTTATAATGTTGTCCTCAGAGATCTCATCTCTTTGATAAGGTTATCCAAAATATTCAAAATAAAGTTTCTACACTTGAATTTCATTTTTTTTATCTTTTGGAGGTAGATTAATTATTATTAAAAGTTTTCTTTACTCCCTTCCTTTATTTTTGTTGCTTAGTATTGTTTCTATTCCCTTGTTATTATTCAGTTTGAATGAATTTTTAATAAATTTTAGTAAGTTTTTTGGGGGTTCCAGGCATTCTACCAAAAGGCTTCATTGGGCTTCTTGGTCTAGCATGTGTGGTGCTTTATTTGAATGTGGTATTGGTTGCAAGTCCTTGATGGTTTCCACCAATATTTTTTCCTATAAACTATGGTGGAATTTTTGGAAGAATGTTAGTCTTTGGGCTAATTTTATGAATTTCAAATATTAGAAAGGTAAGCATCCCTTAATTTGTAACTATAAACATGGTGATTCTATTACTTGGAGACTCCTTTGTGATGTTAAATGGCTTGCAGAACCTCTCATTTTCTTGGGTATCAAAGGTTGTTCTTCCATTTTGGTTGGCAAGATAACTAGATGAGGGTTTATTCTATTGATTCTATGTGTAATACTCATTTAACTTCTTCTTGAAAAGTTAATCTTTTTTTTAAATGTTGATTGGAATCACTCTCTTAAATGATTTTATTCCTGAATCCATTTGTAATAATATCACTAATATTATTACTGATGGTACTATTTCGGATCAAGCTCTTTATAGCATTTCTAGTAATGGTGATTTTTCCCTTAAAGATACTTTGGCACCATATTAGAGTTAATAAACCTTCTTCTCCTATCTTTCTTAAAATTTGGAATAATATTATTCCTACCTCTTATTTGATTCTTGTTTGGAGGATTTTAAGGAGTTTTATTGTTGTTGATTCTTTACTTTTGGATAAAGGCTTTTATCTTCTTTCTAAATGCATGTGTAGCTTTCATATTGAGAATGTTAGTCATGTTTTGGTTAATGGTGCCATTGCCTCTAAAGTTTTGGGTTAGTATGAGGAGTTATTTAATTTAAGTTGTTTTAATGGTAAGCTTTCTTTAATGTAACTTCTTAACTCTTATTTTCTAAATACTATCAAAGGGCATATCAAAATTATGGTGGCTTTTACTTTGATTTGGTTTATTTTGTTTGACATAAATGATGTTAAGCATCGTAATGTGCCCATGAATCATAAGAGGATTATTGCGAAGACTAAAGATAAGATTTTTCTTTACATAAGGCCACTTTTGTTAGTGGTACTAATTATAAAGGTTGCAAGTTTGTTGCCTCTAATTTGGGTATCAAGTTTCTTATTGTTATTCACCTCCTATTTATAAAATCATTGACTGGATAAAGCCTCTTAATTGTTGTATTAAAATTAATTTTGATGGCAAAATTGCACTTAACAAGTCTGGTTTTGGTGGTATCAAAATAGCCTTGGGAATATTATCTTGGCTTTTTCCACTCCTCTCTCTACTATTTCTGTTATTATGGATGAATTGATGGCTATTTATCATGCTCTTAAGCTTTGTTTGGACATAAATTTTCTTACTATTTGGTTGGAATCTGATGCTGAGATGGTTGTTGCTATGATCAATTCTAATCACAAGGGTAATGCTGAGCTTTTCTATTTAATTATGATTATGTAAGCCATTATTTCTAAACTTTCATTTAAAATGACTCATATTTTGAGAGAAGGCAATCCTTGTGTTGATTTTTTAGCTGGCTTAGGGAGCAACCTCTATGATTTTACATTGTTTATCAATGATATTATTCCTATGTAATTAAAAGGCCTTTTTAACTTAGATAAAGATGGTTTGCCTTAGGTTAGATTTACTTAGTTTCTTTTTCTCCTTCTCTGTTGGTGGCTTCTCTTTCTTTCTTTATTGGGGTGCTTCTACTAGTGGTATTCTATTTTGTTGTTGTTGCCTCCTTTCCCTTGGGCATTTTTTCTTCTTCTATCCCTCTATTTTTGTTTCACTTCTTTTTGGTTTGTTGGCTTCCTTTCTTTGGTTGTTGCTGCTCCCTTTTATGTTCTCTATGTTTCCTTGTTGGTTTTGTGGTTACTCTCATTGGGTTTTTTGGGCTTCTTTTTCTGGTTGTGCCATTGGCTTTCTCCTTTCCTTCATTTCTTCTAGCTGGCTACTTTCTGTTCTACTATTAGTGGCTGTTTGGTTGGTGGTTTTTTTTGTCTCTTACTTGGTTATGGTCCTGGCTTTTGGTCGGGGTTGTGGTGCTTTTGTTCAACTCTTATTCTATTTTGGTGGTTGGTGTTCTGTTGGTTGATCCTCTCTGTTGGGGTCTTTGGTTGGTTGTTTGGCTGATTTGTTTCTTATTTTTCCCTTTTGATGGTTGTTCCTTATTCTTGGTTGGCATTGCTGCTTGGTTGGGTGCACTTGTGAAGATTTGTTGGCAATGATGGCTAAGATGATTTTCTTCTCTTATATTGTTTGGTAACCCTTTTTTGTGATTGTAACCCTTCTTTTAATGTTTAGCTGCACACAAATTTTGGTTGCCCCATTTTCTATAATTGAGCCTGAGCCTTTCCCTAAACTAAAAGAAACCAAAAACTAAAACAAACAAAATAAAATAAACTTGAACCTAAACTAAAATAAACTAAACTAAAATAAATAAAACCTAAACCTAATTCTAAAAAAAACTAAACCTAAACCCTAAACTAAAGAAAATAAAATAAACAAAAATAAACTTAAACCTAAACAAAAAAGTAAAACCTAAAAATAAACATAAAATGAAAACCTAAAATCCAAACGTTAACAAAAAAAATAAAAACCTAAACATAAACCTAAAAAATAAAATAAAACCAAAACTTAAAAAATAAAATAAAAATAAACCTAAACTAAAAAATAAACATAAACCTAAACCTAAAATAAAAAATAAAATAAATAAAACTAAAATAAATAAACCTAAAATAAATAAAAATAAAAAATAAAACTAAATAGAAATATAAACTAAAATAAATAAAAATTAAACGAAATAAACCTAAACCTACTAGTTTACTTAATTTATAAAAAAATATAAATCCTAAATCCTAAAATGTAATCACCCCTAAACCCTGGCCCTGGGCCCTCTAAACCTAAACTCTAACCACCCCACCCTACCCTCCTGACCCCTAACTCCTAAATGCTCCACTAAACCCTACCAAACTCTACCTAATACCACCCTAAATCACTGACCCTGACCCTAAACCCTACCCAGGCCATGACCTAAACCCTGGGCCCTAAACCTACACTGACCTAGGCCACAACTACCCTGAGCACCCTAAATCTTCCACTAAACCCTGGGCCTAAACCTTAAACCTACCATAAACCTAAACTACCTAAACTATTAAACCTAAATAAAATAAATAAATAACCTAAATAGATTAAAGTAAAATAAAATAAAACCTCCTCTACATTAAAATAAACAATAAAACATAAACTAAACTAAAATAATAATCTATAAAACCTAAATACTAAACTTAAAATAAAAATAAATAAACCTAAAATAAAAAATAAAATAAAATAAAACCTAAACATAAAATAAAACATAAAAAAATAAAATAAAAAAAAAAACCTAAAACAAAACTAAAAAAAAAACTTAAACCTAAAATAAAAATAAAATAAATAAAATAAAATAAACCTAAACCTAAACTAAAATAAACTAAACTAAAATAAATAAAACCTAAAATAAACTAAACTTAAACATAAACTTAAACTAAATAAAATAAAATAAACTGAAAGTAAACCTCAATCTAAAATCTAAACTAAAAAATAAAACCTTAAAATAAACCCAAAATAAAAATGTAAAACCTAACCTTAAAAAAATAAAATAAAAACCTAAACCTAAACCTTAAAAAAAAATATAACCTAATCCTAAAAATAAAACAAAAATAAAGGCTAGACTAAAATAAAGGCAGAACCTAGAACACAGACCTAAAAATAAACTTAAACATAAACCTAAAATAAATAAATTAAAACTAAATAAGATTAAAAAATAAAGCCTAAAATGGAGAAAAAAAAATAAAGTAAAACTAAAATAAAAAAATAAACTAAATATGCTAAATAAGCCAAAACTATTGGTTTGCTTAATTAAAAAAAAAAGCTTTAAAGCCCTAAATCCTGGGCCACCCTAGGCCTTAGAAACCCTAGTCCTAAACCCTAGGCCTACATAATCCTAAACCTAGAAGCTAAGGCCCTAAACTTACAACCCTAAACCCTACACCTAAAAAGGCCATAGGCCCTAGCCACAAAGCATAGGCACGAAACCCACAAGGATCCCTGAACTCTAAACCCAGTGCCCTAAACCCAGGACCTAATCACACCATGATCTACACAAAACCCTAAACCCTAAACCTCAAAGCTGTAAACCCCGGACCTGGGCTAAATCTAAAGTAACTAATTAAATTATAAAATAAATCTAAATCTAAAACAAAATAAACCTAAACTTAAACCCTAAACCTTAGAATGAATAAGGGCTTTGACATCGTGAACATCGCTCGCTAGGCTTAGTCTAGATCGGCCAGTGGAGGGGAGGTGAAGACTGGCGGTAGTTATGCTTTGATGCGGGGGATCTAGAGGTGCTGGTAGATATGAAGGTGGTGCTCTGAGGAATGGTTGGTATAGAGGCAAGAGGAGCGATGGAGGTTATAGCCGTGGTGGTGGAGAAGGGAGAGATTGGGGATATGATGGTAGATCCCGCTACTCGAGAGGCTGGGGTGGTTCTGATGGGAACTAGAGAAACTAAAGAATGGTCTACTGCTATGGAACTGTGTCTTTACAGTAGAGACGGTTCTACTTATCTAGGATTTTGGATTTGCTCTATGCGTGCTCATCTTTGATCTATGTCATTGCCGTGTCTTAAAGAACTTAGTGTATTACTTGGTTGATGAAATCAAAAAGAAGAAATGTTGAATTTGAATTTCTTCTCTCTTTCAAAAAAATAAAAACCCTAAATCCTAAACTAAAACCTAAACCCTAAACCATAAACTTTCAAACTTAAATAATAATAATAATAATAATAATAATAATAATAATAAATAAACGTGCTAAACCCTATACCCTAACATTAATCCTAAACTCTACAAATACCATAAACGTACCTAAACCTAAAACCCCTAAACACTAAACCACAAATCCTAAACCCAAACTTTGAAAACCACACCCTAAACTGAGACCCTAAACCACCCTAAAGGCCCTAGTCCTAAAGCCTAACATGATAAACTTAAACCCTAAAGGCTATGGCCTAAACCCTAAACCCTAAACTCTAAACCCCAAAAGCTAAAACCCTAAACTAAAACCCCAACCTGAACCCTGAATAAAACCATAAACCCTAACCACTAAAATGTTAAAACCTAAACCAAGAGTTAAAATAAAATAAAATAAAACATAAACTAAAAGGCAGAACTTAAACTTAAACCTAAACTAAACTTCAAAGAAAATAAAATAAAAAATAAAACTAAACTAAAGATAAAATAAATAAAACCTAAACTAAAGAAATAAAAAAATTAAAATAAAAAAACCTAAAATTAAATAAAATAAACTAAATAAAACTTAAACCTAAAAAAATAAACCAAAAAATAAATCAAAAATAAAACCTTAACCCTAAAATAAAAAAAAACCTAAACCTAAACCTAAACTAAATAAAATAAAATAAGCTAAAAATAAACCTAAGCCTAAACTAAAAAATAAAACATAAAAATAAGAATTATAATAAAAACCTAAAACCTAAACATAAAAAATAAAATAAAAGCCAAAATATAAACCTAAAAATAAAAAATAAAACCTAAATCAAAAAAATAAAATAAAAATAAAACTCAACTAAAAAATAAACCAAAACCTAAACCTAAACCTAAAAAATAATCTAAAATAAGGAACCTAAACTAAAATAAATAAACCCAAAATAAATAAAATCAACTAAATAAAAAAATTAAACATAAATAAAAATAAAAAGTAAAATAAACTAGATTAACCTAAACCTAATGATTTACATAATAAATTTTTTTTTAAAAAAAAAACTATAAATCCTAAACCTTAAACCTAAACACTAAACTCCACACCTAAACCTAAACCCTAAACCTCAAACCCTAAACCCTAAACCTAAACCCTCCTAAACCCTAAAACCCTCAGCAGCTAAACCCTAAACCCTAAACACTAAACCTTAAAACCTAAAACCTAAAACCTAAACCTAAACTAAATAAAACATAAAAATAAAAAATATAAAAAAACCTAAACCCAAATGAAATAGAAAATAAAATAAAATATAAACCTAAACCTAAAAATAAAATAAAATAAACTAAAATAAAATAAATAAAAACCTAAACTAAACTAAAAAATAAAATAAACCAAAGAATAAAAAAACTTAATTAAAATAAAAATAAATTAAAAACTAAATAAAAACCTAAATCTAAAAGAAGCCTAAAATAAGTTAAAATTAAACCTAAACCCTTAACTAAAAAAAAACTAAATCAAAAATAAAATAATAAAGAAAATAAAATAACCCTAATCCAAAACTAAAATAAAATAAACTAAAATAAATAAAACCTAAACCTAAGCCTAAACATAACTTAAATAAAATAAAATAAACTGAAAATAAACCTAAACATAAACTAAAAAATAAAATCTAAAAATTAACATAAAATTAAAACCTAAAAAATAAAATAAAAACCTAAACATAAATATAAAAGTAAAAAATAAAACCTAAACCTAAAAAATAAAATAAAAATAAAACTCAACTAAAAATAAACATAAACCGTAACCTAAACCTAAACCTAAAAAATAAACTAAAATAAAAAACCTAAACTAAAATAAAAAGCCAAAAATAAATAAACTAAACTAAATAAAAATAAAAAATAAACCTAAATAAAAATTAAAAATAAAATAAACTGAAATAAATAAAAAATAGACTAAATAAACCAAAACTTGCTGGTTTACTTAATTTTTTTTATAAAAAAAAGAAAAGATAGTAAACCCTAAATCCTAAACCCTAAATCAAAACCTTGAACTTACAACCCTAAAACTTAAGAAATCCTAAACCCTAAACCCTAAACCCAAAACCATAACCCTAAACCCTAAACCCTAAAAACAAACCCTGAAATAATAAATCCTAAACCCTAAACCCTAAGCCATAAACCCTAAACCTAAATGTAATGTAACTAAAAAAAAATTAAAAAGTAAACCTAAACCCTAAAACTTAATAAACCATAACATAAACCCTAAGAATGGGCAGAACCTTGATGGCAGGAACATCACTGTCAACTAGGCTCAGTCTAGATCTAGCGATGGAGGCGAAGGTGGAGGCAGCAATTATCATAGTTGTGGTCTGGGATCTGGAGGTGCTAGTGGATATCGAGGTGGTGGTCAGAGCAGTGGTGGTTTTCGAGGAGGGAGGAGAAACGAAGGTTACAATTGTGGTGGTGGTGGAGGGAGAGATCAGGGATACGATGGTGAATCCTGCTACTCTAGATGTCGAGGTGGTTCTAGCTATCTAGGATTTTTGAAGAATGGCCAATCGATATCTTTGCTTATGGAACGTGTCTTTCTAGAGAGCTTCTAGCTGTCTAAGGTTTACGATTTGCTATGTGCTCATTTTTTATTTATGTCGACGCTTGTGACTTAGAAAACTTGGTGTGTTGCTTGGTTGATGAAATCGAAAAGAAGAAATGTTGAATTTGAATTTGTTCTCCGTTAAAAAAGATCAAAAACCCAAAATCCTAAATTAAAGCTTATAACCTAAACCCTAAATGCTAAATCCTAAACCCTAAAACCCTAAACCCTAAACCTACAACCATAAACCATAAACCAAAAACCCTAAAACCCTAAACCCTCAACCTTTCACCCTAAATGCTAAAACCAAAACATACAACCCTAAACCCTGAACCTTAAACCCCAAACCCTAAACCCTAAACCATAAAAACCTAAAAACCAAAGCCTAAACTAAATAAAACTTAAAAAGGAAATAAATAAATAAAAATATAAACCTAAATAAAATTAAAAAATAAAATTAAATAAAAACCTAAACCTAAACCTAAACCTAAAGATAAAATAAAATAAAAAATATAAACTAAACAAAAATAAAATAAATAAAAACCTAAAGTAAACTAAAAAAATAAAATAAACCCAAATATTAAAAACAAAAATAAATTAAAACCTAAATGTAAAATAAAAATAAAATAAATATAATGAAAATAAAATAAAAACTAAATAAAAACCTAAACCTCAAAAATAAACCTAAAAATAAAAATAAAAAAAACCCTAAACCCTAAACTAAAAAAACCTAAACCTAAAATAAACAAAATAAAATAAACCAAAACCAAATCTAAAATAAATTGAACTAAAATAAATAAAACCTAAAATTAAACCTAAAATAGACTAAACCTAAACCCTAAACTATATAAAATAAAATAAACTAAAAATAAACCTAAATCAAAACTAAAAAACCAAGCCTAAAAATAAACCTAAAATAAAAACCAAAAACATCAACCTAAAAAATAAAATAAAAACCTAAACCTAAACCTAAAAATAAAAAATAAAACCTAAACCTAAAATAGTAAAATAAAAATAAAACTAAACTTAAAAATAAACTTAAACGTAATCCTAAACCTAAAAAATAAACTAAAATAAATAAACTCAAACTAAAATAAATAAAAAATAAACTAAATAAATATATAAAATAAACCAAATAAAAAACCTAGGCCGGTTTGCTAAATTAAACACTAAACTAACCCTACCTTAAAATGTTAACTAAGCTAACCCTAAACCCTAAAAAAAAAGCCTAAACCCTAAACCCTATCTGGCAGTGAAGCCTGGCTAACCCTAAACCCTAAACCTAAACCCTAACATGCCTAAACCACAAAACTATAAACCTAAAGCCTAAAAATTAAAGCCTAAAGCTGAAGCCCTAAATCTTAGAAATCTTAAAGGCTGAAACAGATCATGAGGCAAACCTAACCACTATGACCTAAACCCTAAAGTAGAAAGCCTGAAAATAAAACTTAACCCTAACTAAAAAAACCTAAACCTAAAATAAATTAAATAAAATGAACTAAACTAAAATAAATAAAACCTAAACCTAAACCTAAAATAAACTAAACCTAAACCCTAAATAAAATAAAATAAAATAAACTAAAAATAAACCTAAATCAAAACTAAAAATAAAACTTAAACATAAACCTACAAGTAAAAGCTTAAACCTAAACCTAGGGAATAAGATAAAAACCTAAACCTACAAAAGAGATAAAATAAGGCTAAGATAAAATAAAGAAAATAAATAAACTAAACTAAATAAAATAAAATAGAGTAAAATGGATGTATAGATAAAGATAAAACCTAAAGCCTCGGGTTTGCTTGGTTTTAAAATGCCTACCCTGAGCCACAGGCACTAAATCCTGGGCCTGAGCCCTGGGCACAATCCAGGCCCACAAAGATCGGCCCTAGGCCCAGGAATGGCCATGCGCCTGGGCCTTGCCCCAAGATCCTGGAGTCTAGCCACTGGGCCCTAAAATGACCTAGGCCCTGGCTTTGAGCCCTAATCCTGGGCCACTGACCACTAGGCCACTGGGCTGGAGTCTTGAGCCCTGGCTCTGACCCTACCCTGACCTAAACTGGGCTCAGGCTCCTAGGAATACTGACTGGTGGGCCCATGGGCGGCCCCAGAGCCCTGGGCCCTGGAGTCTTGAGGCTGAGGCTGAGCAGGCCACTGATTTGACCCTGGGCTGTGACCTGGGCCCTAAGGCTCCAGGCCAAATAAAACCTGACCCTGGCCTAAATACCAAGCCACTGGCCCCAGGCGCAGACCCTGGGCTAACTGGAGTCCTAACCACAAACTGGGCTGACATAAACATAAAATTAAATTAATAAAACCTAGCTAAATAAACAAAAAAAAAAAATAAAACCTAAACTAAAACTTGGAGAACCTTCAAGATAAAATAAAATAAAACTTGCATAAAATAAATAAAACCTAAACTAAACTAAAAAAAAATTAACCTAAGAATAAAAAACCTAAATAAAATAAAAATAAAACATAAAATAAAAATAAAATCAACCTAAATTAAAATAAAATAAAAACTTAAACCTAAAAAATAAACCTAAAAATGAAACCTAAAAATAAATAAAAACTAAAACCTAAACCCTAAACTAAAAAAAAAACTAAACCTATAATAAAAAATATAAACAAAATAAAATAAACTTTAACATAAGCTAAAATAAAATAAACAAAAATAAATAAAACCTAAAAATAAACCTAAAATAATCTAAACCTAAACCTAAACTAAATATAATGAAATAAACTAAAAATAAACATAAACCTAAATTAAAAAATAAAACCTAAAAAGTTAATATAAAAACCTAAACCTAAAACTAAAAAAAAAAGCCTAAACCTAAAAAATAAATAAAAATAAAACTAAACTAAAAACAAACCTAAACCTAAACCAAAACCTAAAAATGAAACTAAACTAAAATTCCTAAACTAAAATAAATAAAACCTAAAAATAAACCTAAAATAATCTAAACCTAAATCTAAACCTAAACCTAAACTAAATATAATGAAATAAACTAAAAATAAACATAAACCTAAATTAAAAAATAAAACTTAAAAAGTTAATATAAAAACCTAAACCTAAAGCTAAAAAAAAAAACCTAAACCTAAAAATAAAATAAAAATAAAACTAAACTAAAAACAAACTTAAACCTAAACCAAAACCTAAAAAAGAAACTAAACTAAAATTCCTAAACTAAAATAAATAAAGGTAAAATAAAGAAAACTAAATAAATAAAAATAAAAATAAAAATAAACCTAAATAAGAATAAAATAAAAAATAAACTAAATAAACCAAACCAGGTTTACATAATTTTAAAAAAATATAAGATAAATAAAATAAGAAAATAAAAAAAAACTCTAACCACTGACCCTAAACCCTAAACATAAAGCATCCCTAAATCCCACTGACCTAAATCCTAAACCACTAGGCCTAAACTGTAACCCTACCCCAAACCCTAAACCCCAAACATTAAACCCTGGGCCACCAAGCCACACCTGTACAAATAAACCTAAAACCACCTAAAATATACTAAACATGACTAGATAATAAAATGCTAAAGTAAACCTAAACCTAAAAGATAAACCTAAAAATAAACCAGATGTAAAAGGCCTAACTAAACCAAAGATATAATAAACCTGACTGACCTAAGATAAAATAAAACCTAGAAGAAAATAAAAATAAAGACTAAACTAGAAGATAAATATGGACCTAAACTTAAGAGGCTAGGCAGATAAAACTGACTAAAATGGATTAACCTAAGCCTAAAGATTAATGAATAAATTAAAGATAAAATAATGATCAACTAAATAAAGCCTATTAAGAAAGCCTACACAAACCTAAACCCACCGTCCTGAAGTCCTAAAGGCCTAGGCCCTAAACCTATACTGAGAGCGTGAGCCCTGGCCACACTAAATGGAAAACAAAAATAAAAATGCCGCTTGCCACTATGCACCCTAAAGCTATCCAGGACCCATGGTGGCTCTAACTCTGAGCCAACTCTGACTAAACCCTAAACCTTAGGCTTAGACCCTAAACCTACCCTCATGCCTAAACCCACCCAAAGATGCTAAAGCCACAACCCCTGAGCCCTCAGGTACCACAAACCTAAGAAATCTAAACTAAATAAAACTAAAAAATAAAATAAATAAAAAAACATAAAACTAGATAAAATAAATAAAATAAAATAAGATAAATAAGATAAAATAAAATAAAAATCTAAACTAAAACCTAAACCTAAGCCTAAATCTAAACCTAAATAAAAAATAATAATAAAATAAAATAAAACTAAACCAAAATAAAATAAATAAAAAGGTAAACTAAACTAAAAAATATATAATAAACCTAAAAAATTATAACATAAATAGAAAATAAAAATAAAATAAACCTAAAATAAAATAAAATAAAAACTAAATAAAAACCTATAGTTAAAAAATAAACCTAAAAATAAATAAAAGATAAAGCCTAGACCTTAAACTAAACATAAAAAGCTAAACATAAAATAAATAAAATAAAATAAACTTAAACCTAAACTAAAATAAATAAAACATAACCCTATACCTAAAGTAAACTAAATCTAAACCCTAAAACAAAAGAGTAAAATAAACATAAACCTAATAAACTTAAATTTGACCTAAAATAAACCTTAACTAAAAATCTAAAACTTAGGCCTAAGAAAATAAAATAAAAACCTATACCTAAAATAAAAAATAAAACTTAAACAAAAAAATAAAATTAAAATACTAAAACTAAAATTAACATAAACTAAACTAAAAAATATTGTAAAATAAATAAACCTAAAATAAATATAAACAAAAAAAACTAAATAAATAAATATGCTAGATAAATTATACATAAACTGGTTTTTGAGTTTTAAAAGATCCTGACAAACCCCAAGGCCCTAGGCTCTTGAAGCCATCCTGAGCCAGAGTGAGCCTGGGGTGGTGGCCGGGGACCTGAGCCCTAGGCACTACTAAGCCACTAGGCCTGAGCCCTGAGGCTTGCACTTTAGAGCCCTGACCACTGGAGCCAGGCCTTAAACCTAGTCCTGACCCTAGGCCCCAGGCCAGCCAAACTCCCAGGCCCTGGCAGATCCTACAGGCCTGGGCCACAAAACCATAGGCCCTAGGCTCTCAGGCTGACTTAAAGGCCCTAGGCCACTGAGGCCTGGGCCCTGGGATTGACCACTGGGCGCTAAGCTGATGGAGTTCTAGGCAGCCAGGCACTAGGCCCAAGGCCCTGGAGTCTTAAAGGCATGGAGCGCTAGCTGTGAGCCAGATAGAATCCTGGGCTTTGGGCCCTAAGGCCAAGTGATTGACAAGACCCTGGCAGACCCTGGCTGGCCCAGGCCCTAGGCCCTGGGCCAGGCTGGGCTGGCCAGGCCCTGAGCCACAGGCGGCTGCTGGCAGGCTGGGCCTGGGCCCTGGGCCCACTGGGCTGACTGCTGCACAGGCCACTGAGGCTATGGGACCCTGGGCCACTGGGCTATGAGTAAGATCCACTGGGCAGGGCCCTAAAGGCCTGGGCCTCAGTGGCAGATACTAAGATGGCGGCCCAGGCACTGAGGTGACACTGAGCGTTGGGCCACTGGAGCCTAAAACAAAGAGCCTAGAACATGAGGCTAGCCTTAAGGCCAGGCCCTGGGTTGTGACCTGGCAGCAGGCCCTGGGCCCTGGGCCCTATGGCCGTGAAGCCCTGGGCCTTAAGCCAGATCATAGGCCACTGACCCTGAGCAACACAACTTAGGCCTAAGAATGAGTTGGTGGAGAAAAAAGCTAAATGATAACTAAATAAAATAATAAATAAAGATAATATAAACCTAAACTAAAAATGAAACCTAGGCTTAAAAAATTGAAATAAAGGAATAAAATGACTAAATATAAATAAATAAAAACCTAAACTAAACTAAAATAAAATAAACCTAAGAAAACCTAAATAAAATAATGGCTATATGTGAATACTAATAGTAAACTTAAAAAAATAAAAACTAAGTGAAACATAAACCTAAATAATATACCTAAAATAAAAAAAAAACCTAAACCCTATACTATAAAAATAAACTAAAATATAGATAAACTTAAACCAAAGACTAAAGATAAACTAAACTAAAATAAAATAAAACATAAACCTAACTTAAGAAAAACTGACTTAAACTGACTAAATAAAGATAAAGATAAACTAAAATAAACCTAAACTAAACTAAAGTAAAGCTAAATTAAAACCTAAAACCTAGGCCTAAAATAAAATATAATAAACTCAACAAGAAAATAAACCTGACCTAAACTAGCTTAAAAATGATTAAAGATAAAGCGTGACTAAAATAAATGGCCTAAGATAAATAAACTAAATAAGTAAAACAAAATAAAATAAACTAAGATAAAGTTAAGATAAGATTAAATTTAATAGAACTAAATGAAACCTAACCTACATTTGCTTGCTTTAAAAAAGGCAGCCTTGAGGCCTAAATCCTGAGCCAGGCCCTACTGCATCCACTGAGCCTAAAGGCCACTAAAAAGACCTGAGCTGAACCCTAAAGGCCCTAAACCCTGAGCCTGGGCCACTGGGCCTGATCCTGGGCCAGGCCCAGGCCCCAGGCCCTAAACCTTGGCCAATGTTGACTAGGCTGACCACTGAGCCTGGGCCACAAAGGCCTAAAGCCACTGGGCCACTGTCAGTGACCTCAGTGACCTGGGCCCCAGGGCCTAGCCTGGGCCCTGGAATACTGGGCCACTAGCTATAAGGCGAGGCCTAAAGGCTGAGCAGCCCTAAATCTTGGTGTAAATCCTGGGCTGGAAGCCTGGATGGTGACATTAGGCCTAGACACATTTTCCTGGGCCTGGGGAGGAGGCTGAAATGGGCTTGACTGGCCCAACCTGGGCTAGATGGGATTAAAATAAAGATGGACTAGGCTAAAGATGATAAAGGCCCTAGGCCCTAAGGCCTGGAATGAAGCCTAGGCCCTAGATGAATAAAGATAAAGATAGGCTAAAAAATGAGCCTGAGTCAAAATAAAGCTTAGGCATGAGCCTCTGATAAAAAGCAAGGCTAGGCCTAAAAGGATAAAATAAAGCCTGACCTGGCCTAAAAGAGAAGATAAAATAAAGACTAAGATGAATAGGCACAAGATAAAATATAAAGATAAAAGAATAAATCCAAGATGGATGTATAAATGAAATGATAAACCTCCGGGTTTGCTTGGTTTTATAAAGTACTTGATACAGGCCAACTGCCCTGATCCTAGGCCCTGGGCCACACTGATCCTGGGCCCAGGCCCTAAGACCAGGCCCTAGGCACTGGGCCCTCATGCGCATGAGCCAGCACTTGCCCCAAGATCCTGGATCACTGGGCCCACTAGGCTGACCTGGGCCCTGGGCTTTTGGGCCCACTGATCCTGGGCCCTGGGC
This sequence comes from Cymbidium sinense, assembly GCA_021442155.1. Taxonomy (NCBI): domain Eukaryota; kingdom Viridiplantae; phylum Streptophyta; class Magnoliopsida; order Asparagales; family Orchidaceae; genus Cymbidium; species Cymbidium sinense. Next base: position 350,050,584 of record CM038214.1, on the reverse strand, counting down.
CACTGGCCGCCAGGCCCTGGGCCACAGTCTTGACTTGGCCACCTGACACTGGGCAGCCAGGCGCTAAGGCACTGGGCTCAAGGCCCTGGAGATGGGCCCTGAACAGTGAATTACACTGGCCATGGGCCAGCCAACCACTGAGCCATAGATCCTAAGGCCTGGGGCCTGAGCCAGGCCAGTTTGACCCCTGGGCAGGATGACCCTGGGCCCTGGGCAGGCTCCCAGGCCCTGAGCCACTGAGCCACTGACCCTAAGACCATGGGCCAGGCGGCCCAGGCACGGAGCCCTGGGCCAGGCCACTGGGTCAAAGGCCTGAGAGCTGAGCCTGGGCTTGATAAGACATGAGATTAAATAATGAAAAGGCTAACTCAAATAAGACAAGATAAATAAAGAAACCTACTAAGGCTAAGACTTTGAGAGCTAAATGATAAAGATAAAACATAATAAATAAACCTACTAGGCTAAAAAAATAAACTAAGAATAAAAAAATGAAATAAAAATAAAATAAAACATAAAATAAAAATTAAATCGCTGAAAATTAAAATAAAATAAAGAGCTTAAACCTAAAAATAAACCTAAAAGAAACCTAAAATAAATAAAAACTAAAACCCTAAACCTAAAAAAAAAAAACCTAAACCTATAATAAAAAATATAAACAAAATAAAATAAACTTTAACATAAGTTAAAATAAAATAAACTAAAATAAATAAAACCTAAAAATAAACCTAAAATAATCTAAACCTAAACCTAAACATAAACCTAAACTAAATATAATGAAATAAACTAAAAATAAACATAAACCTAAATTAAAAAATAAAACCTAAAAAGTTAATATAAAAACCTAAACCTAAAACTAAAAAAAAGCAAACCTAAAAAAATAAATAAAATAAAACTAAACTAAAACAAACCTAAACCTAAACCAAAACCTAAAAAAGAAACTAAACTAAAATAAATAAAACCTAAAAATAAACCTAAAATAATCTAAACCTAAACCTAAACTAAATATAATGAAATAAACTAAAATATAAATAAAGATTAAAAATAAACTTAAAAGTTAATATAAAAACTAAACCTAAAACTAAAAAAAATAAAGCCTAAAAAAAATAAAAATAAGGCTAAACTAAAACAAACCTAAAAAAAGGCACAAAGACTAAACTAAGATTCACAAACTAAAATAAAATAAGCGTAAATAAAGAAAACTAAATAAATAAAAATAAAAATAAAAATAAACCTAAATAAGAATAAAATAAAAATAAACTAAATAAACCAAAACCTACCAGTTTACATAATTTTAAAAATATAAGAATAAATAAAATAAGAAAATAAAAAAAACTCTAACCCTAAACCCTAAACCCTAAACATAAAGCATCCCTAAATCCTCTAAACCCTAAATCCTAAACCCTAAACCCTAAACCCTAAAACCTATAATACTAAACCCTAAACCCTAATACCCTAAGCATTAAACCTAGGCCCGACCACTAAAACCACAAAACCTCACGTGCTAAATAAAACCTAAAACCAAACCTAAAATATACTAAACATAAACCCTAAACTAAATAAAATAAAATGCACTAAAAGTAAACCTAAACCTAAATTAAAAAATACTAAAATAAATGATGTAAAACCTAAACCTAAACCAAAAAAATATAATAAAACCTAAACCTAAACCTAAAAAAAAAAATAAAACTAAGCAAGAAAAATAAAATAAAAATAAAACTAAGAAATAAAATATGGACCTAAAGACTTAAAAACTAAACTAAAGATAAAAAACTAAAAGACAAAAATTAAATAATCAATTTAAATAAACCTAAACCTGATGGAAAGACCACTGAGCCTAAGGAACCCTAGGCTACAAAACCCTACATCATAATCCCTGAAGGCCTGAGCTGAATACTGAAGCCTGTACCACTAGGCCTTAAAGGCGTGAGCCTAGGCCAGGACCCTAAATGGGAAAAAAAAACAAATAAAAAGAATGCCACACATGCACAAACCCTAAAACTGCCCGGACCCATAAGTGCGACTCTCTAGGCCCTGAGCCAAAGGACTCTGGGACCCAACTAGGCCTTAGCCAAACTACCAAAGACCCTAAACCACATGACCATAGGCCCTAAACTGAGCCCTAAAGCCCAAAATGCTTAAACACTAACTAAAGCCCTGGCCAGTGAAGCCACAAAGCCTAAAAAGAAAATCAAACTAAATAAAACTAAAAGATAAAGATTAAAAACAAAACTAGATAAGATAAATAAAATAAAATAAGATAAATAAGATAAAATAAAATAAAAATCTAAATAAAACTAAACTGAAGCCTAAATCTAAACTAAATAAAAATAATAATATAAAATAAAATAAAACTAAACCAAAATAAAATAAATAAAAGATTAATCTAAAAAAAAAAATATAATAAACCTAAAAATTATAACATAAATAGAAAATAAAATAAAATAAACCTAAAATAAAATAAAATAAAACTAAATAAAACACATGGCTAAAATAAACTAAAATAAATAAAAGATAAAGCAGACCTTAAACTAAACATAAAAGCTAAACATAAAATAAATAAAATAAAATAAACTTAAACTAAACTAAAATAAATAAAACCTAACCTATGCCTAAAGTAAACTAAATCTAAACCCTAAAACAAAGAGAAGTAAAATAAACTAGAAATAAACAGCCATAAACTAAAATTTAAACTAAAATAAACCTTAACTAAAATCTAAAACTTAAACTAAGATAAAATAAAACCTAAACACATACTAAAATAAAAATAAAACTTAACAAAAAAATAAAATTAAAATAGAACTAAACTAAAATATTAACATGGCTAACCAAAAAAAAAAATGTTCTAAAATAAATAAACCTAAAATAAATATAAACAAACTAAACTAAATAAATAAATACTAAATAAATTAACACATCTTGGTTTTAATTTAAAAAAAAATCCTAAACCCAAAGACCCTAAACTCTACAAACCATAAAATCCTGGCAGTGAGCCCTGGGGTGACTGAGTGGACCTAGGCCCTAGGCCTAAACTAACCCACTAGGCCACTGCACTGGGCCCTGAGCTGAAATCCACAGGCCTTGGCCCACTGGAATCCTGGGCCCTGAGGCCCAGCCAGGCCACACTGGCCCTGACCAAAATCCTGGGCCACAGGCCACAGACCATGAGCCTGGGCTCTGGCTGACAGCCCCAGGCCACAGGCCACAAGGGCCTGAGCCCTGGTTGACCTGAGCGTGAGGGTGACCATGGAGTTCTGGGCCAGCCAGGCACTGGCCAAGGCCACTGATCTTGAGGCATGGGCACTGGGCCACTGACTGAATAGATCTGGGCAGCCAGGCCACCAGCCAAGGCAGTGACCAAGATACTGAGAATACTGACGGCCACCTGGGCCCCAGACCCTGAGCATGGGCAGCTGGGCCCTGGGCCTGGGCTGAGCTGACCTGGGCCCTGGGCCCTGGGCCCTGGGCTTGTGCCTGGTGCCTGGAGTCTGGGCTATGGAGTTGACCCTGGGCCACTGAATACTGAGTAAGAGATCACAGGCCAGGCCAAGGCCTGGGCCATCAGTGCCAGACCCTAGATGACAGCCCAGGCCCTGGGTGACCCTGGGCATTAGGCCCTGGGCCCTAGGCCACAGGAATACCATAGGCCATGAGGCTGAGCCAGGCCAAGATCCTGGGCCCTGAGTCATGACCCTGGGCCAGGCCACTAGGCCACTGAGCCCTGGGCCATGACCACTGGGCCTGGTAAGATCATGGGCCCTAGGCCTGAGCAAAGGCCTAAGACTTGAGCCTAAGATAAATGGGTTGTGGAAAGAATAATGGCTAATAAATAAAGATGATAAAATAAAGATGATATAAACTAAAATAAGTGAACCTAAAGCTTAAAGATAAGATGAATAAAAGAAAATTAAAAAATAACTAAATATAAATAAATAAAACCAAACTAAAATAAGATAAGATAAAACCTAAGAAAAAAATAAATAAAATAATACCATATGTAAAATAATAAAGTGAAGCTTAAAAAATAAAACTAAGTAAAACATAAACCTAATATATGCCTAAATAAATAAAATAAAACTAAACTACTATAAAAAGAATAAACTAAAGAAATATAAAATGGGATAAACTAAACTAGATAAAATAAATAAATGACATAAACCTAAACTTAAAACTAAACTAAAGCCCAGGCTAAACTAAATAGATAAAATAAAAATAAACCTAAACTCTAAAGGTAGACCTAAATTACCTAAACTGAGCCTAAAAAGATAAAATATAATGTCTCAAAAAGATGAGCCTACTGAGCTTAAAATAATTAAGATAAAAGCGTGAGCTAAAATAAATGAAACAGATAAATAAACTAAAGATAAGTGAAACAAAATAAAATAAACTAAGATAGTTAAGATGGAGTTAAGGTTAGGTTTAATAGAGTAAATGAGCCTAGGCACCGCTTGCTTTAAAGAAAGGCCAGCCCCAGATCCTGGGCCAGGCCCTAGGCCTGCGTCCACTGAGCCACAGGACTGAGCCACTGACAGACCACTGAGCCACTAGGCCTGCTGCCCTGGGCCCAGGCCCTGGGCCCAGGCCCTAGATCTGGGCCCTTAGGCCCAGACTACAGGCCCAGGCCCAGGCCACAGGCCAGGCCAAAACTAAAGGCACTAAACCACAAAAGCCATGAGCCCAGCTGAGCACTCTAAAATCAAAGGCACAGAGCCCTGACCTAGGCCTAGCTCTAAGACCCTAGGCCACATGCTCATGCCATATAAAAAACCTAAAATGTGAGCTATAAATAAGACACGTAAATAAAATAAATAAAAAAACATAAAGTTAAATAAAATAAAATAAATATCTAAACTAAAACCTTAAACTAAACCTAAAAATAAAATAAAATAATGAAAATAAACTAAACATAAATAAATACAAACCTAAACTTAAAAAGAAAATAAATAAGAATAAAAAATCTTCAAAAGATAATAACTAAACGTAAAATAAAAATAAAATAAAATAAAGACTAAATAAAAACCTAAACATGAAAATAAACCTAATAATAAAACAAAAGAAATAAAAATAAAACCTAAAACTAAACTAAAAAAAACTAAACCTAAAATAAAAATAAAATAAATAAAATAAAATAAACCTAAACCTAAAACTAAACTAAAATAAAGTAAACTAAAATAAATAAAATCTAAACTTAAAACTAAAGCTAAACTAAATAAAATAAAATAAACTAAAAATAAAGTAAACTAAACTAAAACCTAAAATAAACCTAAAATAAAACTTAACACTAAAAAAAAAAAAGTAAACTAAAAAAAATGACCTAAATCAAAATATGATAAAATAAAACTAAACTAAAGAATTATAACCTAAACTTAAACCTAAAAAATAAACTAAAGATAAAACAAGCTAAGGATAAATAAACCTAAAATAAAACTAAATAAACTTAAAATTAAATAAACTAAAATTAATAATAATTTAAAATAAACATAATCATGGGTTTGCTTTATTTAAAATAAATTAAAATAAAACTCATGACCCTAAAGACTAAACTGAGCCCATGACCCAGAGCCTACAATGTGGCTTGGCAGAAGCAAGGCCTTAAACCCTAAGAGCCAACCCAGACCCAAGACCACTGAGCCTGGATCTGGAGTGGCCACAGATCCCTGATCCTGAGCCCTAGGCCCTTCAGCGGACCCTGAGCCCCAAAGCCCCAGGCACATGACCACTGAGCCAGGGCCACTGACCCAAGATCCTAACCAGCCCAGGCTCTGGGCCAGGCCCTAATCATAAAGATCTGGCCTGGGCCCTGGGCCACTAGATCTCAGGCCTAAAACCACAAAACTTAGGCCTAACTGAGCCCCAAACCCTGAGCCAAGAACAGACATGAGCTGACTAATAAGCTTAAAATAAGATAATAAAGAATGCATACACATAAATTAAATGGATGATAAAATAAAATAAAATAACTAAAGGCTAAACCTAACAAAAAAGATAAAAAAAAATAAAAAAATAAACTAAAATAAATTAATAAAAAACCTCACTCAGTAAAATAAAAAAAAACCTAAAATAAAACCTAAATAAAGATAAAGTAAATCAAGATAAAATAAATTAAACCTAAAATAAAATAAAATAAAACTAAACCTAAAAAAAAGAAAAAACTAAACTAAAAGAAAACTAAACACAGAACAAATAAAATAATATAAGAGAACTAAACTAAAATAAACTAAACTAAAATAAATAAAACCTAAACCTAAAACTAAAATGACAAACCTAAACCCTAAACTAAAAAATAAAACCAAAATAATCCTAAAATAAAAAACTTAAAACCTAAACCTAAAAAAAACTTGAACCAAAGGTTAAAATAAAATAAAACCTAAACCTAAAAATAAAATAAAAATAAAACTAAATGGAAAATAAAAACTAAACTAAACTAAGAAAAAACTAAAATAAAACTTAAAATAAAATAAAAATAAACCTAAATAAAATAAAATAAAATAAACTAATATAAATAAAAAAATAAATAAATTAAATAAACCTAAACCTGTGGGGTTTACTTAATTTTGAAATGAACCTTAAAACTAACCCTGGACCTAACCTAAAATAAATAAAACCCAGGACCTGATCCTAAACCACAAAACTAAACCTTAAATGCTAAACCTAAAACCATAAACCCAAAACCCTAAACACACTAAACCCTAAACCCTAAACCCTAAACCTTATACCTTCACCCTAAACACTAAACCCTAAACCCTAAACCCTGAACCCATAACCCTAAACTTACACCCTAAACCCTAAACCCTAAACCTTAACCCTAAAACTTAAACCCTAAATCCCAAACCTAAAGTTACTAAATATGTAAAAATATAAACCTAAACTGTAAAACCTAAAAAATCTAAACCTAAACCTGATCCCTAAGAATTGGCAGAACCGTGAAGGCAAGAAAATCACCTTCAACCAAGCTTAGTCTAGATCTTGCGGTGGAGCCGAAGGCAGAGGCGGCGATTATCGTAGTGGTGGTGGGGGATCTGGAGGTGGTGGTCAGAGCAGTGGTGGTTAAGGAGGCGGGAGGAGCGATGGAGGTTACAGCCATGGTGGTGGTGGAGGAGAGATCGAGGATATGATGATGGATCTCTCTACTCGAGTGGCCTGGGTGGTTTTGATGGGAATTGGAGAAACTGAAGAACGGTCGATGGTTATGATGGTGGTTCTACAGCTTATGGAACTGTTTCTTTACATTAGAGATGGTTCTAGTTATCTAGGGTTTTAGATTTTCTTTATGCATAATTTTTATTTATGTTATCACTTGTGTCTTAGAATACTTGGAGTGTTACTTGGTTGATGAAATCAGAAGAAATGTTAAATATTAATTTATTCTTTGTTAAAAAAAAAAACCAAAAACCCTAAATCCTAAACTAAAACCTAAACCCTACACCAAAAACCTAACACCCAAAACCATAAAAATAAAAAAATAAAAAAATAAAAAAACCCTAACCCTAAACCATAAACCCTAAACCCTAAAGCATAAACACTAAACCACTAAACCTTAACCATAAACCCTAAACCTTGAAATCCTAAACCCTACAACCCTAAACCCTAAACCCTAAACCCTAAACTCTAAACCTTAAACCCTAAACCCTAAAAACCTAAAAACCTAATCTTAAAAAATAAAATAAAAATAAAACTCAATTAAAAAATAAACTTAAACCTAAATCTAAACCTAAAAAATAAATTAAATTAAAAAAACCCAAACTAAAATAAATAAACCTAAAATAAATAAACTAAACTAAATAGAAATAAAAAATAAACCTTTATAAAAAAATAAAATAAACTAAAATTAAAGAAAAAACTATGTAAACTAAATAAACCTAAACCCACCAGTTTACTTAATCTAAAAAAACCCTAAACCCTAAATCCAAAACCTTAAACCCTAAACTTTAAGCCTAAAACACTAAACCTATAACCGTGAACTCTCAACCTTAAAATACCCTAAACTCTAAACCCTAAACCCTAAACCATAAACCCTAAATCTTACACCCTAAACTAAAACCCTAAAATCTAACCCTAAACCCTAAACCATAAACCCCAAACCCTAAACCTAAACCTAAATTAACTAAATAAAATCAAAAATTAACCTAAACCCTAAGAATGGGCAAAACCTGATGCTAACAACATCAACCAGCTCAATCTAGACGGCAGATCGAGGCAAAAGGCAAGATCGCGTGGTGGTGGGGATCTAGAGGTGTTAGTGGATATGGAGTTGGTGGTCAGAGTAGTGGTGGTTATGGAGGCGAAAAAAGTGATGGAGGTTACAACCGTGGTCATGGCAGAGGGAGAGATCAAGGATATGATGGTGGATCCTGCTACTCGAGAGGCCGGGGTAGTCCTGATGGGAACTAAAGAAATTGAAGAATGGCTAATCTGATTTGCTGCTTATGGAATTATGTCTTTACAGTAGAGATAGTTTTAGTTATCTAGGGTTTTTTATTTGCTCTATGCGTGCTTTTTTTCAATGCCATCGCTTGTGTCTTAGAGAACTTGGTGTGTAACTTTGTTAATGAAATAAAAAAAATGTTTAATCTGAATTTATTCTTTAATAAAAATAAAAAACCAAAAACCCTAAACCCTAAACTAAAACTTGAACCCTAAACCTAAAACCTAAATCGTAAACCCTAAACCCTAAAACTAACCCTATACCCTAAACCCTAAACCCTAAACTTTAAAACTAACCCTATACCCTAAACCCTAAACCCTAAACCCTAAACCTACAACCCTAAACCATAAACCCAAAACCCTAAAACCCTAAACCCTAAACCTTAAACCTTAATCTCTAAACCTTAAAACCCTCAACTCTAAACCCAAAACTATAACCCTAAATTCTAGACCTTAAACCTAAACCTAAAGTAACTAAATAAATTAAAAAATAAACATAAACCCTAAAACTTAAAAAACCTAAACCCTATGTTTGGGTAGAACCTGACCAGAACATCACCCAACCGTGCTAAGTCTAGAACCGCGTGGAGGCTAAGGTGGAGGCGATCACAACAATGGTGGGGTATCTAGAGGTGTTGGTGGATATGGAGGTGGTGGTCGGAGCAGTTGTGGTTATGGAGGTGGAAGGAACGATGAAAGTTACATCCATGGTGGTGGCAAAAGTAGAGACCAGATATATGATGGTGAATCACGCTACTCGAGAGGCCACGATGGTTCTGATGGGAATTGGAGAAATTGAAGAACGACCAATCTGATCTATTGCTTATGGAACTGTGTCTTTATAGTCGACATGGTTCTACTTATCTAGGGCTTTTGATTTGTTCTATGAGTGCTCATGTTTTATCTATGTCATCGCTTGTGTCTTAGAAAACTTGTTATGTTACTTGGTTGATGAAATCAAAAATAAGAAATGTTTAATCTGAATTTGTTCTCTATTAAAATATAAAAAAACCAAAAACCCTAAATCCTAAACTAAAACTTGAACCCTAAACCTGAAACCTAAACCCTAAACACTAAACCGTAAAACCTACAACCCTAAACCTTAAACCCTAAACCCTAAACCCCAACCCCTAAACCCTAAACCCTAAACCCTAAACCATAATCTCTAAACCCAAAAAACCTAAATGAAATAAAACATCAAAATAAAATAAATAAATAAATCTAAACCTAAATAAAATAATAAAATAAAATGAACTAAAATCCTAAACTAAAACTTAAACCTAAACCTAAACCTAAAAATAAAATAAAACAAAAATATAAAAGCTAAACTAAAATAAAAGAAATAAAAACCTAAACTAAGCTTAAAAATAAATAAACATAAAAATAAAAGCTAAATGAAAAATAAAAATAAATTAAACCTATATTAAAATAAAATAAAAACTATATAAAAACCTAAACCTAGAAAATAAACCTAAAAATAAATAAAAAATATAAACTAAATCTAAACCTTAAACTAAAAGAAAAAACCTAAACCTAAAATAAATCAAATATAATAAACCTAAACCTAAACTAAATAAATAAAACATAAGCCTAAACCTAAAATAAACTAAACCTAAACCCTAAACTAAATAAAATAAAATAAACTAAAAATAAACCTAAACCTAAACTAAAAAAATAACTAAAAATAACCTAAAACTAAACCTAAAAAATAAAATAAAAACCAAAACCTAAACCTAAAAAAATAAAATAAAAATAAAACTAAGCCAAAAAAATAAACATAATTCTAAACCTAAACCTAAAAAATAAACTAAAATAAAAAACCTAAACTAAAATAAATAAACCTAAAATAAATAAAATAAACTAAATAAAAATAAAAATAAACTTAATTAAAAATAAAAAGAAACTAAAATAAATAAAAAATAAACTAAAAAAACCTAATTTTATTAGTTTACTAAATTTAAAAATAAACCTAAACTAAAACCTGAATCCCAAACCAAAAACCTAAACCCTAAAGACTAATCCTTAAGTATAAAATTTAAAATTAAATAATATAAATTAAAATAAACCCTAAACCTTAAATCTAACCGTAAATCCTAAACATATAACCCAAAACCCTGAACCCTAAACCTTAAACCCTAATGCCTAAACACTAAACCCTAAACGCTACCCTAACCCTAAACCCTAAACCTTAAACCCTAAACCCTAAAAACCTAAAAACCTAAACTTAAAAAATAAAATAATAATTAAACTTAACTAAAAAATAAACCTAAACCTAAACCTAAAAAATTAACTAAAATAAAAAACATAAACTTAAATAAATAAGCCTAATATAAATATACTAAATTAAATAAAAATAAAAAATAGATTCAAATAAAAATAAAAAAAATAAAATAAAATAAACCTAAATCTACTAGTTTACTTAATGTTTTAAAAAAAAACCTAAACCATAAAACCTAAAACTAACCCTAAACCCTAAAACTAACCATAAACCTTAAACCCTAAACACTAAACCTAAAACCCTATACCCTAAACCCTAAACCCTAAAACCTACAACCCTAAACCCTAAACCCTAAACCCCAAACTCCAAACCCCAAACCTTAATCCCTAAACCATAAAAACATAAAAACCTAAACCTAAACTAAATATAACCTCAAAATAAAATAAATAAATAAACATAAAAATAAATAACTTAAAAAATAAAAACCTAAACTAAAACCTAAACCTAAACCTAAACCTAAAATTAAAAATAAATTTAAATATAAATAAAATAAATAAAAACCTAAACTAAAATATAAAATAAAATAAACCTGAAAATAAAAACCTAAATAAAATAAAAAAACTAAACAAAAATATAAATAAAATAAAAATAAAATAAAATCCAAAACCTAAAAAATAAACCTAAAAATAAATAAATAAATAAAACCTAAATCTTAAAGTAAGAAAAACCCTAAACCTAAAATAATAAAATAAAATAAAGCTAAACCTAAACAAAAATAAACTAAACTAAAATAAATAAAACCTAAACCTAAACCTTAAACTAAATAAAATAAAATAAACTAAAATAAACATAAACCTAAACAAAAAAATAAAACCTAAAAAAAACCTAAAATAAAACCTAAACTTAAACCAAAAAAAATAAAATAAAAACCTAAACCTAAACCTAAAATTAAAAAATAAAATGTAAACCTAAAAAATAAAATAAAAATAAAAATAAACTAAAAATTAAACATAGACCTTAACCTAAACCTAAAAAATAAACTAAAATAAATAAAAATAAAAATAAACTAAATAAACTAAAAAGAACCTAAATAAACTAAATAAACCAAAACATGCCACTTAACTTTAAAAAAACCTAAATAAACTAAAAAAACCTTCAACCTAAAATAAAGCCTTAACCCTAAACCCTAAAAAACTCTAAAATTAAACCCTAAACACTAAACACTAAAAAACCATAAACCCTAAACCCTAAACCCTAAATTAACCCTAAACCCTAAATCTTAAACCCTGAACCCTCAAAACCCTAAATCCTAAAGCCTAAACAGTAAAGCTTAAAACCTAAACTCTAAACCCTAGCCCCAAACCCTAAACCCTAAATAAAAATAAAAAATAAGTTAAATTAAAATAAAAAAATAAATTAAAAAATAACTTAAACCTATTAGCATACTTAATTAAAAAAAACCCTAAACCTTAGGCCCAGAACCCTAAATTTTAAATCTAAAACCCTAAACCCTAACCCTAAACCCTAAAACTAACCCTAAATCCTGGTCCTAAACCTACAACCCTAAACCCTAAACACTAAACCTAAATCCTAAACTAACCCTAAACCCTAAATCCTATCCCTAACCCTAAACCCTAAACCCTAAAAACCCTAAACTCTAAAGTCTAAACACTAAACCCTAAATCTAAAACCCTAAATACTAAACCTTAAAGCCCTAAACCCTAAAACCCTAAACCCTAAATCATAAATAATAAACCTTAAAAACCTAAACTAAATAAAACTTAAAAATAGAATAATTAAAAAAACTAAATCTAAATAAAATAAAAATAAAATAAAATAAAATGAAAACCTAAATAAAAACCTAATCTTAAACCTAAAAATAAAATAAAATAACCTAATAAAAATAAACTAAAATAAAATAAATCAAAACCTAAACTAAACTAAAAAATAAAATAAACTTAAGAATAAAAAAACTTAAATATAATAAAAACTAAATTTAAAATAAATAAAAAATAAACCTAAAATAAAATAAAATAAAAACTAAATAAAAACCTAAACCTAAAAGATAAATATAAAAATAAAACCTAGAAATAAATAAAAATAAAAACCCTAAACTAAAATTAAGAACTAAACCTAAAATAAAAATAAAATAGACCTAAACATGAACTAAAATAAACTAAAATAAAATAATTAAAACCTAAACCTAAAATAAATAAACCTAAATCCTAAACTAAATAAAATAAAATAAACTAAAAGTAAAACTAAACCTAAACTAGAAAAATAAAAACTAAAAATAAACCTAAAACCTAAACCTAAAAGTAAAAAAAAAAACCTAAATAAAATAAAACTAAATCCAAAATAAAAATAAAATAAACCTAAAAATAAAAAACTAAATAGAAAACCTAAACAATAGTAAATAAAAAGGAAAACACAGAACCCTAAAATAAAATAAAATAAAAACCTAAACTAAGATAAACTAAATAAAAAAAACCAAATCCTAAAATTTAAAAAAACCTAAACTTAGACCTAAACAAAATAAAATAAAATAAACTAAAAATAAACCTAAACCCAAACTAAAAAATAATACCTAAAAAAACCTAAAATAAAAACCTTAAACTTAAACCTAAAAAATTAGAATAAAAATCTAAACCTAAACCTACAAATAATAAATAAAACCTAAACCTAAAAAATAAAAGAAAAATAAAACTACACTAAAAAAAAAAATAAACCTAAAGCTAAACCTGAAAAATAAACTAAAATAAATAAACCTAAAATAAATAAACTAAACTAAACAAAAATAAAATTAAACCTAAATAAAATAAAAAAATAAAAATAAAATAAGCTATGAAAAATAAAAAAAATATACTAAATAAACCTAAAACTACTCGTTTACTTAATTTAAAAAAATTAGAAATTTAATAAAAATTTAAAATAAAAAAACCATAAACCCTAAACACTAAACACTAAACCCTAAACCCTAAACACTAAACCTTAAACTGTAAACCCTAAACTCCTAAACCATAAACCCTAAACCCTAAAATCTACAACTCTAAACCTTAACCCTAAACCCCAAACCCAAAAAAAAATAAAAAATAAAATAAAATAAAATAAAATAAAATTAAAAAAAAAAAAAAATAAAAAAAAAAAATAAATAAATAAACCCTAAACCCCAAACCTAAATCCTCCTCCCTAAACCCTAAACCCCAAAATCAACAACCCTAAACCATAAACCCTAAACTCTAACCCTAAAACCTAAAAATCTAAACCTAAACTAAATAAAACCTAAATATAAAATAAATAAAAAAACCTAAACCTAAACATAAATAAAATAAAAAATAAGAAAAAATAAAAACCTAATTCTAAAAATAAAATGAAAAGAAAATTAAAACTAAAATAAAATAAAATAAATAAAAACATAAACTAAACTATAAAATAAAATAAACCTAAAAATAAAAAACCTAAACAAATTAAAAATAAACATAAAATAAAACTGAAATAAACCTAAAATATATTAAAATAGAAACTAAACCTAAAATAAAAATAAAATAAATAAATAAAATAAACCTAAACCTAAACTAAACTAAACTAAGCTAAACAAAATAAAACCAAAACTAGAACCTAAAATAAACTTAACCTAAAACTAAATAAAATAATATAAACCAAAAATAAACATAAAACTAAACTAAAAAATTAAACCTAAAATTAACCCTAAAATAAAAACCTAATACCAAAACTTACAAAAATAAAATAAAAACCTAAACCTAAACATCAAAATAGAAAATAAAACCTAAACCTTAAAAATAAAATCAAATAAAACTATACTAAAAAATAAACATAAACTAAGCTAAACATAAAAAATAAAAATAAAATATAAAACCAAACTAAAATAAATAAACCTAAAATAAATAAACCAAACTAAATAAAAATAAAAATAAACTTAAATAAAAATAAAAAATAAAATAAACTAAAATAAATAAAAAATAAAGTAAATAATTAAATAAACCTAAACCTACTGGTTTACTTAATTTTTTTTTTGAAAAAAAACCTTAAACACTAAACCCTAAACCCAAAACCCTAATATTAACCATAAACCCTAAATCTTAAACATACAACCCTAAATCCTAAACCCTAAACCCTGAACCCTGAACCCTAAACACTAAAAAACATTAAACGCTAAACCCAAAATGGTAATAACCCTAAACCCAAAAGCCTAAACACTAAACCTTAAACCTTAATCCCTAAACCCAAACCCTAAACCCTAAACCTTAAAATCCTAAACTGTAAAACCCTAAATCCTAAACCCTAAACCCAAAAAACCTAAAAACTTAAACATAAACTAAATAAAACCTAAAAATAAAATAAATAAATAAAACTTAAACCTAAATAAAATTTAATAATATAATAAAATAAAATAAAAACCTAAACTAAAACCAAAACCTAAACCTAAAAATAAAATAAAATAAAAAATAAAAATAAACTAAAATATAATATAGAAAAGCCTAAACTAAACTAAAAAAAGAAAATAAAGCTAAGATTAGAAAACCTTAATAAGATGAAAACTAAACATAAATAAAAATAAAATAAACCTAAAATAAAATAAAATAAAAACTAAATTAAAGCCTAAACCTAAAAAATAAACCTAAAAATAAAGCCTAAAAATAAATAAAATGTAAAACAGAAACCATAAACTAAAAAAAATAAACAAAATAAAATAAACTTAAGCCTAAACTAAAATAAACTAAACTAAAATAAATAAAACTTAAACCTAAACCAAATAAACTAAACCTAAAAACCTAAACTTTAAACTAAATAACATAAAATAAATTAAAATAAACTAAACCAAAACTAAAATAAAAAATCTCAAAATAAATCTAAAATAAAACCTAAAACCTAAACTAAAAAAAGTAAAATAAAACCTAAACTTATAAAAAAAATTAAACCTAAACCTAAAAAAATAAAACTAAACCTAAACCTAAACCTAAAATAAACTAAAATAAAAAACCTAAACAAAAATAAATATACCTAAAATAATTAAAATAAACTAAATGAAAAATAAAAAATAAAATAAACTAAGATAAATAAAAAATAAACTAAGTAAACTAAGTAAACCTAAACCTACCGGTATACTTAATTTAAAAAAAAATCCTAAACCTTAAATTCGAAACCCTAAACCCAAAAACTTATCCAAAACCCTAAACCTTAAAAAACTAAAAACCCTAATCCTAAACCTTAAACCCTAAAAGCATAAAGCCTAAAACCCTAAACCCTAAACCCCAAACCCTAAATCTAAAACTAAAGTAATTAAATACATTAAAAAATTAACCTAAACCCTAAAACCTAATAAACCTTAACCTAAACCTAAACCTAAACCCTAAGAATGGGCATATCCTTGATGGTAGGAACAACACTATCAAGCTTTGTCTAGATCTGGCAATGGAAGTGAAGTGAGGCAGCTATCAGCATCATAGTGGGGATCTGAGGTGGTGGATATTGATGTGGTGGTTGGAGTAGTGGTGCTTATGTAGGCGGGAGGAGCGACGGAGGTTACAGCCATGATGGTGGTGTAGGTAGAGGTCAGTGATTTGATGGTGGATCCTACTACTCGAGTGGTTGGGGTTGATCTGATCTGCTGCTTATGGAACTGTGTCTTTACAGTATAGACGGTTCTAGTTATCTAGGGTTTTGATTTACTCTATGCGTGCTCATTTTTATCTATGTCATCTCATGTGTCTTAGAAAACTTGGTGTGTTACTTGGTTGATGAAATCCAAAAGAAGAAATGTTAAATCTCAATTTATATTTTATTATAAAAAAAACCAAAAACCCTAAACCCTAAACCCTAAAAACCCAAAACCCTAAACTTTATACCCTAAAACCCTAAATCGCAAACCCTATACCTAAACACTAAAATCTAAACCCTAAACCCTCAACTAACCCTAAATACTAAATCATAAACCCTAAAAAGCTAAAAATGTAAACCTAAACTAAATAAATCCTAAAAATAAAATAAATAAATAAACCTGAACCAAAATAAAATAAAAAATTAAAATGAAATAAAAATCTAAACTAAAATCAAAACTAAAACCTAAACTTAAACCTAAAAAGAAAATAAAATAAAATAAAAAAATAAAAATTAAACCAAAACCTAAACTAAATTAAAAAATTAAAAACCTAAATAAAATAAAATAAAATAACATAAAAATTAAATAAAATCCTAAACCTAAAAAAGTAAACCTAAAAATAAAATCTAAAAATAAATAAAATATAAAACCTAAACCCAAAACTAAAAAAAACCTAAACCTAAACTAAAATAAATAAAACCTAAACCCTAAATTAAATTAAATAAACTAAAAGTAAACCTAAACCTAAACTAAATAACACAACCTAAAAATAATCCTAAAATAAAAATTGAAAACCTAAATAAAAAATAAAATAAAATAAAAACCTAAACCTAACCTTAAAAATAAAATAAAAAACCTAAACGAAAAAAAATAATAAAAATAAAAGTAAACTAAAAAATAAAAATAAACCTAAACCTAAAAAATAAACTAAAATAAATAAACCTAAATAAATAAACCTTAATAAATAAACCAAAATAAATAAAAATAAAACATAAGCCTAAATAAATAATAAAATAAAATAAACTAAAATTAATAAAAAGTACACTAAATGAACTAACTTACCGCTAAAACCCTAAACCCTAAACATAAACCTTAAATCCCAAACCTAAACCCTAAACCCTAAAACTAAACCTTAAACCCTAAACCCTAAGCTAAACCCTAACTTAACCCTAACTCTAAACCCTAAACCCTAAAAACCCAAAAACTCTAAACACTAAACCTTAAACTTAAACTAACCTAAACCCTGCTAACAAAACTTAAAACCCTAAGCCCTAAAGTTTTAAACACTAAACTATGCCTAAACCCTAAACCTAAACTAAACCCTAAACCCTAAAACCCTAAACCCTAAACCCTATATCGTAAACTCTAAACCCTAAAAACTTTAAAACCTATACCTAAACTAAATAAAATCTAAAAATAAAATAAATAAAAATCTAAAGCTAAATAAAATAAAAAAATAATATAAAATAGAAACATAAACTAAAACCTAAACCTATAAATAAAAGTAAAATTAAAAATAAAATAAACTAAATTAAAATAAATAAAAACCTAAACTACACTAAATAAAATAAAATAAGCCTAAGAATAAAAAACCTTAATAAAATAAAAACTAAACATAAAATAAAAATAAAATAAACCTAAACTAAAATAAAATAAAAACTAAATAAATACCTAAACCTAAAAAATAAACCTAAAAATAAAACCTAAAAATAAATAAAAAATAAAACCTAAACCCAAACCTAAAAAAAAACATAAACCTAAAATAAAAATAAAATAAATAAAATGAAATAAACCTAAACCTAAACTGAAATAAACTAAGCTAAAATAAATAAAACCTAATCTTAAACCTAAAATGAACTCAACCTAAACCTTAACAAAATAAAATAAAGTAAACTAAGAAATAGAATCTAAAAATAAAACCTAAAACTTAAACCTAAAAAAATAAAATAAAAACCTAAACCTAAACTTAAAAATAAAAAGTAAACCTAAATTTAAAAAATAAAATAAAAATAAAACTCAACTAAAAAATAAACCTAAACCTAAACTTAAACCTAAAAAATAAACTAAAATAATAAACCTAAACTAAAATAAATAAACCTAAATTAAATAAACTAAACTAAATAAAAAAATAAACTTAAATAAAAATAAAAAATAAAATAAATTCAAATAAATAAAAAATAAACCTAAACCATAAATCCTAAATCGTAAACCCTAAACCCTAAACCCTAAACCCTAAACCCTAAATCCTAAAACCTTAAAACCCAAAACCCTAAACTCTAAACCCTAAACCTATAAATCATAAACCCTAACCCTAAACCCTAAAACTTAAAACGTAAACTTACAACCCTAAACCCTAAACACTAAACCCAAAACTAACCCTAAACCCTAAAGCTAAACTAACCATAAACCCAAAACCCTAAACTAACCCTAAACCCTAAGAATGGGATGAACCTTAACAAAAGGATCATTAACATCAACTAGGCTCAGTCTAGATCTGGAAGTGTAGGCGAAGATGAAGGCAGCTGTTATCATAGTGGTGGTGGGGGATTTGGAAGTGCTGGTGGATATGGTGGTGGTCAAGCAAGTGGTAATGGAGGTGTGCAACGAGGTTACAATCATGGTGGTGATGGAGGGAGAGATGAAGGATATGATGGTGGATCCCACTACTCGAGAGGTGGGGATGGTTCTGATGGGAACTAGAGAAACTGAAGAACAGCCAATCTAATTTACTCCTTATGGAATTATCTTTATAGTAGAAAAGGTTCCACTTATCTAGGGTTTTTGATTTGCTCTATAGATGCTCATTTTTGATCTATGTCATCACTTGTGTCATAGAAAACATGGGGTGATACTTGGTTCATGAAATCAAAAAGAAGAAATATTGAATTTGAATTTGTTCTCTATTAAAAATAAATAAAAAAATAATAAATACTAAACCCTAAACCCTAAACTAAAACTTAAACCCTAAACTTAAACCATAAACCCTAAAACATAAACCCCACACCCTAAACCCTAAACCTTAAACCCTAAACATTAAACCTTAAAAGTTAAAACCCAAAACTAAACTAAATAAAAATAAAAAATAAAATAAATAATAAAACCTAAAGAAAATTAAAATAATAAAATAAAACAAAATTAAAACATTAACTAAAA
Organism: Cymbidium sinense; assembly: GCA_021442155.1. Lineage (NCBI taxonomy): Eukaryota > Viridiplantae > Streptophyta > Magnoliopsida > Asparagales > Orchidaceae > Cymbidium > Cymbidium sinense. The sequence goes on along the minus strand of CM038214.1, from coordinate 350,031,172 downwards.
CATAAACCTAAACCTAAACTTAAAGCTAAAAAGAAAATAAAATAAAAAATAAAAATTAAACTAAAATAAAATAAATAAACACCTAAATTAAACTAAAAAATAAAAAACATAAATATAGAAAAACTAAACCTAAAATAAAAAAAAAATAAAACTAAAATAAAATAAAATAAAATAAAAATAAAATAAAAACCTAAAAATAAAAAATAAACCTAAAAATAAAACTAAAAAATAGAAAAAATAGAAAACCTAAAACCTAAACTAAAAAAAAACTAAACATAAAATAAATATAAAATAAATAAAATAAAATAAGCCTAAACCTACATTAAATTAAATTAAATTAAAATATATAAATCCTAAACCTAAACCTAAAATGAACTAAACCTAAACCTAAACCTAAACTAAATAAAATAAAAATAAAACCTAAAAATAAACCTAAAATTAAAACCTAAAACCTAAACCTAAAAAAAATAAAATAAAAACCTAAACCTAAACCTAAAAATAAAAAATAAAACCTAAACCTAAAAAATAAAATAAAAGTAAAACTCAATTAAAAATAAACATGAACCTAAAACAATAAACTAAAATAAAAAACTTAAACTAAAATAAATAAACCTAAAATAAATAAATTAAAATAAATAAAAATAAAAAGAAAACCTAAATAAAAATTTAAAAATAATATAAACTCAAATTAATAAAAAATAAACTAAATAAACCTAAACCTACTGGTTTACTTAGTTTTTTTTTTTAAAAGCTAAACCCTAAATCCTAAACACTAAACCTAAACCCTAAACCTACAACCCTAAACCATAAACCCCTAAATCTTATACCCTAAACCCTAAACCTTAAACCCTAAACCCTATACCCTAAACCATAAACCCTAAAACCTAAACCTAAGCCCTAAACCCTAAAACTTACAACCTTAAACCCTAAATGCTAAACTAACCCTAAACCCTAAACCCTATGAATGGGTAGAACCTTCACGCTAGGAACATCACCATCAACTAGGCTTAATCTAGATATGGCAATGGAGGTGAAGGCGGCAGTTATCCTAGTGGTGGTGGGGGATCTAGAAGTGCTGGTGGATATGACGGTGGTGGTCAAAGCTATGGTGGTTATTGAGGCGGGAGGAGTAACGGAGGTTACAGCCATGGTGGTGGCAGAAGAAGAGATCGAGGATATGATGGTAGATTCTGCTACTCGAAAGGCAAGGGTAGTTTTGATGGGAGCTGAAGAAATTAAACAACGACCGATCCAATCTGTAGCTTATGGAACTGTGTCTTTATAATAGAGAAGGTTTTGCTTATCTAGGGGTTTTGATTAGCTCTATGGGGGCTCATTTTTTATCTATGTCATCGCTTATGTCTTAAGAAACATGGGGTGTTACTTGGTTCATGAAATCAAAAAGAAACATTAAACACTAAATCCTAAACCCTAAACCTAAACTACAACCTTAAACCCTAAGCCCTAAAATTTAAACCCTAAACAATAAAAAGCTAAAAACCTAAACTAAAGTAAATAAAACCAAAAAAATAAAATATATCAAAAACCTAAACTAAATTAAAATAATAAAATAAAATAAAATAAAAACATAAATTAAAACCTAATCTTAAATCTAAGCTTAAACCTAAAAGGAAATTATAAATAAAAAATAAAATTAAACTAAAATAAAATAAATAAAAACCTAAACTAAAATAAAAAATTTAAATCCTAAATAAAATAAAAATGAAACCTAAAATAAAAATAAAATAAGCCTAAAAAAACTAAATAAAAACCTAAACCTAAAAATAAACCAAAAAATAAATAAAAAATAAAAACCTAAACCCTAAATTAAAAAAAAAAACCTAAACCAAAATTAAAAACAAAATAAACAAAATAAAATAAACCTAAAACTAAACTAAAATAAATAAATCCTTAACCTAAACCTAAAATAAACTAAACCTAAACATAAACCTAAACTAAATAACATAAAATAAACAAAAAATAAAACTAAACATAAACCAAAAAAATAAAGCCTAAAGATAAACCTAAAAAATAAAATAAAAACCTAAACCTAAACCTAAAATAAAAACAAAACCTAAACATATAAAAAAATAAAAATAAAACTCAAATAAAAAATAAACCTAACCTAAAAAATAAACTAAAATAAAAACCTAAATGAAAATAAATAAATAAATAAAATAAACTAAACGAAATAATAATAAAAAATAAACTTAAATAAAAACAAAAAAGTAAAATAAACTCAAATAAATTAAGAAATAAACTAAATAAACCTAAATTGATCGATTTACTTAATTTTAAGAAAAAAACCCAACACCCTAAATCCTAAACCCTAAACCCTAAACCCTAAATCCTAACCCTAAACCCTTAACCCTAAACCCTAAACCTTCAACCCTAAATCCTAAACCCTAAACCCTAAAACCCTAAACCCTAAACCCTAAACCCTAAACCCCAAACCCTAAACCCTAAACCATAAACCCTAAACTTTAAACTAACCCTAAACCCTAAACCTTAAACTATAAACCCTAAAAAGCTAAAAATCTAAAACTAAATAAAACCTAAAAAATAAATAAATAAAAAAACCTAAACAAAAATAAAATAAAACTAAACATAAACTAAAACCTAAACATAAAGCTAAAAAGAAAATAAAATTAAAAATAAAAAACTAAACTAAAATAAAATAAATAAAAACCTAAACTAAACTAAAAATAAAACCTAAATAAATAAAACTAAACCTAAAATAAAAATAATAAAACCCAAAATAAAATAAAATAAAAACTAAATGAAAATCTAAACCTAAAAAATAAACTTAAAAATAAAACCTAAAAATAAATAAAAAATAAAACCTAAACCCTAAACTAAAAAAAACCTAAACTTAAATTAAAAATAAAATAAACAAAATAAAATAAACCTAAACTGAAACTAAAATAAACTAAACTGAAATATATAAACCTAAACCTAAACCTAAATTAAACTGATCCTAAACTTAAACCAAAATTGAATAAAAAAAATAAACTATAAATAAATCTAGACATAAAAATAAACCTAAAATAAAAACTTAAAACCTAAACATAATAAAATAAAATTAAAATGTAAACCTAAACCTAAAAAATAAACCCTCAACTAAAATATAAACCTAAACCTAAAAAATAAACTAAAATAGAAAACCTAAATTAAATAAACTGAAATAAATAAAAATAAAAAATAAACTTAAATAAAGATAAATCATAAAATAAACTCAAATAAATCAAAAATATACTAAATAAACTTAAATCTATTGATTTACTTAATAAAAAAACCCTAAACCCTAAATCCTAAACCTTAAACCCTAAACCCTAAAGCATAAACTTACAACTCTAAACCCTAAAACTATAAACCCTAGAAGCCTAAACAATAAACCCTAAACCCTAAACCCTAAAACCCTAAACCCTAAACAATAAACTCTAAACCCTAAAACCTATAACCCTAAACCCTAAACCCCAAACCGTATATCCTAAACTAACCCTACACACTAATCTAACCCTAAACCCTAAGAATGGGCGAACCTTGATGGTATGAACATCATCATCAACTAGGCTCAGTCTAAATCTAGTGGTGGAGGCAAAGGCGAAGGTGATAGTTATCATAGTGGTGGTGGGGGATTCGGAGGTGTTGGTGGATATGGAGGTGGTGGTCAGAGGAGTGCTGGTTATGGTGGAGGGAGGAGCAATAGAGGTTATAGTCATGGTGGTGGTGGAGGGAGAGATCGGGGATATGATGATGAATCCCGCTACACAAGAGGTGGGGGTGGTCTGATAGGAGATGGAGAAACTATGTCTTTACAGAAGAGGCTATTCTACTTATCAATGGTTTTTAATTTGCCCTATGGGTGCTCATATTTTATCTATGTCGCTTGTGTCTTAGAAAAATTGGGGTGATTCTTAGATGATGAAATCAAAAAAAAGAAATGTTGAATCTAAATTTGTTCTCTTTAAAAAAAAACCTTAAACCCTAAATTAAAACTGAAACCCTAAACCTAAAACATAAACCCTAAACTCTAAACCCTAAATCCTAAACCCTAAACCATAAACCCTAAAACTATAAACCCTAAATCCTAAACCCTAAAACCCTAAACCCTAAACCTTACAACCCTAAACCCTAAACCCTAAACCTATAACCCTAAACCCTAAACCATAGACCCTAAACTAACCCCTAAATGCTAAACTATAAACTAACCCTAAACCCTAACCCTGAACCCTCAACCCTAAACCTTGAATAAAGTTGTCATTATTAGTAGATATAAAGAATGACCAAATCCTAACATATTTATTGTAGCTAAAGAAAATGTTTTCAAGATACTTTCCCATAACTATTAGAGATTTGAATACCCCAAACCATAACCCTAAATCACATTATAATACCATATATTATAGTATAATGTAGCATCATATGTTTGAACATGTAGTGATGTGTTTTTAGATGCTATAAAATGTTTTGAAATGTTTTAGTATATTATGATATTGTGCCCTATAGTATATATTAATATAAATCATAAAAATATTGATTTAGAAAAGCAGATGATGAAATTTATTAAATTTGAAGTGGGAATTATGTTGTAGTACCAAAGGTGTGCAACGACACTTGTAGTCTTAAAAGTAAGATTTTATGTTCAAAATAAATATTATATGTTGCTGCATAGTATAACATCATATATCATAATATATTATTCTACACATTTTAAATTCTTTTAGTATTTTACAATCATACAATCAAGCCTACACTAGCATTATTTATAAAACTGTTGGTTTAAACTTTAAAATATTGGAATTTGGCCAAATTTATAATAGGTAGAGCATGGCATCATAATATATTGTCCCAATTAAAAATATGTAAGTGATACAACTAAAATATATAATTTTTTTATTTTTTAGACTATTTTAATGATTTTTTTATCTTAAGCAATCCCTTTTGATTTGATATGCAATATAATATAATATAATATAATATGTTATAGTATATTATAATATAGGATGCCATAACATAGCGTAGCATCATACGTTATAGCATACTATTGTGTATTATTACTTGTTGTTTTGTTTATTTTACTTTCTTATAGCATGATGTAGAAGAGTTTGTACTAGTATAATTTACATCCAAACTAAATGTTCATTTTTCAACCAAATTTTATAATTTTTTTGCTTAAAGTTAATCATTTTAAGGTGTAATGTAATATAATATATTATATGAAAGCATATTTAAAATATAGTGTACATAACAATATAACTTCACATATATATGAATTTTGTGGTGTGTTATTAAATGTTATTGTACATTTTAGTATATTTTACTTTAGTTATAATACATTGGGTCAAAACTCACAAAATGTTAATTTGAAGGTTAAGATGGATGAATTTGGCCAAATTCATGGCGCACACCAAGAAGCAACACCAAAAATTATGCTATTTTGTACCATTTCTAATAGAAAAACAACAATTTTACATCTAGACTGAACATATTTCATATTTTGAGAAAATTTTGCTTTTTTTTTCCTTTTAAATGATATTAATGAGCTTTTTGTTAGACAATATATTATATTATAGCAAATGATAAAATGACATCATATATTATAATATAATATAGTGTGCTAATTCACACTATAATATGTTTAACATGTATTGAATAGTTAGTTTGAGCTTGCAGCATCACAAATCATAAAATGTTGATTACAATGTTAGGATGATGTAATTTGAATGAATACATTGTTAGGCTTTTGGTTGAACTATTATAGGTGTGCATAAGAGAAGAAATAAGATTTGATGAGAATTCCATGTCAAGGACATGGAGGAAAATCCACTAGGGGATCATACATGCATTGGACATGACATGTGAGGGGTCTATGTCGAGGGCATAGAAGAAGAAAATATGTTGGGGATAAGGATTAAATTTCATTTGATTATATGATTTGTGGAAAGAAGATACGTTGAGGATTAAAATCTATAATCCACCGAGGATTATGATCGAATTGATTTTAATTTGTTTTATTTTAATTGATATAGAGGCATATCTACTAGAGATATGGAATCGAGTCTGCTGGGGATCGGGTATATAAACCTTCCACTGGGGAAGCAGGTTCGGGCTATCCGCTGGTGATTAGGATTTGAGTTTGATTTCATAGATTTATTTGTGGATGTATCCGCTGGGAATAAGAGTTTGGTTGGATTTCTTTGATTTAGACTCTTTTGGGGGAGTTGGTTTAATTTGGCTCCACTAGATTGGTTGGTTTTGAATTTAATTTTTTTGCTTGACTTGTTTATATATGATTTAGGGCTATACTAGTGAGAAGGGTGTAATTTAACTCCACAAGGGAAAATCATATTGTGTTTGATTTAATCTGAGTTATTGTATGGACCCTGTCGGTGCAATGGACCCACTGAGAAGGGGCTATATCAACGTTGACCTATCTCAAGTTTGCAAATCCAAAGAGATACTCTACCGATTGTGGGGTAGAGCTAGCCAACCAAAGGGGTTTCCTTTCGGTGTGGAACGGTTGTGCTAGAAAGAAGGCACAAAAGACTAACACCTTCCAAAGTGAGGAACAACCAATAGACCTATTGGATGCACAATAAATCGAACTTGTCCTAGGGTGACCACTGAGTGAATGTCACTGGGGACTTATATCAACTCAAAGTAGTCGGGTTAATTTTATCTTAATTTCATGTGATTTGATATGGTTTGTTTGGTTTAGTTTTATTTTGAATTGAGGGCATATCTACTGGGGATGTGAGCTCAGTCAGATTGGATAGATTTATTTAGGGACCATATCGATGTGTGATGGACCCACTGAGAAGGGGCTATATCGGACTTATCCTATCTCAAATTTAAAATCCAAATGGATAGTCTACTGGTCGCGGGCTACATCTAGCCAACCTAAGGGGTTGCCTTTCGGTGTGCAACGACTATGCTGGAAGAAGGCGTAATCTTTAATTTAAATAAAAAAGCCCTAAACCCTAAACCCTAAACAATAAATCTTATAGCCTAAACCCTAAACCCTAAACCTACAACCCTAAACCCTAAACAATAAACCTTAAACCCTAACCCCAAACCCTAAAACCCTAAACCTTAAATCTAACCAACTAAACCCTAAACCCTAAACCCTGAAGCCTAAACCCTAAACCTAAAACCCTAAACCCTAATCTAACCCTAAACCCTAAGCTAACCTTAAACCCTAAACCCTAATCTAACCCTAAACCCTAAACCCAAACTTAATAAAATAAAACTAAACTAAAATAATAATAATAATAATAATAATAATAATAATAATAAAAATAATAAACTAAGAACTAATAATAAAACTTAACTAAAACTAATAAAACTAACTAAATAAATAATAATAAAATTAATAATAAACCTAAAAACTAAAGCTAATAAAAATAACTAAAACCTAATAAACTAACTAAAACCATAAAACCCTAATAAATAAACTAAACTAACATACAAAAGAATAATAATAGTAATAATAATAATAAATTAATAAAAACTAACTAAAACTAATACTAATAATAATAGTAATAATAAACTAAAAAATAATACAACTAAACCCAAAACTAAAAAAACTAAACCAATAAAACCCAATAATAACTAAACTAAAAACTAAAACTAAACAAAACTAGAAACCTAAAACCCCTAAACTAATAAACTAAACTAAAACTAAACCCCAAAAACTAACTAAACTAATAATAAATAATAAACTAATAACTCATACAACCCAAAACTAAAAATAAACCATAACTAATAACTAAACAATAACTAAAGTAAATAAAAAGCAAAAACTATAACTAAACTAAAAAACATTAAACCACAATAACCCAAATAAACTGAAATAAACACTAAACCTAAAACCAAATAAACCCAAAATAAATACTAATAACTAAGATAATAATAATAATAATAATAATAATAATAATAAACTAAGCTAATAAACTTAAACCCTAAATAAACAAATGGCTAACTAATAAACATAATAGAACTAAAACCTAATAACAATTACTAAGCTAAACAAACTAAACTAACTAAACCCTCGATCCTTTTAGTTAAAAGAAACCCTAAACCTTAATCCCTAAAACCCTAAACCTAAAAGTCTAAACACTAAACCCTAAACCCAAAACTTTAAACACTAACCCTAAACCCTAAACCCTAAAATCCTAAACCATAAACTTTAAAACCTAAACCCTAAACCATAAAAACCTAAAAATCAAAAACTAAATAAAACCTAAAAATAAAATATATAAAATAAAAACCTAAACTTAAACCTAAGAATAATAAACCTAAATAAAATAAAAACTAAACATAAATAAGAAAATAAACCTAAAATAAAATAAAATAAAATCTAAATACAAACATAACCATAAAAAATAAACCTAAAAATAATAATAAATAAAACCTAAACCCTAAACTAAAGACACATTAACCTAAAAAAAATAATCAAAATAAAGTAAACCTAAACCTAAATTAAAATAAATAAAACCAAAATCTAAAATAAACTAAACCTAAACTTAAATAAAATAAAATAAAATAAACTAAAATTAAACCTAAACATAAACTAAAAATAAAATCTAAAAATAAACCTAAAATAAAACCTAAAACCTAAAACCTAAACCTAAAAATATAAAATAAAACCCTAAACCTAAACCTAAAAATAAAAAATAAAAACTAAACTTAAAAAATTAAATAAAAATAAAACTCAACTCAAAAATAAACCTAAACCTAAAAAAATAAACCAAAACAAAACCTAAACTAAAATAAATAAACCTAAAATAAATAAACTATACTAAATAAAATAAAAAAATAAAATAAAATAAAAAATAAAGTAAACTAAAATAAATAATAAACAAACTAAATGTCTAAATAAATCTAAACCTATCGGTTTACTTAATTTTAAAAAATAAACCTTAAACCTTAAATCCTAAACCCTAAACCCTAAACCCTAAACCCTAAACCTACAACTAAACCCTAAACCCTAAAACCTTAAACTCTAAAAGACCTTAAATTAAAATATAAATAAATAAATAAAACTTTACCCCTAAACCCTAAAACTAACCATAAACCAAGACTTAATTATAATCTTTTTTTAAAAAAAACTTAAATAGTAAATCTAAACTCAAACCCTAAATCCTAAACCCCAAACACTAAACCTACAACCCTAAAGTTACAACCCTAAATCCTAAACCCTAAATCATAAACCCTAAAACTAACCCAAACCCCAAACCCAAAACCTACAACCCTAAACCCTAAACCCTAAAAAACCCTAAACACTAAACCCTAAATTAATTAAAAAAAAACTTTAACCATAAACACTAAACTTTAAAACTAACCTTAAACCCTAAGCCTACAACCCTAAACCCTTAAAATTTACAACCTAAACCCTAAACCCTATACCCTAAACCAAAACAAAACCTAAACCTAGACCACTAAACTTAAACCTAACCCTAAAACCTAAACCCTAAACCCAAAACCCTAAACCCTAAACCCTAAAAACCTAAAAACCTAATCCTAAACTAATTAAAACCAAAAAATTACATAAATAACAAAAGTTAAACCTAAATAAAATAAAATAAATAAAAACCTAAACTTAAACCTAAAAAGAAAAACCAAACTAAAATAAAATTAATAAAAATGTAAACTAAACTAAAAAAATAGAATAAACCTAAAAATAAAAAACCTAGATAAAAGAAATCCCAAATGTAAAATAAAAATAAAATAAACCTAAATTAAAATAAAATAAAAACTAAATAAAACCTAAACCTAAAAAATGAACTTAAAAATAAAAACTAAAAATAAATAAAAAAGAACCCAAACCTTAAACTGAAAATAATAAACGTAGACCTAAATTCAACAAAATAAAATAAACCTAAAGCTAAACTAAAATGAACTAAATGAAAATAAATAAAACCCAAACCTAAACTTAAAATAAACTAGGCCTAAACCCTAAACTAAATAAAATAAAATAAACTAAAAATAAACCTAAACTAAAAATTAAAAACCTAAAATAAATCTAAAATAAAAACCTAAAGCTAAACCTAAAAAATAATATAAAAACCTAATCCTAAACTATAAAATAAAAAATAAAGCCTAAGGCTAAAGAATAAAATAAAAATAAAACTAATCTATCAAATAAACATAAACCTCAACCTAAAAAATAAACTACAATAAAAAACCTAAATTAAAATAAATTAACCTAAAATAAATATATTAAACAAAATAAAAAAATCAAACATAAATAAGAATAAAAAATAAAATAAACTACAATTAATAAAAAATAAATTAAATAAACTAACTAAACATAAATTGACTGGCTTACTTAATTTTTTTTAAAAAAAACTCTAAACCCAAACCCTAAAGCCTAAAGCCTAAACCGTAAATCCTAAACCGTAACCCCTAAACCCCAGACCCTAAAACTAACCCTAAACCCTAAACCCTAAATCCTAAATCCTAAACCTACAACCCTAAATCCTAAACCCTAAACCTTCAAGACTAAATGCTAAATAGTAAACTCTAACCTTAAACCCTAAAACCCTAAAACATAAACCCTAAACCTTAAACCCTAAACCCTAAACCCTAAAAAAAAACTAAATTGAAACCCTAAACTAAATAAAATAAAATAAACTAAAAATAAACCTAAACTTAAACTAAAAAATAAAATCTAAAAATAAACCTAAAATAAAAACCTAAAACCTAAACCTAAACCTAAAATTAAAATAAAACCTAAACTTAAAAAATAAAATAAAAATTAAACTAAACTAAAAAATAAGCATAACCCCAAACCTAAACTTAAAAAATAAACTATAAAAAAAAACCTAAACTAAAATTAACAAATCTAAAATAAATAATCTAAACAAAATAAAAAAATAAAAATAATACTAAATGAAAATAAAAAAACAAAATAGAATAAAAAATAAACTAGATAAACCTAAACATTCAGGTTTACTCAATTCTTTTAATGAAAATCCCTAAACCCTAAACTTTAGATCTGAAAACTTATCCTAAACCCTAAACCCTAAAACTATAACCCTAGACTAACAACCCTAACTCTTAAATGTTAAATCATAAACCTTAAACCTTAAACACTAGGCCCTAAACCCTAAAACCTTAAACCCTAAACTCTAAACTAACCCTAGAGTTACCCTAAACCCTAAGTTAACCCTAAACCCAAAACCTTAAACCCAAAACCTTAAAGTCTAAACACTAAATCATAAATCCTAAACCCTTGACTCAAATATTAACCCTAAACCCTAAACCCTAAACCTACAACTCCAAACCTACAACCCTAAATCCTAAATCCTAAGCTCTAAACCCTAAACCCTAAACTCTAAACCCTAAACCTAAACCCAAACCCTAACCCTAAAGCCTAAAGCCTAAACCCTAAACCCTAAAACCTTAAACCCTAAACTCTAAATTAACCCTAAACCCTTAACCCGAAACCCTAAAAACCCAAAACCCTAAAAACTAAACCCTAAACACAAAGCCTAAAAACTCAAAACCCTAAAGCTTAAAAACTAAACCCTAAACCTTAAACCCTAATGCTAAAAAATAAACCCTAAAACCCTAAACCCTAAAACTATAAACCCTAAACCTTAAACCTTAAACCCTAAACCCTAAACCCAAAAAATCTAAAAACCTAAGCCTAAACTAAATAAAACCTTAAATTAAAATAAATAAATAAAATAAAATAAAAAACTTAAACTAAAACCTAAACCAAAACCTCAAAATTAAAGAAAATAAAATAATAAAAAAATGAAAATAAAATAAATAAAATCTTAAGTTAAATTAATAGATAAAATATTCCTAGGAATAAAAAAGCTAAATAAAATAAAAATTATTCATAAAATAAAAATAAATAAATAAAAACTAAATATAAACCTAAACCTAAAAAAACTTTAAAATAAATAGAAAATAAAACCTAAAACTTAAACTAAGAAAAAAACCTAAACTTAAAATAAAAATAAAATAAACCTAAACCTAAACTAAAATAAATTAAAATAAAATAAATAAAACCTAAACCTAAACCTAAAATTAACTAAACCTAAACTAAATAAAATAAAAAACACTAAAATTAAACCTAAACATAAACTAAAAAATAAAACATAAAAATAGCACTAAAATAAAAACTTAAAATGTAAACCTAAAAAAAGAAAATAAAAACCTAAACCTAAACCTAAAAATAAAAAAATAAAACCTAAACCTAAAACTAAAATAAAAATAAAACTCAACTAAAAAATAAACCTAAACCTAAACATAGAAAATAAACTAAAATATAAAACTTAAACTAAAATAAATAAACCTAAAATAATTAAAATAAATAAAATAAAACTAAATATAAACCTAAATAAAAATAAAAGATAAAATAAACTAAAATAAATAAAAATAAACTAAGTATACTAAATAAATCTAAACCTACTTGTTTACTTAATTTTAAAAAAAAACTTAAACTCTAAATCCTAAACCCTAAACCCTAAACCCTAAACATTAAACCTATAACCCTTAACCTACAACCGTAAACCTACAACCCTAAACCCTAAACCCTAAAAGTTAAAGAATAATCCCTAAAACCCTAAACCTTAAACCCTAAACCCTAAACCCTAAACACTAAATCCTAACCCTAAACCCTAAACCCTAAATCCTAACCCTAAACCCTAAACCCTAAACCCCAAGCCCTAAACCTAAATCTAAAGTAACTAAATAAATTAAAAAATATATAAACACTAAAACCTAATCAACCTAAACATAAACTAAAATCCTAAGAATTTCCAGAACCTTGATGACAGGGACATCACCATCAACCAAGCTCAATCTAGATCTGGAGGTGGAGGTGAAGGCGAAGGCGTCCATTATCACAATGGTTGTGGGGGATCTAGAGGTACTGGTGGATATGGAGGTGGTGGTGAGCGGATGGTTATAAAGGCGGGAGGAGCAAAGCAGGTTAATGCTGTGTTAGTGGCAGAGGAGATATCAGGGATATGATCGTTGATCTCGCTAGTCGAGAGGCCAGGGTGGTTTTGATGGGAACTGGAGAAACTAAAGAACGGCCGATTCGATCTACTGCATATGGAACTATGTCTTTATAGCAGAGATGATTCTAGTTATCTAGGGTTTTTGATTTGCTCTATGCGTGCCCATTTTTGATCTATATCATCAATTGTGTCTTAGAAAACTTGGTGTGTTACTTGGTTAATGAAATCGAAAAGAAGAAATTTTGAATCTAAATTTATTCTCTGTTAAAAAAAACCAAAAACCCTAAACCCTAAACTAAAAAAAAAGGAAAACCTAAACCCTAAACTAAAAAAAAAACCTAAACCATTAATAAAAATAAAATAAACCTAAACCTCACTAAAATAAACTAAACAAAATTAAATAAAACCTAAACCTAAACCTAAAATAAAGTAAACCTAAACATAAACCTAAACTAAATAAAATAAACTAAACTAAAAATAAACCTAAACCTAAACTAAAAAATTAAACCTAAAATAAAAACCTAAAACCTAAACTTTAAAAAAAAAAACTTAAACATAAACTTAAAAATAAAAAAATCTAAACCTAAAAAATAAAATAAAACTAAACTAAAAAATAAACATAAACCTAAACTTAAACCTAAAAAATAAACTAAAATAAAAAACCTAAACTGAACAAAAAAGCCTAAAATAAATAAACTAAACTAAATAAAAATAAATAATAAAATAAAATAAAAAAATAAAAAAAACTAAATAAACTAAATAAATCTAAACTTTGGTTTAAATAATTTATTTTTTAAAAAAACTCTAAATACTAAATCTTAAACCCTAAACTCTAAATCCTAAACCCTAAACCCTAAATCCTAAACCCTAAAAAAGCCTAAACCTAAACCCTAAATAAATAAAATTAAATTAAAAAGTAAAAAATAAAATAAAAAATAACCCTAACCCTAAATCCTAAAATTAACCCTAAACCCTAAACCTACAACCCTAAACCCGAAATTGTAAACCCTAAAACACTAAATCTTATACCCTAATCCCTAAAACTAACCCTAAACCCTAAATTAAACCTATAACCCTTAACCTACAATCGTAAACCTACAACCCTAAACCCTAAAAACTAAAAGGCTAATCCCTAAAACCCTAAACCCTAAACCCTACACCCTAAACCCTAAACCCTAAACCCTAAACCCCAAACCCTAAACCTAAACCTAAAGTAACTAAATAAATTAAAAAAATCTAAACACTAAAACCTAATAAACCTAAACATAAATAAAATCTAATTGAACCTTGACGCAGAACATCACCACAACCAAACTCATCTAGATCTGAGGTAGGTGAAGGCGAAGGCGGCCATTATAGCAATGGTTGTTGGGAATCTGGAGGTGCTGGTGGATATGGAGGTGGTGGTCGGAGCAATGATGGTTATGGAGGTGTGAGAAGCTAAGGAGGTTATATCCGTGTTGGTGGCAGAGGGAGATATCAGGGATATGATGGTTGATCCCGCTAGTGGAAAGGCCAAGGTAGTTCTGATGGGAACTAGAGAAACTAAAGAACGGCCGATTCGATCTGCTGCGAATGGAACTATTTCTTTATAGCAGAGACGGTTCTAGTTATCTACGATTTTCGATTTGCTCTATGCGTGCTCATTTTTGATCTACGTCATCAACTGTGTCTTAGAAAACTTGGTGTGTTACTTGGTTGATGAAATCGAAAAGGAGAAATTTTGAATCTAAATTTGTTCTCTGTTAAGAAAAAACTAAAAACCCTAAACCCTAAACTAAAAAAAAGAAAACCTAAACCCTAAACTAAAAAAAACCTAAACCATTAATAAAAATAAAATAAACCTAAAGCTACACTAAAATACACTAAACAAAATTAAATAAAACCTAAACCTAAACCTAAAATAAACTAAACCTAAATGTAAACCTAAACTAAATAAAATAAACGAAACTAAAAATAAACCTAAACCTAAACTAAAAAATAAAACTTAAAAATAAACCTAAAATAAAAACCTAAACCTAAACATAAAAAAAATAAAATAAAAACCAAAACATAAACCTAAAAATAAAAAAATTTAAACCTAAAAAATAAAATAAAACTAAAACTAAACTAAAAAATAAACATAAACCTAAACTTAAACCTAAAGAAAAAACTAAAATAAAAAACATAAACTAAACAAAAAAACTTAAAATAAATAAACTAAAATAAATAAAAATAAATAATAAATAATAAAATAAAATAAAATAAATAAAAATAAACTAAATAAACTAAATAAACCTAAACCTACTGGTTTACTTAATTTATATTTAAAAAAACTCTAAACACTAAACCTTAAACCCTCAACCCTAAATCCTAAACCCTAAACCCTAAAAAGCTAAACCCTAAACCCTAAATAAAAAAAATTAAATTAAAAAATAAAAAATAAAATAAAATAAAATAGAACCCTAACCCTAAATCATAAAACTAACCCTAAACCCAAAACCTACAACTCAAAACTCGAAACCCAAAACCCTAAAATACTAAATCTTAAACCCTAAACCCTAAAACTAACCCTATACCCTAAATAAAACCTATAACCCTTAACCTACAACCAAAACCTACAACCCTAAACCATAAATCCTAAACCCTGCAAACTAAAAAAGAATAATCCCTATAACCCTAACCCTAAACTAAAAGAATAATCCCTAAAACCCTAAACCCTAAACCCTAAAACTAACCCTAAACCCTAAACCCTGCAAACCTACAACCCTAAATCCTAACCTTAAACCCTAAACCCTAAATTCTAACCCTAAACCCTAAACCCTAAACTCCAAACCCTTAACCTAAACCTAAAGTAACTAAATAAATTAAAACAATCTAAACACTAAAACCAAATAAACCTAAACATAAACCAAAATCCTAAGAATTGTAGAACCTTGACAGCAGGAACATCACCATCAACCACGCTCAATCTAGATCTGGAGGTGGAGGTGAAGGCCATTATCACAATGGTGGGGATCTGAGGCTGTGGATGTGTGTGGGTTGTGGTAAAGTGATGGTTATGGAGGCGAGGAGAAGGAGGTTAAAGCGTGTTGGTGGCGAGGGAGATATCCCGTATAAGATGGTTGATTCCGCTAGTCGAGAGGCCAAGGTGGTTCTGATGGGAATTCGAGAAACTAAAGAACGGCCGATTCGATTTGCTGCGTATGGAACTATTTCTTTACAGCAGAGATGGTTCTAGTTATCTAGGGTTTTCAATTTGCTATATGCGTGCTCATTTTTGATCGATGCCGTCAATTGTGTCTTAGAGAACTTAGTGTGTTACTTGGTTGATGAAATCGAAAAGGAGAAATTTTGATCTAAATTTGTTCTCTGTTAAAAAAAAACCAAAAACCCTAAACCCAAAATTAAAAAAAAGAAAACCTAAACCCTAAACCAAAAAAAAACCTAAACCATTAATAAAAATAAAATAAACCTAAAGCTACATAAAAATAAACTAAACAAAATTAAATAAAACCTAAACCTAAACCTAAAATAAACTAAACATAAACGTAAACCTAAACTAAATAAAATAAACTAAACTAAAAATAAACCTAAACCTAAACTAAAAATAAAACATAAAAATAAACCTAAAACCTAAACTTAAAAAAATAAAATAAAAACCTAAACATAAACCTAAAAATAAAAAAAATCTAAACCTAAAAAATAAAATAAAACTAAAACTAAACTAAAAAATAAACATAAACCTAAACTTAAACCTAAAAAATAAACTAAAATCAAAAATCTAAACTAAACAAAAAAAAACCTAAAATAAATAAACTAAACTAAATAAAAATAAATAATAAAATAAAATAAAATAAATAAAAAATAAACTAAATAAACCTAAACCTATTGGCTTACTTAATTTATTTTTTAAAAAAACCCTAAACCTTAAATAAAAAATAAAATTAAAAAATAAAAAATAAAAAAAACCCTAACCCTAAATCCTAAAACTAATCCTAAACCCTAAACCTACAACTCTAAACCTAAATCCTAAATCCTAAAACACTAAATCTTAAACCCTAAACCATAAAACTAACCCTAAACCCTAAATTAAACCTATAACCCTTAACCTACAATCATAAACCTACAACCCTAAACCCTAAACCCTAACCCTAAACCATGAAAACTAAAAGAATAATCCCTAAAACCATACACCCTAAACCCTAAACCCTAAACCCTAAACACTAAATCCTAACCTAAACCCTAAACCCTAAATCCTAACCTTAAACCCTAAACCCTAAACCCCAAACCTAAACTAACCTAAAGTAGCTAAATAAATTTAAAAAAAAATCTAAACACTAAAACCTAATAAACCTAAACATAAACCAACATCTTAAGAATTTCCAGAACCTTGATGACAGGAACTTCACCATCAACCAGGCTCAATCTAGATCTGGAGGTGGAGGTGAAGGCGAAGGCCGCCATTATCGCAATGGTTGTGGGGATGAGTGGATATGGAGGTGGTGGTTAGAGTAGTGATGGTTATGGAGGCAAAATAAGCGAAGGAGGTTAAAGCTGTGTTGGTGGCGGAGGTAGATATTAGGGATATGATGGTTGATCCCGCTAGTCAAGAGGCCAGGGTGGTTCTGATGGGAACTGGAGTTACTAAAGAATAGCTGATTCGATCTACTGCATGTGGACCTATGTCTTTACAGCAGAGATAGTTCTAGTTATCTAGGGCTTTTGATTTGCACTATGTGTGCTCATTTTTTATCTCTGTCGTCAATTATGTCTTAGAAAACTTGGTGTGTTACTTGGTTGATGAAATCGAAAAGGAGAAATTTTGAATCTAAATTTGTTCTCTGTTAAAAAAACTAAAAACCCTAAACCCTAAACTAAAAAAAAAAGAAAACCTAAACCCTAAACTAAAAAAAAAACTAAACCATTAATAAAAATAAAATAAAACTAAACCTACACTAAAATAAACTAAACAAAATTAAATAAAACCTAAACCTAAACCTAAAGTAAACTAAACCTAAATGTAAACCTAAACTAAATAAAATAAACTAAACTAAAAATAAACCTAAACCTAAACTAAAAAATTAAACGTAAAACCCAAACTTAAAAAAAAACCTAAACATAAACCTAAAAAAAAAATCTAAACCAAAAAATAAAATAAAAATTAAACTAAACTGAAAAATAAACATAAACCTAAACTTAAACCTAAAAAATAAACTAAAATAAAAATCCTAAACTAAAAAAATAAACCTAAAATAAATAAACTAAACTAAACTAAATAAAAATAAATAATAAAATAAAATAAAATAAATAAAAAATAAACTAAATAAACCTAACCTACTAGTTTACTTAATTTATTTTAAAAAAAAAAACTCTAAACACTAAACCTTAAACCCTAAACCCTAAATCCTAAACCCTAAACCCTAAACTAAACCTAAACCTAAAACTAACACTGATCCTTAAACCCTTAAAAGCTAAACCATAAACCCTTAAAAAAAATTAAAAAATAAAAAATAAAATAAAAAGAACCCTCACCCTAAATCCTAAAACTAACCCTAAACGCTAAACCTACAACCCTAAACCTTAAACAGTAAACCTTAAAACACTAAATCTTAAACTTTAAATCCTAAAACTAACCCCAACTAAACTTAAAACTAATTCTAAACCTACAACCTAACCCTAAACCTAAATACTAAACCACCAAACTAAACCCTAAACCTAAACCTAAACCCTAAAACCCTCCTAAACTTAAACTTAAACCTAAACCCTAAAAGTTAAATTAACCCTAAACTATAAACTATACCTAAACTGAAAATAAAGTTTAACTTTAAACCTAAATAATGCTAAACCTAAACTAATCACTGCCAAACCAAAGTCTAAACTTAAACTAATCTAAACATTAAACCTTAAATTAACTAAACTGTTTAAACTAAACTAAACTATAAAACCCTAAACTTAAACAAACATAAACATTAAACTAAAACCCTAAACTAACCTTACACTAAGTAAAACCTAAACTAACCTAAACTCTGAAGTAACCTAAACCTAAACACTAAAACCTAAATCCTAAAACCTAAACCTTAAATCATAAACTTAAACCCTAAACCCTAAACTTAAAACCCTAAATACAAATTCTAAACTAATCAGAACACTAAATCCAAAAGGCAAACCTAGCAAAGCCTAAAACCTAAACTAACCCTAAACCCTAAGATAACCTTAAACCTTAAACCCTAAATCCTAAAAACCTTAAACCCTAAACCCTAAACTCTAAACCCTAAACTCTAAACCCTAAACCCAACCCTAATCCTTAAACCATATCAACATGAAGCCTAAAACCCAAAACCTTATACCCAAAACCCAAATCCTTAAACCCTAAAAACCTAAAAACCTAAACCTAAACTAAATAAAACCTCAACTTAGATAAAATAAAATAATGAAATAAAATTAAAACCTAAACTAAAACTTAAACCTAAGCCTAAAAATAAAATAAACTAGTAGAAATAAACAAAAATAAAATAAATATAAACCTAAACTAAACTAAAAATAAAATAAATCTAAGAATAAAAAACCTAAATAAAATAAAAACTAAACTTAAAATAAAAATAAAATAAACCTAAAATAAATAAAAATAAAAATTAAATAAAAACTTAAACTTTAAAATAAAATAAACACTAAACCTAAAATAAAAAAAATAAAATAAAATAAAATAAACTAAACTAAAATAAATAAAATATAAACATAAAACTAAATTAAATTAAACCAAAACCCTAAACTAAATAAAATAAAATAAACTAAAAATTAACCTATACCTAAACTAAAAAATAAAACCTAAAAATAAACTTAAAATGAAAGCCTAAAACCTAAACTTAGAAAAATAAAATATAAACCTAAACCTAAACCTAAAAATAAATAATAAAATAAAGTAAAATAAAAAAAATAATCTTAATGAACTAAATAAACTTAAACCTACTAGCTTACTTAGTTTTTTTAAAAAAAACCCTAAACATTGAATCGTAAACCCTAAATCCTAAATCCTAAACCCTAAACCCTAAACCATAAACCCTAAACCCTAAAACTAACCGTAAACCTGAATCTCTAAACCCTAAACTATAAAAAAACCCTAAACCATAAACCCTAACTAAAAAAATAAAATCAAAAAATCAAAAAATCAAAAAATCCTAACCATAAACCCTAAACCCTAAACCTGAAACCCAAAACCTTAAAACCCTAAACCTAAACTAACTACCTAAACTACCTAAACTAAACCCTAAATCTAAACTTAAACCTAATTAACCTAAATGTAAACCTAAACTAAACCTAAACCTAACCTAACTATAAACCATAAACTAACCTAAACTAAACTAAACACCAAAACTAAACCTAAACACACTAAACCCAACTAAACCTTAAACTAAAACTTAAACCTAAATGAATCTAAACTCCTAAACTTAAACCTAAAATATAAAATTTAAACTATAAAACCTAAACCTAAAACCTAAATACTAAACTAAACTAAACCTAACCTAAACTAATAAACTGATGATAAACTATAAACCTAAAACCTAAAACCAAACTCTAAAACTAAACTATAACCTAAACTCTAAACTAAACCTAAATCCTAAAATCTAAACTAAAACCTTAAACCCTTTATATTAAACCCTAAACCATAAAGCCTAAACTTAAAATTAAACCCTAAACCAAAATAACCTACACCCTAAGCTACCCCTAAACCCTAAATACTAAACCTAAACCTAAACCTAAACCCTAAAACCCTAAACCCTAAATCCTAAACATTAAACCCTAAATGGTAAACCCTAAACCCTAAGCCATAAAATCATAAATCCTAAAACCCTAAACCTTACACCCAAAAAACCTAAACCTAAATAATAAAAACCTAAAATAAAACCTAAACTAAATAAATAAAATATAAAAAATAGTTAAATCCTAAATTAAAAGTTAAACCTAAACCTAAAAAATAAAATAAAATAAAATAAATAAAACCTAAACTAAACTAAAAAAAATATAAATCTAAGAATAAAACCTAAAATAAAAAAAAAACTAAATAAAATAAAAAATAAAATAAACCAAAAATAAAATAATTACAAAAAAATAAAACCTAAACATAAACATAAACCCTAAATCCTAAACACTAACCCCTAAACCCTAAAGACTAAACCTAAAACCCTAAACCATAACACCCAAACCCTTAAACCCAAAACCTTATACCCAAAACCCAACCTTAAACCCTAAAACCTAAAAAACTTAAAACCTAAACTTAAACTAAATAAAACCTAAATCTAGATAAAATAAAATAATGAAATAAAATTAAAACCTAAGCTAAAACTTAAACCTAAACCTAAAAATAAAATAAAATAAACTATTACAAATTAGCTAAAATAAAATAAATAAATATCGAAACTAAACTAAAAATAAAATAAATCTAAGAATTAGAAACCTAAATAAAATAAAAACTAAACTTAAAAAAAAATAAACCTAAAATAAAATATAATAAAATAAAATTAAATTAAAACTTAAACCCAAAAAGATAAACCTTAAAAAAAAAACCCTAAACCTAAAATAAAAAAAATAAGAAAAATAAAACTAAACTAAAATAAACTAAACTAAAATAAATAAAACATAAACGTGAAAACCTAAAATAAACTAAACCTAAACCCTAAACTAAATAAAATAAAATAAACTAAAATTAACCTAAACCTAAAAATAAACTTAAAATGAAAGATAAAACCTAAACTTAGAAAAATAAAATATAAAACTAAACCTAAACCTAAAAATAAATAATAAAATAAAGTAAAATAAATAAAAAATAACCTTAATAAACTAAATAAACTTAAACCTATTAGTTTACTTAGTTTCTTTAAAAAAACCCAAACATTGAACTGTATACCCTAAATCCAAAAATCCCAAACCCGAAACCCTAAAACTAACCATAAACCCGAAACTCTAAACCCTAAACCCTAACTAAAAAAATAAAATAAAAAAAATAAAAAATAAAAAACCCTAACCCTAAACCCTAAACCTAAAACTAACTAAACCTAAATCCATAAACCTAAACATGAAATCCTA
Source organism: Cymbidium sinense (assembly GCA_021442155.1). Classification (NCBI taxonomy): domain Eukaryota; kingdom Viridiplantae; phylum Streptophyta; class Magnoliopsida; order Asparagales; family Orchidaceae; genus Cymbidium; species Cymbidium sinense. The sequence goes on along the minus strand of CM038214.1, from coordinate 350,009,126 downwards.
AACCTTAAAACTTTAAACACTAATCCCTAAACCCTAAACCTAACCCTAAACCTACTAACTTAAACCAACAACCCTAAACACTAAAACCCTAAACCCTAAAACTCTAAACACTAAACCCTACTCCCTAAACCATAAACTAACCCTAAATAAATCCTAAATCCTAAACCCTAAATCTTATACCCTAACCCTAACCATAAATCCTAAACCTTAAACCCTAAACTAACCCTAAACCCTAAACCCTAAACCCTAAATGCTAAGGCCTAATCACTAAACTAAACATAAACCTTAAACTCTAAATCTTAAACCCTAAAATCCTAAACCTAAACCTAAACCCTAAAACCTAAAAAATTCTAAACCATAAAACCCTAAACTAACTAAACCCTGTTACCTTAATGTAACCCTAAACCCTAACCCTAAACTTAAAATGAAAGCCTAAAACCTAAACTTAGAAAAATAAAATATAAACCTAAACCTAAACCTAAAAATAAATAATAAAATAAAGTAAAATAAAAAAAATAATCTTAATGAACTAAATAAACTTAAACCTATTTACTTAGTTTTTTTAAAACCTAAACATTGAATCAAACCCTAAATCCTAAATCCTAAACCCTAAACCCTAAACCATAAACCCTAAACCTAAAACTAACTAAACTCAATCTAAACCCTAAACTATAAAAAAACCCTAAACCATAAACCCTAACTAAAAAAATAAAATCAAAAAATCAAAAAATCAAAAAATCCTAACCATAAACCCTAAACCCTAAACCTGAAACCCAAAACCTTAAAACCCTAAACCCTAAACCCTAAACCTAACCTTAAACCTACTACCCTAAACTTACAACCCTAAAATCTAAACCTAAACCTAAATTAACCTTAAATGTAAAACCCTAAACCTAAACTCCTAAATTAAATAACCTAACTATAAACTATAAACTAACCTAAACCTTAAACCTAAACACTAAAACCTAAACCTAAAGTTTGACACTAAACTAACCTTAAACCTTAAACTCTAAACCTTAAACCCTAAATGAATCCTAAACCCTAAACCCTAAACCCTAAAATATAAAAAATTTAAACCATAAAAACCTTAAACCCTAAAAAACCTAAACACTAAACTAAACCTAAACCCTAAGCTAACCCTAAACTAATCCTAAACCCTAAGATGACCCTAAACCATAAACCTTAAACCCAAAAAACCTTAAACTCTAAACCTTGAACCATAACCCTAAACTCTAAACCTTAAACCCTAAACTCTAAAATCCTAAACCCTAAACAGACCCTAAACCCTTTACATTAAAAGCCCTAAACCATAAAGCCTAAACCCTAATACTTAAACCCTAAAACCAAAACTAACCCTACACCCTAAGCTACCCCTAAACCCTAAACTGTAAGCCCTAAACCCTAAACCCTAAACCCTAAACCCTAAAAACCCTAAACCCTAAATCCTAAACATTAAACCCTAAATGGTAAACCCTAAACCCTAAGCCATAAAATCATAAATCCTAAAACCCTAAACCTTACACCCAAAACCTTAAACCCTTAACACAAAAAACCTAAAAACTTAAACCTAAACTAAATAAAACTTAAACCTAGACAAAATAAAATAATAAAATAAAGTTAAATCCTAAATTAAAAGTTAAACCTAAACCTAAAAATAAAATAAAATAAAATAAAATAAATAAAAACCTAAACTAAACTAAAAAAATATAAATCTAAGAATAAAAAACCTAAATAAAAAAAACTAAATGTAAAATAAAAATAAAATAAACCAAAAATAAAATAGAATTACAAAAAAATAAAAACCTAAACATAAACATAAACCCTAAATCCTAAACACTAACCCCTAAACCCTAAAGACTAAACCCAAGCCCTAAACCCTAAACCATAAACCCAAAACCCTTAAACCCAAAAAACCTTATACCCAAAACCCAAATCCTTAAACCCTAAAAACCTAAAAACTTAAAAACCTAAACTTAAACTAAATAAAACCTAAATCTAGATAAAATAAAATAATGAAATAAAATTAAAACCTAAGCTAAAACTTAAACCTAAACCTAAAAATAAAATAAAATAAACTATTACAAATTAGCTAAAATAAAATAAATAATATAAACTAAACTAAAATAAAATAAATCTAAGAATTAAACCTAAATAAAATAAAACTAAACTTAAAAAAAATAAACCTAAAATAAAATATAATAAAATAAAAATTAAATTAAAACTTAAACCTAAAAGATAAACCAAAAATAAAAAAAAACCCTAAACCTAAAATAAAAAAAATAAGAAAAATAAAACTAAACTAAAATAAACTAAACTAAAATAAATAAAACATAAACTAAAATAAAAAACTAAACCTAAACTAAATAAAATAAAATAAACTAAAAAATTAACCTAAACCTAAAAAATAAACCAAAATGAAAAGATAAAACCTAAACTTAGAAAAATAAAATATAAAACTAAACCTAAACCTAAAAATAAATAATAAAATAAAGTAAAATAAATAAAAAATAACCTTAATAAACTAAATAAACTTAAACCTATTAGTTTACCTAGTTTCTTTAAAAAAACCCAAACATTGAACTGAATACCCTAAATCCAAAAATCCCAAACCCGAAACCCTAAAACTAACCATAAACCCGAAACTCTAAACCCTAAACCCTAACTAAAAAAATAAAATCAAAAAATAAAAAAAATTTAAAAACCCTAACCCTAAACCCTAAACCCTAAACCCTAAAAACCCTAAACTAAACTTAAACCCTAAACATGAAATCCTAAACCTTAAAACTAAACACTAATCCTAAACCCTAAACTAACCTAAACTTAACTTAAACTAACAACCCTAAATACTAAAACCTAAACCTAAAACTAAACACTAAACCTACTCTAAACCATAAATAACTAAATCCAAAATCCTAAATCCTAAACCTAAAATAAACCTAACTATAAATAAACTAAACCTAAACTAACCTAAACTTAAACCTAAACCTAAATGCTAACCTAAACTAAACTAAATATAAACCTAAACTAAATTTTAAACCTAAATAAATCTAAATTTAAAACCTAAACCTAAAACCTAAAAAATTTAAAACCATAAAACTAAACTAACTAAACAAAATGTAACCTAAACCCTAAGCTAACCTAAACCATAAATGAAAGCTAAAACCTAAACTAAAATAAAATATAAACCTAAACCTAAACTAATAAATAATAAAATAAAGTAAAATAAAATAATCTTAATGAACTAAATAAACTTAAACTAAAATTTTTAAAACTAAACATAACCCTAACCTAAATAAAATAAACCCTAAACTATAAACCTAAACCCTAAAAATAAACTAATTCTAAACCCTAAACTATAAAAAAACCCTAAACCATAAACCCTAACTAAAAAAATAAAATCAAAAAATCAAAAAATCCTAAACTATAAACCTAAACCTAAACTAAAACCCAAACCTTAAAACCTAAACCCTAAACCCTAAACCTAACTAAACCTCTACTAAACTTATCCTAAAATCTAAACCTAAACTCTAAATTAACCTAAATAAAACCTAAACCTAAACCTAAATTTTAAACCCTAACCCTAACTAAACTATAAACTAACCTAAACCTAAAATAAATACTAAAACTAAACCTAAACTACACTAAACTCTTAAACTAAATCTAAACCTAAACTAAATGAATAAACTAAACCTAAACCTAAAATATAAAAAAATTTAAACCATAAAACCTTAAACCTAAAACCTAAACACTAAACTAAACTAAACTCTAACCTAAACTAATCCTAAACTGATGACCTAAACCATAAACCTTAAACTAAAAAACTAAACTAAACCTTGATAAACCTAAACTCTAAACTTAAACCCTAAACTCTAAAATAAACTAAATACTAAACTATTAAAAAAACTATAAACCTAAACCTAATACTTAAACTAAAACTAAAACTAACCTAAACCTCTACTAAACCCTAAACAAACCCTAAACCTAAACCCTAAACCAAAAACCCTAAACCTAAATCCTAAACATAAACCCTAAATGGTAAACCCTAAACCCTAAGCCATAAAATCATAAATTAAAACCTAAACCTTACAAAAACCTAAACCTAACAAAAACCTAAAAACTTAAACCTAAACTAAATAAAACCTAAACCTATAAAATAAAATAATAAAATAAAGTTAAATCCTAAATTAAAAGTTAAACCTAAACCTAAAAAATAAATAAAATAAAATAAAAAATAAACCTAAACTAAACTAAAAAATATAAATCTAAGAATAAAAAACCTAAATAAAATAAAAAACTAAATGTAAAATAAAAAATAAAATAAACCAAAAATAAAATAAATTACAAAAAATAAAAAACCTAAACATAAACATAAACCCTAAATCCTAAACACTAACCCCTAAACCCTAAAGACTAAACCCAAATTAAACCCTAAACCATAACACCAAAAAACCCTTAAACCCAAAAAAAACCTATACCCAAAACCCAAATCCTTAAACCCTAAAACCTAAAACTTAAAAAAAACCTAAACTTAAACTAAATAAAACCTAAATCTAAAATAAAATAATGAAAAAATTAAACCTAAGCTAAAACTTAAACCTAAACCTAAAATAAAATAAAATAAACTATTACAAATTAAATAAAATAAAATAAATAAATATCAAACTAAACTAAAAATAAAAAATAAATCTAAATTAAACCTAAATAAAATAAAACTAAACTTAAAAAAATAAACCTAAAATAAAATAATAAAATAAAAAATTAAATTAAAACTTAAACCTAAAAGATAAACCTTAAAAAAAAAAAACTAAACCTAAAATAAAAATAAGAAAAAATAAACTAAACAAAATAAACTAAACTAAAATAAATAAAACATAAACGTAAACCTAAAATAAACTAAACCTAAACCCTAAACTAAATAAAATAAAATAAACTAAAATTAACCTAAACCTAAAAAAATAAACTTAAAATGAAAAGATAAAACCTAAACTTAGAAAAATAAAATAAAAAAATAAAAATAAAAAAACCCTAAACTAAACCTAAATAAATAAACTATAAATAAAAACTAAAAAGTCTAAATAAACTTAAACACTAATCCCTAAACCCTAAACCTAACCCTAAACCTACTAACTTAAACCAACAACCCTAAACACTAAAACCCTAAACCCTAAAACTCTAAACACTAAACCCTACTCCCTAAACCATAAACTAACCCTAAATCCAAAATCCTAAATCCTAAACCCTAAATCTTATACCCTAACCCTAACCATAAATCCTAAACCTTAAACCCTAAACTAACCCTAAACCCTAAACCCTAAACCCTAAATGCTAAGGCCTAATCACTAAACTAAACATAAACCTTAAACTCTAAATCTTAAACCCTAAATAAATCCTAAAACCTAAACCCTAAACCCTAAAACCTAAAAATTCTAAACCATAAAAACCCTAAACTAACCCTAAACCCTAAGCTTACCCTAATGTAACCCTAAACCCTAAGCTAACCCTAAACCATAAATGAAAGCCTAAAACCTAAACTTAGAAAAATAAAATATAAACCTAAACCTAAACCTAAAAATAAATAATAAAATAAAGTAAAATAAAAAAAATAATCTTAATGAACTAAATAAACTTAAACCTACTAGCTTACTTAGTTTTTTTAAAAAAAACCCTAAACATTGAATCGTAAACCCTAAATCCTAAATCCTAAACCCTAAACCCTAAACCCTAAACCCTAAAACTAACCGTCAGGCCGAAACTCTAAACCCTAAACCCTAAAAAACCCTAAACCCTAAACCATAACTAAAAAATAAAATCAAAATCAAAATCAAAAAATCTAACTATAAACCCTAAACCCTAAACCTGAAACCCAAAACCTTAAAACCCTAAACCCTAAACCCTAAACCTAACCTTAAACCTACTACCCTAAACTTACAACCCTAAAATCTAAACCTTAAACCCTAAATTAACCTTAAATGCAAAACCCTAAACCCTAAACCCTAAATCTTAAACCCTAACCCTAACCATAAACCATAAACTAACCCTAAACCCTAAACCCTAAACACCAAAAACCCTAAACCCTAAAGCCTGGACACTAAACTAACCTTAAACCTTAAACTCTAAACCTTAAACCCTAAATGAATCCTAAACCCTAAACCCTAAACCCTAAAATATAAAAAATTTAAACCATAAAAACCTTAAACCCTAAAAAACCTAAACACTAAACTAAACCTAAACCTAACTAACCCTAAACTAATCTAAACCCTAAGATGACCTTAAACTATAAACCTTAAACCTAAAACTTAAACTTAAACTAACTATAACCTAAACTTAAACCTTAAACCTAAACTAAAATCTAAACCTAAACCTAAACTTTACATTAAACCTAAACTATAAATAAACCCTAATACTTAAACTCTAAACCAAAACTAACCCTACACCCTGCTACCCTAAACCCTAAATCAAGTCTAAACTAAACCTAAACCTAAACTAAACCTAAAACCTAAACCCTAAATCCTAAACATTAAACCCTAAATGGTAAACCCTAAACCCTAAGCTATAAAATCATAACCTAAACCCTAAACCTTACACCCAAAACCTAAACCCTAACACAAAACCTAAAACTTAAACCTAAACTAAATAAAACTTAAACCTCATAAAATAAAATAATAAAATAAAGTTAAATCCTAAATTAAAAGTTAAACCTAAACCTAAAAATAAAATAAATAAAATAAAATAAATAAAACCTAAACTAAACTAAAAAATATAAATCTAAGAATAAAACCTAAATAAAATAAAACTAAATGTAAAATAAAAATAAATAAACCAAAAAATAAAATAAATTAAAAAAAAATAAAACCTAAACATAAACCCTAAATCCTAAACACTAACCCTAAACCCTAAAGACTAAACCCAAGCCCTAAACCCTAAACCATAACACCAAAAACCCTTAAACACAAAACCTTATACCCAAAACCCAAATCCTAAACCCTAAAACCTAAAAAAACTTAAAACCTAAACTTAAACTAAATAAACCTAAATCTAATAAAATAAAATAATGAAATAAAATTAAAACCTAAGTTAAAACTTAAACCTAAACCTAAAAATAAAATAAAATAAAATAAACTATTACAAATTAGCTAAAATAAAATAAATAAATATCAAAACTAAACTAAAATAATAAATCTAAGAATTAAAACCTAAATAAAATAAAAAACTAAACTTAAAAAAAAATAAACCTAAAATAAAATATAATAAAATAAAAAATTAAATTAAAACTTAAACCTAAAAGATAAACCTAAAATAAAAAAACCCTAAACCTAAAATAAAAAAATATATAAAATAAAATAAAACTAAACGAAAATAAACAAAGCAAAAATAAATACAACCTAAATGTAAACCTAAAATAAACTAAACTTAAACACGAAACTAAATAAAATAAAATAAACTAAAAATTAACCTAAACCTAAAAATAAACTTAAAATTAAAACCTAAAACCTAAACTTAGAAAAAAATAAAATATAAACTAAACCTAAACCTAAAATAAATAATAAAATAAAGTAAAATAAAATAAAAAAATAACCTTAAACTAAATAAACTTAAACCTATTAAACTAAAAACCCAAACATTGAATCAGATACCCTAAATAAAAAATCCTAAACCCAAACTAAACTAAAAACTATAAACTAAACTAAACCCTAAACCCTAACTAAAAAAATAAAATAAAAAAAATAAAAATAAACCTAAAAAATAAAAAATAAAAACTAACTCCTAAACTAAACCCTAAAAACTAAATTTAAAATTTAAACCTTAAAATAAACTAATTTAAACCCTAAATAAACTTAAAACTAAAACCTTAAACCTAAACTAAACCCTAAATGCTAAGGCCTAATTACTAAACTAAACATAAACCTAAACTTAAATCTTAAACCTAAATAAATCCTAAAACCTAAACCAAACCCTAAAACCTAAAATTCTAAACCATAAAACTCTAAACTAACCTAAACCCTAAGCTAATAAATTTAAACCCTAAGCTAACCCTAAACCATAAATGAAAGCCTAAAACCTAAACTTAAAATATAAATAAACCTAAACCTAAAATAAATAATAAAATAAAGTAAAATAAAAAAATAATCTTAATGAACTAAATAAACTTAAACCTAATTTACTTAAAACCCTAAACATTGAATCAAAACCCTAAATCCTAGATCCTAAACCCTAAACCCTAAACCATAAACCCTAAACCCTAAAACTAACACCCTCAATTCTAAACCCTAAACTATAAAACCCTAAACTATAAACCCTAACTAAAAAATAAAATCAAAAATCAAAATCAAAAAATCCTAAACCTAAACCTAAATCAAACTAAACCTAAAACCTAAACCTTAAACCCTAAAAACCTTAAACCTACTACCTAAACTTAAACCTAAAATCTAAACCTTAAACTAAATTAACTTAAATGTAAAACCTAAACTAAACTAAATAAACTAACTAACTAAAACTATAAACTAACCCTAAACTCCTAAACACTAAAACCTAAACCTAAAGCTCGACACTAAACTAACTTAAACCTTAAACCTAAACCTAAACTTAAATGAATTCTAAACTAAACCTAAACTCTAAAATATAAAATTTAAACTATAAAACCTTAAACCTAAAACCTAAACACTAAACTAAACCTAAACCTTAAACCTAAACTAATCCTAAACCTAAAAAACCTAAAACCTAAAAAAACCTTAAACTCTAAACCTTGAACCATAACCCTAAACTCTAAACCTTAAACCCTAAACTCTAAAATCCTAAACCCTAAACAGACCCTAAACCCTTTACATTAAAAGCCCTAAACCATAAAGCCTAAACCCTAATACTTAAACCCTAAAACCAAAACTAACCTAAAGCTCTACTAAACCCTAAATCAGAAGTTCTAAACCCTAAACCCTAAACCCTAAACCTAAAACCCTAAACCCTAAATAAACATTAAACCCTAAATGGTAAACCTAAACCCTAAGCTATAAAATCATAAATTAAACCCTAAACCTTACACTAAAACCTTAAACTAAAAAAAACCTAAAAACTTAAACCTAAACTAAATAAAACTTAAACCTAGACAAAATAAAATAATAAAATAAAGTTAAATCCTAAATTAAAAGTTAAACCTAAACCTAAAAATAAAATAAAATAAAATAAAATAAATAAAAACCTAAACTAAACTAAAAAAATATAAATCTAAGAATAAAAAACCTAAATAAAATAAAAACTAAATGTAAAATAAAAATAAAATAAACCAAAAATAAAATAGAATTACAAAAAAATAAAAACCTAAACATAAACATAAACCCTAAATCCTAAACACTAACCCCTAAACCCTAAAGACTAAACCCAAGCCCTAAACCCTAAACCATAACACCAAAACCCTTAAACCCAAAACCTTATACCCAAAACCCAAATCCTTAAACCCTAAAAACCTAAAAACTTAAAAACCTAAACTTAAACTAAATAAAACCTAAATCTAGATAAAATAAAATAATGAAATAAAATTAAAACCTAAGCTAAAACTTAAACCTAAACCTAAAATAAATAAAATAAAATAAACTATTACAAATTAGCTAAAATAAAATAAATAAATATCTAAAACTAAACTAAAATAAAATAAATCTAAGAATTAGAAACCTAAATAAAATAAAAACTAAACTTAAAAAAAAATAAACCTAAAATAAAATATAATAAAATAAAAATTAAATTAAAACTTAAACCTAAAAGATAAACCTTAAAATAAAAAACCCTAAACCTAAAATAAAAAAATAAGAAAAAATAAAACTAAACTAAAATAAACTAAACTAAAATAAATAAAACATAAACGTAAACCTAAAATAAACTAAACCTAAACCCTAAACTAAATAAAATAAAATAAACTAAAAATTAACCTAAACCTAAAAAATAAACTTAAAATGAAAAGATAAAACCTAAACTTAGAAAAATAAAATATAAAACTAAACCTAAACCTAAAAATAAATAATAAAATAAAGTAAAATAAATAAAAAATAACCTTAATAAACTAAATAAACTTAAACCTAGTTTACTTCTTTAAAACCCAAACATTGATAAACCTAAATAAAAAATCCCAAACCCGAAACCCTAAAACTAACCATAAACCCGAAACTCTAAACCCTAAACCCTAACTAAAAAAATAAAATAAAAAAAATAAAAAATAAAAAACCCTAACCCTAAACCCTAAACCCTAAACCCTAAAACTAACCCTAAACCCTAAACTTACAACCCTAAACATGAAATCCTAAACCTTAAAACTTTAAACACTAATCCCTAAACCCTAAACCTACTAACTTAAACCAACAACCCTAAACACTAAAACCCTAAACCCTAAAACCCTAAACACTAAACTTACTCCTAAACTATAAACCAACCTAAATCTAAAAATCCTAAATCCTAAACCTAAATCTATACCCTAACCAACTAACTATAAACTAAACTTAAACCTAAACTAACTTAAACCCTAAACCTAAACCCTAAATGCTACTAATCACTAAACATAAAACTTAAACTCTAAATCTTAAACCCTAAATAAACTAAACCTAAACTAAACCCTAAAAAAAAAAAAAACTTAAACTATAAAACCCTAACTAAACCTCTAATGTAACCCAAACTATAATAAACCCTAAACCCTATAAAATAAACTCTAAACTAACTCTAACCTAAACTATAAACTAAACCCTAAAAAAACTCTAAACCCTAAACTCTAAACTAACCTTAAACCCTAAACATTAAAAGCCCTAAACCCTAAAGCCTAAACACTAATATTTAAATCCTAAACCCAAAACTAACTCTACACCCTAAGCTTCCCCTAAACCCTAAACTGTAAGCCCTAAACCCTAAACCCTAAAAACCTTAAACCCTAAATCCTAAACATTAAACCCTAAATCATAAACCCTAAACCCAAACCTAAACCCTAAGCCATAAAATCATGAATCCTAAAACCCTAAACCTTATACCCAAAACCTTAAACCTTGAACACAAAAAACCTTAAAACCTAAACTTAAACTAAATAAAACCTAAATCTAAATAAAGTAAAATAATAACACAAAATTAAAACCTAAATTAAAACTTAAACTTAAACCTAAACCTAAAAATAAAATAAAATAAACTTGTAGAAATAAAATAAAATAAAATAAATAAAAACATAAACTAAACTAAAAATAATAAATCTAAGAAAAAAAAACCTAAATAAAATAAAAACTAAATGTAAAAAAAAATTAAAAATAAAATAAAATTAAAAAAAAATACCTAACCCTAAAAAATTAAACCTTAAAATAATAAATCCTAAACCTAAAATAAATAAATAAATAAATAATATAAAATAAAACTAAAACTAAATATATAAAACCTAAATGTAAACCTGAAATAAACTTAACCTAAACCCTAAACTAAATAAAATAAAATAACCTAAAAATAAACCTAAAGCTAAACTAAAAAATAAAACCTAAAAATAAACCTAAAATGAAATCCTAAAACTTAAACCTAAAAAGATAAAATTAAAACCTAAACCTAAACCTAAAAATAAATTAAAAAATAAAATAAAGAAAAATAATCTACAAAACTAAATAAACTAAACCTAATTTAAAATTTAAAAAAAAACTCTAAACATAATCATAAACCCTAAACCCTAAATCTAAGTAAAAAACCCAAAACCTTAAATCCTAAACCCTAAACCCTAAAACTAACCCTAAACCCTAAAAAACTTAAACCCTAAATCTTAAATAAATAAATTAAATCAAAAAATAAAATTAAAAATTAAAAAAAACTCTAATCGTAAACTCTAAACCCTGAAACTAACCCTAAAATATAAACCCTAAACCTACAACCCTAAACCCTAAACCTAAACCTAAACCCTAAACTAGACCCTAAACCTAAAATTTTAAACCCTAAACTAAACCTAAACTAAACTAAACTTAAACTAACCTTAAACTCCTAAACTTACTACTCTAAAATATTCAACTATAAACCCTAAATCCTAAACCTAAACCCTAAAAAAACTATAACCTAACTATAAACCTAAACTAAACCTAAACCTAAATAAACTTAACTAAACTTTAAACTAAACAACCTAAACTAAACTTAAAACAAAAACTCCTATACCCTAAAGTTTAATCCATAACCAACTAAACCTTAAACTCTAACTTAAACTATGCAACCCTAAATACTAAAAAACCTAAAACCTTAAACCTTAAAATCCTAAAGTAAAGCTAAACCTAACCCTAATCTCAACCTTGCTAACCCTAAACCTTAAACTATAAACCTAAAATCCTAAACCTTAAACTAAATCATAAACCTAAACTCCTAAACCTAACCTCTAACCTTAAACCCTAAATGCTAAACTTAAAACTAAACAAACTAAAACCTTAAACCTATAAAGCTTAAACCTAAAGTAAACTTAATCCCTAAACTTAAACCAAAACCCTAAACCCTAAAAACTAAGCCTATAACCTAAAACCCTAAACCCTAAACCCTAAATCCTAAATACTTAAACTTAAACCCTAAACTCATCCTAACCCTAAACCCTAAATCATAAAATCATAAACCCTAAAACCCTAAACCTCATACCTATAACTATAAACTTTAAACCAAACCCTAAACCTAAACCTTCTTGGCCCTCTCGTGCAATTTTGTGTTCCTGCTAATTTTCTTGATTTACATTTTGGGCTCCCCGGATCATGATCGCTATTTTATTGCTTGTTTGTGTTTCCTCTGGTTGCTTATGTGACTCTCACTGGATTATTCAATGGCAGAGGCATTGCTCTCCATGCAACCGAGCTCATCGCTCCTGGATGCGCCAGCTTTACCCTCTGATCCTAAAGGTATTTTGGATCCGATTACATCCGTTAATGTGCCTGCTATCAAGTCCTTTAAGGATGCTCTTCGTAAGATCCCTTACTCTAATGCCTCTTAACTTAATTTCAACTCTTTCCGGGATTGCTTGTCATGTGTTCACCGGGATGTGGAGAAATTAGCTAAGCCTTTGAGTTCTCTTCTTTGGTAAATTCTACTGGCCCTACTCTAGATAAAATCCAATGCTTCTTCCATAGCTTAAAGCTTTCGGAGTCTTCACTATTGATTGATCCTCGACATATCCTTATTCGCATCAATGATTTAGATTATTCTTGAGTCTTTGCTCGCCTCCTATTTTGTGTATAATTGTCAAATGCGGATCTTGAAATGGTCACCCTTTTGATGTCAAAGAGGAATCCCTATTGTTCCTTTATGGCTTGATTTTCCCAACATGAGAATTCACTATGTTACTTACCAAGTTCTGCTTGGGGCTCTCTTGGTAGACCCCTTCAAATTGATCAAGCCACTGCCGCTAGATCTTGGCCATCTATTGTAGGCATCTTGGTTGAGATTGACATTACCAAAAAATACCCCAAAGAAGTTTGGATCAGTTCAGAAAAATTTGGATATAACCAGAAAGTAGAATTTGAAAATTTCCCTATCTTTTGCACTCACTGTAAGATCCATTGTCATGATCATTTTGAATGCTTTGTGTTACACCCTAACCTTAAAAAGAATATATCACAGGATACTAATACCTCTCTTGGAACTGGGAAAACCAATAAGTTAGCTTATGTGCCTAAAGCTACTCATAATGGAACTCATCCTCCAACACCTACCCCATTATTACCTATTGATTTATCTAATGAAAAACATTCTGAGCTTGGTATAAATACTACTATTAAGGTGTGTGAAGAAACTAATGATAACTTACTTAGCACTACTCCTACTTGTAATAATTTGGCTTCTCATGACAATCCTTTGCTCCATTTGAATCTTAATGACAATTTGAATGGGAATCTTATATTGAATCAAAATAATGTTGATCCTTTGGTGTCAGACCAAAATCTGAATATGCATCATGGTAATGAAAAGGATATTTGTACTATTAATGGTGCAAGAACCTCCCCTTCTATTTCTCTACAGAGTGATACTCATGCAATCCAAATTTCTCATTCTAACTCTAATACTGAAGAAGAAGAAATCACCACTACTAAAACATTGACTGATACTGCTCCTATTATGGATACCAAAAACCAATCCCTTTCTGATAGAGATACTTTGGATATTGATAGACCCTTCCAAACTATTATTAAAAAAAATCTTATAAAGCCAAAATGACTAATAATAACTTCTCTAGAACCAAATGTTCTTCTCTAACACCTCACAAATAATTATGTCCTCCTCTCTTCCTTTTTTCCATTTCCTATTTTTACCTTTTTTTTTTTTTGGATTTTTATTATGATTAATTTTCTAATTTGGAATATTCCGGGTTATGGGACTCTCCCATCCGCACAATGTTAGAGCCTCGCCACGCTCATAACATCAAATTTCTTATTATTATTGAGCCTTTCATTAACTCTTCCAAGATTGCCCATGTTGCTAGATCGCTTGGATTTCAAAATTTCTTCTTCAATCTTAATAATAAAATTTGGTGTTTTGGAATAATTCCATCACCATTTCCATCATTGATGATCTTGATCAATTGGTTAATGTCAAAATCTCATTAGGTGAGTTTTCAGCTTTTGGTTCCTTTATCTATATTTCTTATGATAGAGCTGGTAGGAACATCCTTTGGAATCACTTAAGAACCTTCGCCTCCTCAACCTTCCTCGGTTGGTTGGGGTGATTTCAACACTATCATTGCTTCGAAAGGAGGGAGGATGTTCTCCTAACCTCCATTCCATGGAAGACTTCTCTAATATGATCCTAGATTATAATCAGATTGACATTGGTTTTTCGTGGATTACACGTGGCATAACTCTAGACTTTGGCGTCTTGACAGACCCTCTTTAATTCTCTTTGGATCAATCAATGGCCTCTTACTATTGAGCATTTGAGCGAACTTTGTCTGATCATGCTCCTCTTTGATCTCTATCAAAATTCCCCTTAACCCTTCTACTCCCTCACCTTTAGATTTCCAAAATATGTGGACCCAACATGGCGATTTCACTAATGTTGTTTTCACTAATTGGATGGCTCTTGTTCACCCGGATAATTTTAAAGGCATGATTACTTTGGCTTAAGCTCAAGAGGCTTAAACAAAACCTCAATTGGTGGAACAAGCATATATTTAAAAATCTTTTTACCAATCTTAAAGCTATGGAACAAGTGGTTTGTTCTCTTGAAGAGGCTTTCTTAACTGATCCCAGTAAGCTTGATGAGTTGAGCATTGCCAAAGATAGTTTGATTAATTACCAAAATATGGAGGAAACCTATTGGCATCAAAAAGCTGCTAGCAAACATATTGCTGATGGCGACAGAAACACAAGGTATTTCCATGCTATTTGCAATAAACATAAAGCTTTAAACTCGATTAAGAAAATTAATAATGATGGTCGGATAACCGATATAATAATGAAATTAAGGAATCATACATCACTTTCAAATTTATTAAATTCTAATCCTTTTAGAAACCCCTCCAACACCCATCTAATCACTTCTATGATTAGCAATGAGGATAACCATTTGCTCACTATGCCCCTAAGCAGATTAGTAGTACTCAATAGCATGAACACCGATTATGTTGTCGCCCTGGTTTTATGACTCATTTCTTTCAACATGGCCTTTTATTAAATCGATCTTGTTGATTGTTATTAATTTCTTTGATGGTAGCTCTATTCCTAGATATTTTCAAGTACTTCTATTATCCTTATTCCCAAAACCAACAATCCTAAATCTTGGGGCAATTTTAGACCTATTAGTCTTTGCACCTTTTTCCAAAAACTCATTGCTAAATTAGTTAATAATAGGATTAGCCCCCTGCTACCTAAAATCATCTCCCCAACCAAAGCTTTTCATTAAAAATAGAGCCATATCGATAATATTCTTCTCTCAAGAGCTACTTCATGACATTGATGTTTCTTCCAGAGGAGGTAATATCCTCTTCAAATTGGACATCTCTAAAGCCTTTGACAACCTCTCATGGGATTTCCTCTTTCAAATATTACATTTGTTTGGTTTCTCTGATAATTTTATCCAACTTATAAAAAGTTGTATCACTAATGTCTGGTTTTCTGTTATCATGAATGGTGAGTCCCTTGGTTTCTTTACTTTGAGCCATGGTTTGTGTCAAGGTGACCCTCTTTCTCCTTCTCTTTTTATCATTGCTGTTGAATATCTTTCGAGGAGCCTCAATGATCTTTTCATTAAAAAACCTAACATATTTTTTAAAACTCATGGTGGTTTCCCTATTTCTTATCTTAGCTTTGTTGATGATTTTATAATCTTCTGCAATGCCTCTCTTCAACATGTTAAAATTATTAAGAATCTCTTAAATGATTTTGGCAAAGTTAGTGGTCTCTTCCTTAATGAAAGAAAATGTTATTTTATTCCCTCAGCAAAGATTTCTACCAATAGACTAAATCAAATCTCCAGAATTACTAATTTTAAGCAAAATCAACTTAAATTATCTGGGGCTCGCTTTTTTAAAGGCCAGAAAAGATCTCATCTTTTTGATGACCTTATTCAAAAAATATCTAATAAAATTTTGGTTTGGGAATTTCATTTACTCTTTTTGGTGGTAGGCTTACCTTGATTAAGAGCACTCCTAATTCCATGCCTTTATATCTCATCTAAACCATTGTGCGGATCATTTCTATCATCAACAGAATTGAGCGTCTCCTAAACAAATTTTTCTAGGGCTCCAATACCTTCTCTAAAAGAATGCACTGGACCTCTTGGTTTAAAAGTTGTGGCACTTTTGATGAAGGTGGTCTTGGTTGTAAATCCATAAAAGAATCTATCAATGCCTTTTCCTATAAACTCTGGTGGAATTTTAGGAGTAATCATAGTCTTTGGGCTAATTTCATGACTCCTAAATATTGCCAGGGTAAGCACCCCCTCATTTGTCCCTTTAAACCGAGTGATTCTCCTATGTGGAAAAGACTTTGTTCTATCAAATGGGATGAAGAATCCTTAATATTTTGGGGCATTAACTCTGTGCTTCTTTCTTTTGGCAAGATAACTAGAGTGGATGTGGATCCATTGATGACTTACTCTCCACCCATTCCACTACCGCTATTAGAGTAAACTCTTTCTAGCATAACAATAAGTGGAACAATAGTAAGCTTGCTGATTTTATCCCTTTTACTTTCTTGAATATGGTTACTACTATTCCTACTCCAAACAATCAAGATGATTCTCTTTAAGCTCTCACATAATGGTGATTTCAACCTCAAAAATGTATTTGGCTCCACATTAAAGATACTCATGATTCCTCTATGTATTCTCCAAACTTTGGAATAACAATATCCCTACTTCTTGTATGTTCTTGGCATATTAAAAATTTTATCCTTGTTGATTCCTTGTTGTTGGGCAAAGGGTTCCATTTACCCTCTAAATGTCAATGTTGTTTCCATATTGCGAATGTTAATCATGTTTTTGTTAATGGGGCCATTGCTTCTAAACTTTGGATTTGGTATGATGATCTTTTTAGCACTGTCAATTTCACTGGCTCTCTTACTTTATATCAAATTCTTGAAATCTATTTTGATAATACTATTAAAAGCCACATTAAAGTTATCATTGCTATCACTCTTATCTGGTTCATATGGATGGAGCGTAATGATGCAAAACATCGTGGATCCCTATGAACCACGGAGGATTATTTCTAGAACTAAAAACAAAATTCATGACTTGTTTAAAGCCAATCTTATTCATTACAGACAATTCAAAGGCTATAAATTTGTGGCCAATAATCTGGGCTTTAACCCTCCGGACCAACCTTACTGTCGAAATGACAAGATTGTCTATTGGAAAAATCCTCTTGACCATACTATTAAAATTAATACTGATGGCTCTGTCTCTCATAATGGCTTTGGTTGTGGTGGCATTTTCAGGAACTCTAAGGGTATAGTACTATGTGCTTTTGCTTATCCTTATTTCCTGCACTGTCCCATTTTCTGAGCTTATGGCAGTCTTCAAAGCTCTTGAGATTTGCCTCCAAAATGGCTGGCTCAATATTTGGATTGAGGTGGATGCTTTTCTGCTGTTGATTGATCTTTTGACTTCCACCAAGATGAAGCGACCGTGTACTTCCTCCTCAAACAAACTAGAGCTCTTCTTTCCCCGAATTTTAACATCACTCATGTTTGGCATGAAGAAATGCTTGTGACTACCTTGCAATCGGGTGCTAGATGGTATCATCTTCTTTGATCAACTCACCTTACCCAAACACTTGCATGGGCTGGTTAACTTGGACAATTCTATGTTTCCTTATCTCGAACTTAATCTAACCTTATTGTCCATTCATCTTTTTCTGTATGCCTCTTTATTTTTGGCTTTTGTTCCTTTTGTGGATGCTCTCACACGGATATTACTTGTTGTCTTGATCTTTGTGCCATGATTTGGTGTTTTAATAGCTTCTCCTTTATTTGGACTCTCCTTTTGGCATTTACACGATAAAGGCATTTGTTGAGCTATCTTTACTAATACCATTGGAATTTTGTTGAGCTATGTGTACTATTGGTTTTATAACACCAATCCTATTTGGGATTTTAATATCAATCTTACCTTCATTCCTAATCCTAGGGGCTTAATCATTCTTTGGATGGAGATATTTATTTTGATGGGTTTAGCTACTTCCATTAATTTACAACTGCTTTCTCAAAGATATTCTTGCTTGGAGCATCTTAGTTACCTATGTTGTCTCTATGCATTGTATTAGATTCACTGCTCATTGCAATATTTATTTTGATGATCTAATATTAGGTTTTGGATTTAGTGATAATTCTTGGTGGCTTTTGACATGTTGCTTGTCTCCCCTATTAGATCTTGAGGCTCGATATTCTCTTTGACTCTAGCTTGGAGCTGACATTTTCCTTTTTTTTGGTTTATATTTTATTTTATTTTTCTACATGAAGAGGTTTTTGGCCTTTTGCGATATTTATCTTCTTGGTTGTGTCTATCTAGAATTTGTACCCCATTCAGCATGCTCTCTTTGGAAACCATTTTCTAATTCAGCAGGGTCCCTTTGGTGGGATCTTGTTGTGGGGGCTTCTTCTTTTCTTCCTACCATGGTTTTTTGCAACTTTTCTTACAGGATGCTGCTGACCTCCTTACCCCTTCTGGCAGACTTATTATTGTGCAGAACTTTGATATTACTTCTTGGTTATCTTTTTATGCTTCTTTTACTTTGCTTGGGGAATATCATTCTGTTTTTCTACCTTGTTTATTTTTTTGACGATGGAGTTTCTTGATTGTTTATTTTATTCAAGAAATCCTTTTGTCGGATGTTTGAGATTGGGGCTTGGTCAATCTCTTTTTTCTTGCTCTTATCGAAGAGAATTTATTTTTTTGTCTTCTCTTCTCTTGTAGGAATGGGTTTTCATGTTTGCCTCTCTTTTTGGTTTTTACTGTGTTTACCCTCTCATTAATCAATCTTTATTTTTTTGATCTGGAAAGGTCCTGTTATTCCTTTCAATGCTAGTCATTGGTTTTTTGGGACTTATTTCCAAATTGTTGTCTTTATGATTTATGGATGGTTTTTGATTCTTGATTTTCCAACTATTTATGTTATTATCAGCTGGGCTATTTTTGATCACACATGTTGTTGCTCTTTACATCCTAGTTATGTTTGCCATAGTCAGAATTCTTCTCTTTTATTATGGGATCCATTTTATGCACTGTCTACTCTTAATGGCTTTTCCTAAGGTCAACTTGTTGATATCACCTTTCTTAGTTGTTGGCTGATATGGACCCTTGAGGCTCTCAATCTTGTTTTGGATTTGTTTCCCATGCTCATGGTTTGGAGTTACTTAATGGATTTTCATTCGCCTTTGAGGTTGTACATTTCTATGGTGGGAATTACTTGAACTCATTCATTCTCTATTTTATATCTTTTTCCTTAAAGATTGCTCTTCTTAATGGGTGTAAAAACTGTAACAATGTCTCCATTGTTGGTTTTGGCTTTGAGTACCTTGCCCAACAAGTTTTCTTTGTTTTCTTTCTATCTTTCTTTGTATACAGATTTGTGGTCTTCCCTCTTGGTTTCCCTCATGCTATACGATGGGAACATGCAAATCTTGAAGATCATTCTTTTACCTTGAACTTAATCAATGGTTTATCTTATATGCATAATTGGGATATTGGCCAACCTCCTGGCTATTACTATCATTATCTATGGCAGAATTAGATTAATGTGACTACTACTAAGCAACCTTCTACTAAACTGTTTGCACTGAATGTCTCTTACTGGATTGGCTTGTGGTGGGGTTCATTTATCCCTCCCACACCTTCTTACTCATTCCTACTATTTTTATCTTGTACATTGAGTTGGGGTTTCGACTTTCTTGCTCCTTGTAAATTACTTTTGTCCAAGGTAGGACATTGTTGAGCATCAAATGGTTTCAACCTTCCTTATGTTACTTTTGTTGAAATCCCATGTCTACTTTAATATATCTTTGTAGGAATGGAATTGTATCATTACCTCCATTGTTGGTTTTGGTTTTAGTACCTTGTTCAACTCTTTTTTTCTTTGTCTTATTTTTCTTTGCTAATATCAGGTTGTTCATGATCTTTTGTTATTTCCCCTCTCTTGGCTATGATGAGAACATCGATCATGAGTACTCTTCCTCTACACGGTCTTAATCACTATTTTATCTTTTATTGATAGTTGGGTTATTGCTCACCCGGTGGTTATTCTTGTCATTGCTTTTGGCGGATTACTATTTACGCTACTAAGCAACTTGTTGCTAATTTTTCCTTTGATTATCTCTCTTCTGGAATGTTTTGTGGTGGGGGGCTCTCTACCTTATTTTTACTATCTACCATCGACCTTCTTATTGTTGATTGGGTTTGGGGTTTCTTGACTTACGGTTTCTTGCTTATTTAATTCACTGGCAATGTGGTGTTGACTATTTGTTGTTTCTTTGCTTTATGGGCTTCTTTGACTGGCTCATTTTACTTCTTACTTCTCTTATCTTTTTCCTAGCTTTGTTAGACTAATGTAGATCATTGTTTAGATGATCTTAACTAATTCATACTCAAACCTTATCATGCTCTATTTGAATGGGTGGACATATAGTGAGCTTCTTTTATATGAATATGATGAACTATTTGTATTGGTCTTGAATTCATTGACAAGGTGTCTTATATCGGTTCTTATTTCCAGGATGGGAACCCCTTTCTCATTCTAGCTTTTAACTCTTTATCTACCCTATATGGTTTTGATTATATTTGCGGTACTATATTAAGACTTTTATCAAATGGATTTATGCAGTTTGTTGGCTATGAGGGCTGATGATTTCTCTCTTTTGGTTTGGTAGTAGCTCTTATGATGTAACCCTTCTCTAAGTATGGATGTTCATATTTTGCCTCACTTGGTGTGTGTGAGCACAGCCTTTTCTATCACAATTCTTTACTATCATTCTCTCAAATTATGTAGTTTTCATTTATCATTTTGTCTATTACCTTAACTACTCTAACTTCTTTTTACATTCTTGTAGGTGCTTCTCTCTTGTCCTCTTTGCGTTTGCTCAGTGTCATGCATTCTTCCATCCTATAGAGCATTGGCCCTAATCTTCCATTGGCTTATTATGTTAATCAATTTGTATCTTTTGATTGCTTTTATTTTTTTGCTTTTGGCTGTACTTAGATGGGGATTTACTCCCTAGGCTGATTGTAGCTCTTTGAGCAATAGTTCTGGAGTTTATCCCCTTTAAGGATCTTGTAACCCTCTTTTTGTGGCAATAAAATTCCCCTACATGGGGTTCCCTAGAAAAAAAATCCATAAACTTTAAACCCTAAAAACCTAAAAACTTAAACCTAAATTAAATAAAACTTAAAAATAAAATAAATTGAAAAACCTAAACCTAGATAAAATAAAATAATAAAAGAAAATTAAAGCCTAAACTAAAACTTAGACTTAAACCTAAAAATAAGATAAAATAAGCTAGTAGAAATAAACTAAAAAAATAAATAAAACCTAAGCTAAACTAAAAAAATAAAATAAATTTAAGAATAAAAAACCTAAATAAAAAACTAAATGAAAAATAAAAATAAAATAAGACTAAAATAAAATAAATTAAAAAGTAAATAAAAGCCTAAAAAAATAAACCTTAAAATAAAAAAATTACCTAAACCTAAAATAAAGAAACAAAATAAAATAAAATTAAACTAAAATAAAATAAATAAAATTGACATAAACCAAAATAAACTAAACCTAAATAAACTAAATAAATTAAAATAAACCAAAATAAACCTGAGCTAAACTAAAATAAACCAAAATACACCTAAATGACCCAAAACCTAACCTAAAAATTCAATAAAACCTAAACTAAACCTAATAAAATTAAATTAAAACTAGCCTAAAATAAACATAAACATAAACCACTTAACATAAACTAAAATAAAATATAAACTAAATAAAGAATAAAAATAAAAAAATAAAATAAAATAAACTAAATAAACCTAAACTACTGGTTTACATTTAAGAACAAATCCTAAGCCCCTGAGCCCTAAACCCTTCTAAATCTTCAAACCCTAAACCAACCTAAAACCCTAAAATCTTCCACACAAACCCTAAACCCTAAACCCTAAATCCTAAACCCTAGCCTTTTTTGGGACTCCATGTTGTCTCCATCTTTTGTTGGTTGTAGGACTTGGGGTCTATGTTCAGCTATTTCTAACATTCTATTACGATGGTTTTGGTGATTGTTAGGGTTCACCCTGTTACCTATTTTTATGATCTAACTATTTGGTTGTTAACTATTGTAATGTCTACTGATTGAGGTTTTATGGCCAACTTGCTATCCCTTCTGTCTTGGATGTTCTGGCTGGTTTTGCCTTGGCTATCCAGTCTTACATTTTTGGATTCTAATGTTGATACTCATTTGAATCCAATTGTTGACAGTGGGTTCCAATGTTGCATTAGTTACTATTGGTTGGCTTTCTAATATGCACTGATGTTCATCTCTTGTTGTGATCTACATTACCATTGTTGCCTCATCCCCATCTCTGGCTAGGTTTATGCATGCTCATTCTAAATGGGTGGTATGGACATTTCTTTGCCTTTCTTGCTCTCTCTTGGTTGTTTGTTGATCGGATTATCGATCTTGGTCACGAATGTTGCTATTGTGTAACTCTGCTGTCTTTACTTGGTGCTATTTTTGGTAGGTTGAGCTATTTTGTGTTGGCTATGTTGTCTTCCTTTACAATTGCTTTTCCAAATTAGATATGGATATTAATAAATATTTCCGAAAGATTCTATATATATATATATATCATATGTGGGATGTTATTATATAAAATTAACTTGATTAGAGATTTAAAGTTGTTTCCTATATTTTCTTATGAGAGGATTATATCTGGCCTTTTCTTTTATTGGATATGCCTTTTCATGAGGTTCTAAAGATGGCTCATTCTCTTATGTTTATATATTCTCATGTCTGACTATATTGATGATACTTTTCTTGAATACACTTATCCTTGATATTTGCAATTTCCTCTCTATATTAGATATGGTTTTAGTTTGCGGTAATAAAACTCACAAGACTATCAACAACTGGTGTTATCTCTCATTTGTTGGCTATGATGGCTGATGTTGGTGTGTGAACTGAAGCCTTCTATCATAATTCCTTACTATCATTCTCTTATGTTGTTTTCATTTATCCTTTTATGCTATTAACTATTCTAATCTCTTTCCTATTATAATTTTGCGGTGATTCTCTCTTGTCCTTTGCAAGTTTGCTCCATATTATCATGCATTCTCACATCCTCAGAGCATTGGCCCTAATCTTTCATTGGCTTATTATGTTAATCAACTTGTATCTTTTGATTGCTTTAATGTCTTCTTTGCTTTTGGATGTACTTAGATAGGATTTACTCACTTGGTGATTGTATCTCTTTGAGCAGTAGTTATGGAGTTTATCCCCTTTAAGGACCTTGTAATCCTCTTTTTATGGCAATAAAATACCCCTACATGGGGTTTCCCTAAAAAAAACAAAACCCTAACCCTAACCCTAAACCTAAACTCTAAACCCTAATCCACAGACACTAAAACCTTAAACACACCGAACCTAAACCAACCTAAATCTAAATCCTAAACCTTGAAAACCCTAATCCCAAAGCCTCTAAACCCTAAACTAACCTAAACTCCCTAAAGCCTAAAAACCATACACCCTAAACCCTAAACCCTAAATCCTAAGCCCTAAATCAAAAACCCTAAAACTAACCCTAAACTTACAACATTGAACCCTAAACCCTAAATTAACCATAAATGCTAAACCCTAAACCTTAAACTTTAAATCCAAAATCCTAAACCATAAACCCTAAAACCTAAACCATAAATCCTAAACCCTAAACCCCATCTTCACTCTCCATTTTGTGGGTGCTATGGTGAATTTTATTTCTCCTATGGGTGCATCTCTTTTGTGACTTTTCCTGTGGAGATTTCAGTTGGTTTTCCATTTTGATGGCTTATCTTGGCTTTTGACTTCTTCTATCATGTGTTTTTGTTGATCATGGTTGTGTTCTCTACTTCCCCATGGAGAAATCTGAAGATTTCTGCTCCTCCCGTGAAAGTTTCTAACTCCTTGGGGTCTCTAGATTAAACCCTTTGCTAACTTCAAAATCCTTCAAGGATGTTCTTACTAGTAAGGCCAATTGTGCTGGTGAGTCTCTCAAACTTATCTCTACCTTCTTTTAGTGTGTACCCGCGATAATGTGTTCTGATTTGATTATGGAAGGCTAAACCCTTTGAATTCATTCTTTGGGTAAATTCTCATTTTATCATCCTACTTTGGAGAATATTCATTTATTTTTTCATACCTTGAAGCTCTCTGGTATTTTTTTTGTCAGATTGTTTAGAGTCAGAGAATTATGGATATTTGTAAAAGTTGATTTTGAGAATTTTTTTATTTTTTCTTCCCATTGCAAAATTTATGGTCATGGTGTTTCTGATTGCTTTGTGGTACACCCTCACCTTAAGAAATCCAAGCCCATGCATAATAACTTGGATCCCATTCTTAAGGTGCCCTCAATTGCAAAGTTCATCCAATGGATAACTCTTTAACTAAAGCTATGGGTCATTGTTGATCCTCCCTACTCATTTGATAATGTTGTAGCTCTTAAGCTAATTGCTTTGGATGTCACTCATGTTAATAAGGAGGTACTAGCCTATCCATTTGAATCAAAATATTACTAATAATATGGATAATAATATGTTTTGAAACTTATGGATGATGATTCTATTCACCTTCTTTTATAATTGAAGAAAATGTGATCCTTCATGAGGGCTTGATTGGTGAGCAAACTAAGGATAAAGTTTCTAATCCTGACTTAGGCACTTATGCTTTAAATGATTCTAATTCTTCTCCTGCTTCTTCATCTAATGTTGAACTAATTTCTAATCTAATTTTGCAACATAATAATGATTTGGAAGAAGGTGAAGTGGCCTGTAATGATGGTTTTAATGTGAAACCTTATTTCAAGCATATCCCTGAACAATCCTTATTGGATGGTGATGTTGTGGATTTGACTAATAAATTTCAAACAATTTGTAGAAAGAAAATAAAACTCCTAAAACTAAATTTCCTAACTTTGCCAGAGTTACTAGATCTTGCTCTTCTGCCCAAAAATAAATGGTTTCTTTCTTAATTTGGAATGTGAGATGGATTGGTACCCTCTCTATTAGAAATAGAATTAGAAATTTAGTTTGTTCTCATAACATTTCTTTTTAGGCTATCTTGGAACCCTTTATTCTTCCTTCTAACATTCCTTCTATTACTAGAATGATTGGTTTTGGTAATTTATTTGCTAATTCAATCAATAGAATTCAGATTTTTTGGAAAAGTCCTTTTGTTTTGAACATTTTGGATGATTTATCCCAGGTTATGAATGTTAAAATTACTTATGATAATTGGTGTTTTTTTGGTTCATTTGTTTATGCTTCTTGTAATAGAAATGGTAGATGTCTTCTTTGGGAAGATCTTATTAGTTTCTCTTCTTAGTTGATGCTCCTTGGTTTGTGGGTGGGGATTTTAACACTATCTCTTCTTCCTCACGAGCGGGTTGGTGGTAATTCTTTGAACTTATTTTCAATGGAAGATTTTAATAACATGATCCTTGATTGTTATCTTTGATATTGGCTTTTGGTGGGTCTTAGTTTTTGGAATAATTATAGACTATGACAAAAGTTAGATCGGGTTTTTTTTAACCATTTGTGGATTAACCTTCTCCCTAGTACTTCTGTGGAGCACTTAAGCAAAATCCTTTTGGACCATTCTCCCTTGCTTATCACTGTGAACTTTAATGTTACTAAACCCTCCTCTCCTCTCCCTTTTCCCTTTCAAAATATGTGGATCATGGATGATAGATTTTTGGATGTTGTTGCTAGTAACTGGGGTGAACCTCAACATCTTGATGATTCAATTTTTGGGATGAGGAGATTGTGGTTGAAATTAGAAAGACTTAAAAAATGCCTTAATTGGTGGAATAAACATTGTTTCAAGAACGTTTTTGTCAATATAAAAGAAATGGAGAATGTGGTTATAGTTTTGGAGGACACTGTTGTCAATGACCCTTTTAAAATTCATTTGTTGGCTCAAGCTAAAAATAGGTTAACATTTTATCAAGACATGGAGGAGATCTATTGGCAGAAAAAAGATTCTATGAAATGGATCTCTGATGGTGATCGTAATACTAAATATATTCATGCCATGGTTAGAAAGAAAAAGGCTCTAAATCACATTCATAAAATTAAAACTAATGATGGTGTTTGGTGTTGGATAAAGAAACCTTGCTATTTCTTTTTATAAGAAGATTCTTAATAAAATTATTGCTTATGATGAGATTTCTTCGCCTGATGTTATCCCTAATCTCATTTCTGATGATGAGAATAAGATTCATTCTTCCTTGCCATCTGAGCATGAAATTGCTGACAGTTTGCAAAGTATGAATATGGACTCAGTGGCTAGCCTTGATGGTTTTACTAACCTCTTTTTCCAAACTTGTTGGATTACCATTAAAGAGGACTTGGTTAAAGTTGTTCTTGATTTCTTTAAGGGTAGTAGTCTCCCCAAATATTTTGATAGCACCTCCATTATTTTAAATCCTAAAAAGGACAATACTAAAATTTGGAGTGATTTTAGGCTAATTAGCCTTTCCTCTTTTTTTTTAATAAACTTATTTCTAAGATGTTGCATAAAAGGTTGAGTATCTTGCTTCCTAAAATTGTCTCCCCAAATCAAACCCGATTTGTTAAAGGGAAATCCATTTCAGATAATGTTCTTTTAAGCCAAGAGATGATCCATGATTTGAATGCCAAAGTTCACAGTGGAAACCTGCTTTTTAAGCTTGACATTTCCAAAGCTTATGATAATATTGGTTGGGTTTTACTATATAAAATCTTGGCTTTATTTGGATTCTCTAATCAATTTATTACTTTACTTAAGAATGGGATTGAGAATTCTTGGTTTTCTTTGCTCTTCAATGGTGAAGTTGATAATTTCTTCTCTTCTTCTCATGGGCTAAGGTAAGGGGACCCTCCATCTCCTGCCCTTTTCTCTATTAATGTGGAATTTCTTTCTAGATGTATTAAGTAGATGTTTAGTAAAATGCCTAACATGTACTATAGAACCAGTGGTGGGTTTTCCATTTCTCACCTCAGTTTTGCTGATGATTTCATTATATTTTGCAATGGCTGTACTCTTTATATTAAGAAGTTGTGTAATTTCTTAACTCTTTTTGGTAGGGATAGTGGCTTGAATATTAATCATGATAAAAGTTTTTTATTACTAGCTCTTATATTTCCTCACCTAAGATCAATGTTATCAAGAATATTATGGGTTTTCATCAAATTCTCCCTATCAAGTATTTGGGTACTCTTTTTTATAGAGGAATGAAAGATCTTCTTTTTTGATGAAGTCATTCAGAAAATCAATAAAAAACCTCCTCTTAGGAGTTTCATAATTTACTTTCCTTTTAGTACTAGACTTATCTAATCAAAAGTACCCTTTGTTCTGCCTCACATCTCTTATCTACTATTGTTCCTAGTTCTTCTATTAAAGGATCAAGAGACCTTTTAATAATTTTTTGGGGATCTAGCTTTTCTACCAAAAGATTATATTGGGCTAGTTGGCAACTATTGTGGTCTTAATAATGAAGGTGGCTTTTTGCAAAACATTAGAGGATTCTATTAAGTATTTTTCTACAAAATGTTGGAATTTTAGAAATAACCATAGTTACTAATCTAAGTTTATGCATGCTAAATATTGTCAAAAACATCCCCTCATTTGTGCTTTCAAATGGGGATTCTCTATGTGGAAAACTTTGTAGTATCAAATGGAATGAACCTAATTTCTTGGGGTGTCAATTTTGGTTCCTCTTCTTTTGGCAAGACAATTGGGCGGGGCAAGGCTCTATTGATTCTTTGCTTAATACTCATTCAGCTGTGTTGCTTAAGATTAATCAATTAATTACTCACAATAACTAGGATGTGGCTAAATTAAATATCATTGTCCCTAATGTGATAGTTAAGAAAATCCTAAAAATTTATCCTTTCCCTAACGAACCCGACCAAATTCTCTTTAAAAATTCTTCTTCAGGAGATTTTGTTTTTAAGGATGTTTAGCACTTCATCAGATTTAAATATCAAGAGTCCTTGGTTTTTACTAAAATTTAGAGTATTTGTGCCCCTACATCATTTTTGATTTTAACTTGGCGCATTATGAAGCATTATATCCTTGTGGATGCTACTCTTTTTTTAAAAAAAAAGGCTTCCATCTGCCCTCTAAATGCTACTATTGCTATCACATTGAAACTGTGGATCATGTTTTTGTGAATGGCCCTATTACTACTAAAGTGTGGAATTATTATGATAATATTTTTAATAGTTTCCATTTTAATGGTTCATTTTCTATTATGTAACTTCTTGAAGCTTGTTTCTCTCATACTTCTAAGGGTGATGTTAAAATTGTTTTAGCTATTACTATTCTTTAGTATATTTGGATGGAGAGAAATGATGCTAAGCATTGTAATATTCTTATGAACTATCATCATATTATTGCTAGAGCCAAATATAAAATTATGTCTCTTTTCAAAGCAAATATTCTTACTTACTCTAATTTTAAAGGGTGAAAGTCTATGGCCTTCAATTTTGGGATTAACCTTCCATCCTGTAACGTCTCTCCTACCCAGAAAATTATATGCTAGATTAAACCTAATTATCTCTTCATTAAGGTTAACAATGATGGATCAGTTTCTAATGGCTATTATGGCTGTGGTGGGATTTTGAGAGATCATAGTGGCAAGGTTATCTCTACTTTCATTGCCCCTTTATAGCCTTGTTCTATGTTATTTGATGAGCTAAAAGGTTTTCATCATGGAATTTCTATTTGTTTATGACAAGGTTTTCATAAGATCTGGTTTGAAGTTGATGATGTCCTTCTTCTAGATTTAATTAATTCCCATGCTCATGGTAATGCTAAAGTGTTTTATTTACTTAAGCATACTATGAGGCTTCTTGTTAACCTAGATTTTCAAATTTCACATATTTATAGGAAGCAATTCTTTGGACATTCTTGCCAATTTGGGAGCCAAGTCTTATTCTATGCAAATGTTTTCTAATGATGACATCCTTTTTCTTTTAAGGAGTCTTGTGAATCTAGATAAAATTGGTTTGTCTTATGTTAGAAACTTTTATTATTTTCTCCTCCTGTCGGGATTTGGCTTTCCCTTTGTTTTTGGTTTTGAATATTTCTAGTTTTCTCTTATGCTGCATAGGTCTTTATTTATTTTTTTCTCCTAAACCTACTTTTATTTTCCTATTTGGTTTCTTCCCATTCTTTGGATGGGTTGTTTATCCTTCCATTCTTTGGAATTTTTTATGTATTTTTATTTTAGTTTGCTTTCTCTTCCATCTTGGTAGAGGTGTTTCCTACAGATGGAGGTTGTTTGGTCCTACTTGTTTTCTGATTGGTGTGGTTCTCTTTTTTGGTTGGATCTCTCTACAACCTTCTTTTCTTTCTCTGTATTTTCTAGTTGGTTGTTTGCTATTGTTGCATGGCTATGGGTTCTTTTCCTTTCTAGGTGTTGCTCATGCTATTTTTGTGACCTTCTTGCTATGGTTGATGTTCTATCTCCTTGTTGTTTGCTGACTAGGATGGTTTTTCCAATTGTTTTTGGTTGTCTTTTCTCTCTTGGATCTCATCCTCCCCACTTGTTCCTATCCTTAAGGATTTTACTGGTGCTATTTGGGGTGTGGCCCTCTTGGTTAGGGTTTGCTCATGGAAGGTGGCTGTTGACAGCTGTGTTGTTGTGGTTTTTTCTCTTGCAGCATAGAGGAGTTATGTGACCTTAAGGGCTCTTTGTTCTTTGGTTATAGCTTGGAGAGCTATTTTCCTTCATCCTTTCTTTAGTCTCGGAAGAGCATAAGGTTAATATTTGGGTTTGCTATATTTAATTATTTGGTGTGCCTCTGTGATGTTATATTTTAATTGAGGGAAGGTGGCTAACTTGGTTGGATGTTTTTTGGATTTGGCTGATGTTGTCCCTATTGGGATTCTTATTTGCGGCTATCTCTGGTTATTTGATTATTTCTGACCATACAGGGTTTTTACCTTTTCTATTTTTAGTTGTTGTATCTAGATGTTTTAACTAGATTCTCATGTCTTTGGATTGGGATTGGTGGCTGCTGTTTATGGCTTTTTCTTGGGATTTTTTCAATATTTCTAAATGGATGACTCTTTTTATCTTTCATCTTGATGGTTCTAAGTCTAATAATTTCAATCCTTGGCTACCTTGGTGGCTCACAGTGTGGGTATCTAGTTGCTTGGATTGGGTTTCTTTTGGTTGAGTTTAAAGAGTATTTACTTTGTTATAATTTTTTTTGATCTTGCCAAATGTATGGATCCTTGTTTACTTTTTCCTCTTCTCAATGTCTACACTAGGATTTTCATTTTGGATTGTGGTTGAACCTCTACCCTTTCTATTTTGTTGGTTGCTTCCTATCATGATGTTAGTCTTATAGTTAATGGATATTATTATCATTTATGGATCTTGGCATGTTTTTTTAATGAAGGACCTTTCCAATTATGGTCCTCCTTTTGCCTTTGTTTGGTCTCTATTTAGTCCTATTTCCATTATTGTGAGGTTTTCTCCTAGCAATTGTGTTAGAAATTCTTGGTGGTGGCTTTGGTTGTGCTCCCTATGGTCTATGCCTTTGTTACCTCCTTATCTGCTTTACTGAGTTTAATATATCTGACTATTGGGTTTCTTATGGCTACATCTGTTGTTTGAAGTTTTATGCATGTTTGTGCAATGATCGTCATTGGATAATGTACTACAAGAGGTATCAATGGCGATGATGCTAACCACTCCTTTTGGTTTATATTATGTTGTAACCCTTCACTTGAAGTCAGATGCTTGCATATGGTCTTTGCTCCTTAAGATGACTATCGAGCACGAGCCTTTTCTTCATCTTTTTTACTTCTCTGCTCTTATATTTTATGCTTAATTAACTATTTCATTATCTATACTAATCCCTTTTCAAACTTGTTCTGATCTACAAGTTGTTGGGACACTTTTTGGATTGGTGGTTTCATAAGGAGCGACGTTATTCTGATTTCAATGATTATTTTTTGTGGATCTCTACTTCTTTTTATATTAGCTTCCTTTCTTTATCTATTATATTAGCTAGGGGGCTTATCTCCTTAGGACGTTTTGTAGCTCTTTGAGAATTAGCTTAGATATTTTCCCCCTCTAAGGACTTTGTACCTTTTCTTTGTGGTAATAAAATTTCCCTAATTTCCTAAATAAAACCCCTAAACCCTAAACCCTAAACACGAAATCCTAAACCTTAAACCCTAACCCTAACCTTAAGCATAAACTCTAAACCCTAATCCCTAAACCCTAAACCTTAAACCCTAAACTAACCCTAAATCCTAAACAAAACCACAGCTTTATACAAACCCTAAAATAACCCTAAACTACTAAACCCTGACAAAACTACCCTGACCCTAGGCCCTGAGTCCCACCACATCCTAGGCACCTGACTACTGACCCACAGGCTCAGGCCACTTGCAGGCCCCTAGGCCTGCAGGCCCTGGGTGTGAGCCACAAGGCCACTGAGCCAATCGTCAGTCCTGGGTTGACTGGATCTAGGCCCAAATGGGACACAGCCTGGCCAGGCCCTGGCTGAGACCTGGGCTCAGGCCCTGGGCCCTGAGCCACTGGGCCCACAAACTGGCCCTGGCCCTGACCTCACTGACCACTGGGCACAGGCCAGATCCACTGAGGCCCACTGACCCTGATCTGAGCTGACCTAGGCCCTGGGCCCTGGGCCCTGGGCCCTAGGCACTGGGCCCTACTGGAGTCCTGGGCGCTGGGCCCTGGGCTCTGGCTCACTGAAACTGGGCCACAGGCCTACTAAACCCTACCAGGGATCACAACTTAAGATAAGATAATACATAAACTGATAAAATAAAATAAAAAATAAAATAAAAACCTAAACTAAAACTTAAACCTAAAAAAATAAAATAAACTAATAAAATAAAATAAAATAAAATTAATAAAACTAATCTAAGTTAGAAATAAAATAAACCAGAATAAAAAAAAACCTAAATAAAATAAAAAACTAAGCGTCTACAATAAAAAAATAAAATAAATAAAATAAAATAAATAAAAGCGTAAACTTAAAAATATCTTAAAATAAAAAAACCCTAAACTAAAAAAAAACAAACCTAAATAAAAAAATAAAATAAACCAAAACTAAACTAAAATAAATAAAATCCTAATAAAACTAAACCTAAACTAAATTAAATAAAATAAAATAAAATAAAAATAAACTAAATCAAACTAAAACAAAACCTAAAATAAACCAAAATAAAAAAAAATACTAAACCTAAAAAATAAGAAAGAAACCTAAACTAAAAAAAAAAAAATAATACCTAAACTGAAAATAAAAAAATTAACCTAAAATAAATAAATAAATTAAATAAAATAAAATAAACCTAAATTAAATAAAATTAAAAATAAAAATATTAAAATAAACATAAACCTGGGTTTGAATTTAAAAATTAAACATTAAAATAATTAAAATAATAAAGACTCTACACAACCACCTGAGCTGAGCCCTAAACCCTGAGCCAAACCTGACACAACCTACACACTGAGCCACTACCAAAACCACAACCTTGAGCCACACCCAAACCCTAGCCCCACCTGAGCCTAACATGACAACCCTAAACCCTAAACCCTGAGCCACAACCCTTAACCTAAAACCTCAGTGAGCCAAAATCTTAAAACCATAAAACTTAAACTAAAAATAAATAAAACAAAAAATAAATATAAAATAAAATAAATAAATAAAATAAAATAAACTAAAACTAAACTATAAAAACATAAACCTAAAAATAAAATAAAATGAAAATAAAAAAACTAAATTAAAAGAAAATAAATTAAAATAAAAAGAATATAAAACCTAAAATATAAAATCTAAATGTAAAATTAAATAAAAAATAAAATAAAATAAAAACCTAAACCTAAAATAAATAAAATACTAAACCCTAACTAAAACAAAATAAACCAAAATAAAATAAACCTAAACTAAACTAAACTAAAATAATTAAACTAAACTAAACCCACTAATAACTATAAAATAAAATAAAATAAACATAAACTAATAAAACATAAAAAATAAGCCTAAAATGTAAAACTAAACCAAGTTAAATTGAAAACCAAAAAATAAAATAAATAAACATAAAATAAAGAAATTAAAATAAATAAAATAAAATAAAATAAAATATATATTAATTTTTTTAAAAATAATAAACCCTAAACCACACCCACCCTAACCACACCCTAACCTCCCTACCATGACCCCAGGCCCAAACCTACTAAACCCTAAACCATAAACTTTAAACCACAAACCTAAAATCATAACTAAAATAAATAAAAAATAAAATAAATAAACTTGACCTAAATAAAATAAAATAAAACCTAAACTAAACTTAAACCTAAAATAAATATAAAAAAATAAAACTAAACTAAAATAAAATAAATAAAACTAAACATACTAAATAAATAAATAAACTTGAAATAAAACCTAATTATAATAAAATATGTAAATGTAAAATAAATAAAATAAAATATAAAATAAATAAATAAAACATAAACCTAAAATAAAAAAAAATAAAACTAAAATAATTAAATAAATAAAACTTAAACCCTAAACTAGAAAAAAATTAAAACCTAAAATAGAAAAAATAAAATAAACCTTAAACTAAAATAAAATAACTAAAATAAAATAAAACTAAAAATAAATAAACTAAACTAAACTAAATAAAATCAATAAACTAAAATAAAAACTTAAACTAAAATAAAACCAAAAATAATCCTAAAATAAAACCTACATAAACCTAAAAAATAATAAAACTAAACCAAAAATAAAATTAAAACTAAAATAAAGTAAACTAAATAAAATAAACATACCTAAAAACCTAAAAAAAATACTAAAATAAATAAATAAATAAATAAAAAATCTAAATAAAAATGTATAATAAAATAAATAAATAAATAAAATAAATAAAACTAAAATGACTATTTGGTTTGCTTGGTTCTTTAAAAAAGCCCTAAACCCTACCTAAATCTTACACTACTCTCACTAAACCCTCTAACCTAAAAACCTAAATCCCACCACTACTGATCCACTAAAGGCCACCTAAAGGCCCAAACTGACCTGAGCCTGGTCCCTACCCTGAGCCTAACCCTAAACCTAAACTGAGCTAACCCTGAAACCTGAGCCACAAACTAGGCCACAAACCCACAAACTCTGAGCCACAAACTCTAAACTAAAACCAAACCACACCTAAACTAAAAAAAACCAAACCAAAAAACCTGAAGCTAAATAAACTTAAATATGAAATAAATAAAAACTAACCTAAATTAAATAATAAAATAAAATAAATAAAATCTAAAACTAAACTAAAAATTAAATATAAAAAATGTAAATAAAATAAATATAAATAAAACCTAAACTAAAACTAAACATAAAATAAAATAAAAAAACTAAATTAAAATAAATAAAACCTAAACTAAA
This sequence comes from Cymbidium sinense, assembly GCA_021442155.1. Classification (NCBI taxonomy): domain Eukaryota; kingdom Viridiplantae; phylum Streptophyta; class Magnoliopsida; order Asparagales; family Orchidaceae; genus Cymbidium; species Cymbidium sinense. The sequence continues at coordinate 349,974,037 of CM038214.1, read as the reverse complement.
TAAAAATAAAATAAACCTTGGAATAAAAAACTAAATTAAATAAAACTAAGTAAATATATAATAAATAAAAAAAATTAAAATAAAACTAAATAAAACCTAAACTAAAAAAATAAACCTAAAAATTAAAACATAAAATAAATAAAATAAAACTTAAACTAAACTAAAAAAAACTAAAATAAATAACTAAACATAAAATAAATTAACTAAACTAAAGCTAAACCTAAACCTAAACTAAATAAAATAAAATAAACTAAAAATAAACCTAAACTAAACTAAAAATAAAACCTAAAATAAACTTAAAATAAAACCTAAAACTTAACCTAAAAAAAAAAATAAAACCACAAACTAAATCTAAAATAAAAAATAAAAAATAAAACAACTTAAAAATAAAATAAAAAATAAAATAAAGTAAAAAATAAACATAAACCTAAACTTAAACTAAAAAATAAACTAAAATAAAAAACCTAAACTAAAATAAATAAACATTAAATAAAGAAACAAAACTAAATGAAAATAAAAAATAAACTAAATAAAAATATAAAAGAAACTAAATAAACTAAATAAGCATATACCTACTAGTTTAATTAATTTTTTAAAAAAACTTTAAATCTTAAACCCTAAACCCTACTAGTTTTTCTGATAGAATCAAAAAAATAAAGGATATTACAAGTTTTTCTCTTCAATGTCTTCCTATCAAATATTTAGGCTCTCTTTTATATTGTTTTCCTAAGAGATCTCATCTCATTGATGAGGTTATCAAAATATTAGAATAAAGTTTCTACCCTTGAATTTCATTTTTTTATCTTTTGGTGGTAGATTAATTATTATTAAAAGTATTCTTTACTCTCTTCCTTTATTTTTGTTGCTTAATATTGTTCTACTACTTCCCTTATTATTGGATTGAATGACTTTTTAATAAATTTTATAAGTTTTTTTGGGGTTCTAGGCATTCGACCAAAGGCTTCATTGGGCTTCTTGGTCTAGCATGTGTGGTACTTTATTTGAAGGTGGTATTGGTTTGCGGTCCTTGATGAATTCCACCAATGTTTTTACTATAAACTATGGTGGAATTTTTTAGAATGTTAGTCTTTGGGCTAATTTTATGAATTTCAAATATTGCAAAGGTAAGCATCCCTTAATTTGTAACTATAAACATGGTGATTCTATTGCTTAGAAACTCCTTTGTGATTTTAAACTGCTTCCAGAACCTCTCATTTTCTTGGGAATCAATAGTGGTTCTTCCTTTTTTTGGCAAGATAACTAGATGGGGGTTTCTTCTATTGATTCTATGTTTAATACTCTTATTTAACTTCTTCTTTAAAGTTAATCTTTTTTTTTGTGATTAGTCAGTCTCTCTTAAATGATTTGATTCTTGAATCCATTTGTAATAATATCACCAATATTATTATTGATGGTACTATTCTGGATCAAGTTCTTTACAACATTTCTAGTAATGGTCATTTTTCCCTTAAAGATACTTGGCAACATATTTGAATTAATAAACTCTCTTCTCCTATCTTTCTTAAAATTTGGAATAATATTATTCCTGCCTCTTATTTGATTCTTATTTGGAGGATTTTAAGGGGTTTTATTGCTACTGATTCTTTACTTTTAGACAAAGGCTTTTATCTTCTTTCTAAATGCATGTGTAGCTTTCATAAAGAGAATGTTAGTCATGTTTTTGTTAATGGTTCCATTGCCTCTGAAGTTTGGGGTTAGTATGAGGAGTTATTTAATTTAAGTTGTTTTAATGGTAAGCTTTCTTTAATGGAACTTCTTAACTCTTATTTTCTAAATACTATCAAAGGCATATCAAAATTGTGGTGGCTTTTACTTTGATTTGGTTTATTTGGCTTAACAGCATTGATGTTAAGCATCATAATGTGCCTATGAATCATAAGAGTATTATTGCAAAGACTAAAGATAAGATTTTTTCTTTACATAAGGCTACTCTTCTTAGTGGTACTAATTATAGAGGATGCAAGTTTGTTGCCTCTAAGTTGGGTATCAAGTTTCCTTTTTGTGACTCACCTCTTACTTATAAATTCATTTACTAGATTAAGCCTCTTAATTGTTGTATTAAAATTAATACTGATGGCTCTATTGCACTTAACAAGTTAGGTTGTCATGGTATTTTTTGAAATAGTCCTGGGAATATTATCTTGGCTTTTTCCACTCCTCTCTCTACTACTTCTGTTATTATGGAAGAATTGATGGTTGTTTATCATGCTCTTAAGCTTTGTTTGGACAAAATTTTTCTTACTATTTGGTTGGAATCGATCTTTGAGAGATGTTTCTATGATCAATTCTAATCACAAGGGTAATCTTGAGCTTTTCTATTTAATTATGAATATGTAAGCCATTATTTCTAAACTTTCATTTAAAATGACTCATATTTTGAGGAAGGCAATCCTTGCTGATTTTTTTTAGGATTAGGGAGCATCCTCTATGATTTTACATTGTTTATCAATGATATTATTCTAAGCAATTAAGAGGCCTTTCTAACTTAGATAAAGCTGGTTTGCTTTATGTTAGATTTACTCAATTTCTTTTTCTCCTTCAATATTGCTGGCTTCTCTTGCTTTCTTTGTTGGGGTGCTTCTGCTGGTGGTATTCTATTCTGTTGTTGTTGCCTCTTTTTCCCTTGGGGGTTTCTACTTCTTCTATCCCTCTATTTTTGTTTCACTCCTTTTTTTCTTTGGCTTCCTTTCTTTGGTTGTTTGTTGCTTCCTTTTATGTTCTATATGTTTCCTTGCTGGTTTTGTGGTTACTCTCATTAGGTTTTTTGTGCTTTTTTTTTTGGTTGTGCTGTTGGCTTTCCCTCTTTCTTCATTTCTTCAGGCTGGCTACTTTTTGTTCTACTATTGGTGGTTGTTTGGTTGGTGGATTTTTCTATCTCTTACTTGGTTCTGGTCCTGGCTTTTGGTTGGGGTTGGGCTCCTTTTCTTCAACTCTTCTATTCTGGTGGTTGGTGTTCTGTTGGTTTATCCACTCTATTGGGGTCTTTGGTTTGTTGTTTGGCTGGTTTGTTTCTTATTTCCCTTTTGATTGTTGTTCCTTATTCTTGGTGGCATTCTTTGCTTGTGCTCACAGGTTTGTTAGCAATGATGCTAGGATGATTTTCTTCTCTTATATTGGTTGGTAGCCCTTTTTTTGTGATTGTAACCCTTCTTTTAAAGTTTAGTTGCTCACAAATTTTGGTTGCCCTTTTCTCTGAGCCTTTCCTAAACTAAAAAAAACCTAAAACTAAAATAAACAAAATAAAATAAACTTGAACCTAAACTAAAATAAACTAAACTAAAATAAATAAAACCTAAATCTAATCCTAAAAATAAACTAAACCTAAACCCTAAACTAAATAAAATAAAATAAGCAAAAAAATAAACTTAAACCTAAACTAAAAAATAAAACATAAAAGCAAACCTAAAATGAAAACCTAAAACCTAAACCTAAAAAAACTAAAATAAAAACCTAAACTTAAAAAATAAAATAGAAATAAACCTAAACTAAAAAATAAACATAAACCTAAACCTAAACCTAAACCTAAAAAATAAACTAAAATAAAATTAAATAAAATTATAAAAAATAAAATAAATTAAACTAAATAATACATTGGTTTTGCTTAATTTATAAAACCCTAAATCCTCCACTGGACCCTGATCCTTGTCCTAGCCCTGAGCCCTAGGCCACTAACCTGAGCCACAACCCCAACTAACCTCCTACTGGGCCACAGGCCCTGAGCCTCTAAACCTGGGCCACTGAGCCCCAACCACTGGCCTGACCCACCCTGAGCCCTAGACCATAGGCTTGCTCACTGACCCATTGTAAATCCTAGGCCCAAGCTAACCCTGAGCCTACCCTAGGCTAGCCATAGCCACTAAACCCTGAGCCAGGCCAGGCCACTAAACACTGAGCCTTGAGCCTCCATGACACTGAGCCACAGGCCAAGCCACAGGCCCTAAACCTAAAATCAGGCAACAGCCCAAAACCTGACCTAAACCTAAACTAAATAAAACATAATTAAAATAAAATAAACTAAACCTAAATAAATAAAATTAAAATAAATATAAAACCTAAAATAAGAAATACTAAAATAAAATGAATAAAACATAAACTAAACTAAAAATAAGATAAACCTCAAAATAAAATTGATTAAATAAAAGTAAACTTAAAATAAAATAAATAAACTAAAATAAAAATAAAAAACTAAATAAAAACCTAAACCTAAAAGTAAAACAAAAAAATAAATATAAAATAAAACCTAAACTCTAAACTAAAAAAAAAACCTAAACATAAAATAAAAATAAATAAAATAAAATAAAATAGACCTAAACCTAAACTAAAATAAATAAAACCTAAACCTAAACCTAAAATAAACTAAACTAAAACCTAAACCTAAACTAAATAAAATAAAATAAACTAAAATAAACTTAAACCTAAACTAAAAAAATAAACTTGAAAATAAACCTAAAATAAAAGCGTAAACCTAAACTAAAAAATAAAATAAAAAATTAAAATAAACCTAAAATAAAAAATAAAACCTAAACCTAAAAATAAAATAAAAAAAATAGAACTCGACTAAAAAAATAGAAACCTAAACTAATCCAAAAAATAAACTTAAATAAATAAACCTAAAATAAATAAACTAAACTAAATAAAATAAAAAAAATAAACCTAAATAAGAGAAAAAATAAAGTTAACTAAAATAAACAAAAAAATAAACTAAATATACTAAATAAACCTAAACCTATTGGTTTACTTTATTAAAAAAAAACCCTAAATCATAAACCACAAACCCTAAACCTTAAACCACAAATCCCCCTAATTTTAAAACAAATGTTAAACCTACAACCTAAAAACACCCACAAACCACAAACCCTAAACCACTGAGCCAAACCCTAATCCCCAAACCCTAAACCCAAACCTAAATCATAAATCTAATCCTAAACCCTAAACCCTAAACTCAAAGTAAACCCACAACTAAACCTAAAGTAACTAAATAAATTATACAAAAAAACCCACAAACCTAATAAAGCTAAACCTAAACCTAAATCTTAAGAATGGGAGAATGACATCGAGAACATCACTCCAGGCTCCGGTCAGATCTAGGTGGAGGTGAAGAGAGGCGATAGTTATTGCGGTGGTGGTGGGGGGGATCAGTGTGGACAGGAGGTGGTGTGAGCAATGGTTGTTATAGAGGCAAGAGGAGCATCGAAGGTTACAGTCGTGATGGTGGCGAAGAGAGAGATTGGGGATATGATGGTGGATCCCACTACTCGAGAGGCTATGGTGGTTCTTATGGGAACTAGAGAATCTGAAGAATGGTCGATCTGATCTACTACTATGGAACTGTGTCTTTACAGTAGAGATGATTCTACTTATCTAGGATTTTTGATTTGCTCTATTCGTACTCATTTTTTATCTATGTCATCGCTTGTGTCTTAGAGAACTTGGTGTGTTACTTGGTTGATGAAATCGAAAAGAAGAAATGTTGAATTTGAAATTGTTCTCTATTAAAAAAAATCTAAAAACCCTAAAGCCTAAACTAAAATCTAAACCCTAAACCTAAAACCTAAACGCTAAACCATAAACCCTCAACCAAAAAATGAAAAAATAAAATAATAATAATAACCCTAATCTAATACCAACAACATGCCAAAACTAAACCAAACCCAGCAACCAAACCTAAAACCTAAACACTAAACTAAAAACCCTAAACCTTAAAACCCTAAACCCCAGGCCAACTATCCATAAATCTAAACCTCCACAGGCCACACCTCCAAAGGCCACTGAGCCATGAGACCTGTGGCTCTCTTCTAGGCCACTGAGCTAAACCCTGACCCCAGGCCTAGGCCCTGAGCCCCATAAACCCTGGGCCTACCATTAATAAAAAAACATAAACTAAAACCCAAGAACCTAAACCTGAAACCTAGCTAAACTAAAGAAAGAAAATAAAATAAAAATTTAAAACTAAACTAAAATAAAATAAATAAAAACCTAGACTAAACATAAAAAACCTAAATAAAATAAAAACTAAACCAAAAATAAAAATAAAATAAAATAAAAATAAAATAAAAACTTAAACCTAAATAATTAACCAAAAAATAAATCAAAAATAAAACCTAAACCCTAAAATAGAAAAAAACCTAAACCTAAACCTAAAGTAAACTAAACGTGATCCTAAACCTAAATTAAATAAAATAAAATAAACTAAAAATAAACCTAAACCTAAACTAAAAAATAAAACATAAAAATAAACCTAAAATAAAAACCTAAAACCTAAACCTAAAAAAAATAAAATAAAAGTCTAAACCTAAACCTAAAAATAAAAAATAAAACCTAAACCAAAAATATAAAATAAAAATAAAACTCATCTAAAAAATAAACCAAAACCCAAACCTAAACCTTAAAAATAAATTAAAATAAGAAACTTAAACTAAAATAAATAAACCTAAAATAAATAAAATCAACTAAATAAATATAAAAAATAAACATAAATAAAAATAAAAATTAAAATAAACTAAATAAACCTAAACCTATTGATTTACATAATTTTTTTTTAAAAAAAAAACCAGAAATCCTTAAAACAAACCCTATAACCTAAAGCTAAACCTAAACTAAACCCTAAACCCTAAAAAACGCAGCTAAACCCTAAACCCTAAACACTAAACCCTAAAAACCTAAAAACCTAAACCTAAAAATAAAATATTTAAAAAACCCTAAACCTAAATGAAATAAAAAAATAAAATAAAATATAAACCTAAACATAAAAATAATAAACTAGTCAAAATAAACTAAAATAAAATAAATAAAAACCTAAACTAAACTAAAAAAATAAAATAAACCTAAGAATAAAAAACCTAAATAAAATAAAAACTAAATGTAAAATAAAAATAAAATAAACCTAAGATAAAATAAAATAAAAACTAAATAAAAATCTAAGCTCAAAATAAAAACCTAAAAGTAAAACCTAAAAATAAAAACAAAATTAAACCTAAACCCTAAACTAATAAAAAACCTTAATCTAAAATAAAGAAATAAAGAAAATAAAATAACCCTAATCCAAAACTAAACTAAACTAAACTAAAATAAATAAAACCTAAACCTAAACCAAACCTAAATAAAAATAAAATAAAATAAACCTAAACCTAAACTAAAAAATAAAATCTATAAATAAACTTAAAATGAAAACTTAAATCCCAAACCTAAACCTAAACCTCAAAATAAAAAATAAAATAAACCTAAACCTAAACCTGAAAATAAAAAATAAAACCTAAACCTAAAAAATAAAATAAAAATAAACTCAACTAAGAAAGAAACCTAAACTATAACCTAAACCTAAAATATAAACTAAAATAAAACTAAGCTAGAATAAACAAACCAAAATAAAATAAACTAAACTAAACTAAATTAAAAATAAACCTAAATAAAAAAATAAACTAAAATAAATATAAAATAAACTAAATAAACCTAAACCTACCACTTTACTTAATTTTTTTTATAAAAAAAAAGAAAAAATAGTAAACCCTAAATCCTAAACCTTAAACCCAAAACCTTAAACCTACATCCCTAAACCCTAAAAAATCCTAAACCTTAAATCCTAAACCCTAAACCATAACCCTAAACCCTAAACCCTAATAGCAAACCCTATACCCTAAACTCTAAACCCTAAACCCTAAACCCTAAACCCTAAACCTAAACAAAGTAACTAAATAAATTAAAAAGTAAACTAAACCCTAAAACTAAATAAGCCTAAATCTAAACCTAAACCCTAAGAATGTGCAGAACCTTGATGGCATGAACATCACCTTCAACTAGGCTCAGTCTAGATCTAATGGTGGAGGCGAAGGTGGAGGCGGCAATTATCATAGTGGTGGTGGGGGATCTAGAGGTGCTAGTGGATATCGAGGTGGTGGTCAGAGCAGTGGTGGTTTTCAAGGCAGGAGAAGCAATGAAGGTTACAACTGTGGTGGTGGTGGAGGGAGAGATCAGGGATGCGATGGTGAATCTCGCTACTCAGATGTTAGGGTGGTTCTAGCTATTTGGGGTTTCTGAAGAACTGTCAATCTGATCTACTGCTTATGGAAATGTATCTTTACAGCAGAGAAGGTTCTAGCTATCTAGGGTTTCTGATTTGCTCTATACGTGCTCATTTTTTATCTATATCGTCGATTGTGACTTAGAAAACTTAGTGTGTTGCTTGGTTTATGAAACAAAAAGAAGAAATGTTGAATCTGAATTTGTTCTCTATTAAAAAAAATAAAAAACCCTAAACCCTAAATTAAAACCTAAACCCTAATCCTAAAACATAAACCCTAAACCCTAAATCTTAAACCCTAAACCCTAAACCTACAACCCTAAAACATAAACCCTAAACCCTAAAACCCTAAACCCTCAACCCTAAACCCAAAACATAAAACCTTAAACCCTAAATCTTAAACTCCAAACCCTAAACCCTAAACCCCAAAAACCCAAAAACCTAAGCCTAAACTAAGTAAAACCTAAAAAGGAAATAAATAAATAAAAACAAAACCTAAATTAATAAATAATTAAATTAAATAGAAACCTAAACTAAAACCTAAACCTAAACCTAAAGATAAAATAAATTAAAAAATACAAAATAAACAAAAATAAAATAAATAAAAACTTAAAGTAAACTAAAAAATCAAATAAACCCAAAAATAAAAAACCTAAATAAAATAGAACCTAAATGTAATATAAAAATAAAATAAACCTTATGAAAATAAAATAAAAACTAAATAAAAACTTAAACGTCAAAAATAAACCTTAAAAGAAAATCTAAAAATAAATAAATAAAAACTTAAACCCTAAACTAAAAAAAAACTTAAACCTAAAATAAACAAAATAAAATAAACCAAAATGTAATAAAAAAATAAACTAAACTAAAATAAATAAAACCTAAATCTAAACTTAAAATAAACTAAACCAAAATCCTAAACTAAATAAAATAAAAGAAACTAAAAATATACCTAAAATGAAACTAAAAATCAAGCCTAAAATAAAATAAAACCAAAACATAAACCTAAAAAATAAAATAAAAACCTAAACCTAAACCTAAAAATAAAAAATAAAGCCTAAACCCAAAAAAATAAAAACTAAACTAAACTAAAACATAAACTAAAAAATAAATTTAAACGTAAACCTAAACCTAAAAAATAAACTAAAATAAAACCTAAAATTAAAAATGGATAAACTAAAAATAAAATAACCCTAAATAAATATATAAAATAAACCAAATAAATATATGGGTTCTTTGATTTAAAAAAAACCTAAAATAAACTTTAAACCCTAAACACTAAATCCTAAAATACATGACCCTAACTGACCCTACACCTCCCCTACCATAACCTTAAACGCTAAACTAACCCTGAGCCCTAACCCACCCAAGTGACCAACCCTAAACCTGGGCCTAAACCTGACCCTAAAGGCTACTAAACCACCCTGATCTGACCACCCTGGTGACCATAAACACTACCAGGCCCTGGGCCTAAACCCACAAAAATCTAAATCTAAAGCCTAAAACTAAAGGCTGGGCCACTAAATCCTGTGAGCCCTCCATACATAAACAACCCCCCCTGGGCCCTAATAATAAAACCTAAACCCTAACTAAAAGGCCAGGCTAAAATAAATAAAATAAAATGATCCTAAACCTAAACTAAAAGATAAAACCTAAACCTAAACCTAAAATAAATTAAACCTAAACCCAAGATAAATAAAATAAAATGAACTAAAAATAAATAAACTAATAACAAATAAACCTAAACATAAACCTAAATGAAACCTAAACCTAAACCTACCTTAAAATAAAAAACCTAAACCTAAAGAAACTAAAATAAAGTAAACTTAAAATGGTGAAAACCTACTAAAACCTAAATAAATATATATAAACCAAATAAACTAAACGTTGGTTTGCTTAATTTTAAAAAATGCTCACCTTACCACTACCTAAACCCTAAACACTAAATCCTAAACCCTAGGCCACTAAAATCATGACCACCTGCACCCTCCACTGCCTAAATCCTGAGCCCTACCATCTGACCATGGGTTTTCCCTCCTAAAAATATTTAAACCCTAACTGACCATCCACAACCAAATCCTAAAACCCTACCACTCTAAACTAACTCTAAATCCTAAACCACTGTTAAATCCTAAACCTAAATCCTCCCTAATCTGACCTACCTTAACTGACCCTCCACACACCCTACACAAAACACTTAAACCAAACCACTAAACTACTAAATCATAAAAAAAACCTAAACTAATAAAACCTAAAATAAAATAAGTAAACAAACCTAAACCTAAAAAAATAAAATAAAATAAAACCTAAACTAAAACTCCCAGGATCCTCAGATAAAATAAAATAAAACTAACATAAAATAAATAAAAACTAAATTAAAAAAAATAAAATAAACTTAAGATTAAAAAACCTAAATAAAATAAAATAAAATAAACCTAAAATAAAATAAAATTAAAACTAAATAAAAATCTAAACCTAAAAAATAAACCTAAAAATAAATAAAAATAAAACCTAAACCCTAAACTAAAAAAAAAAATCCAAAACCTATAATAAAAAAAGTTAAAGAAAATAAAATAAACCTAAACCTAAGCTAAAATAAAATAAACTAAAATAAATAAAACCTAAAACTAAACCTAAACCTGACCTAAATAAAATAAAATAAATTAAGAATAAACCTAAATCTAAATTAAAAAATAAAACCTAAAATAAACCAAAAATGAAAACCTAAAACCTAAACCTAAGAAAATAAAATAAAAACCTAAACCTAAAATTAAAAATAAAGAAGAAACACTAAACCTAAAAATAAAATAAAAATAAAACTAAACAAAAAACAAATCTAAACTTAAACCTAAACCTAAAAAATAAATTAAACTAAAAATCCTAAATAAAAATAAATAAATTAAACTAACTAAAAATAAAAATAAACCTAAATAAAACTATAATTTATTAAAATAAAACTAAATACACCTAAACCTGTTAATTTTAAAATATGGAAAATAAATAAAAGAAAAAAGAAAAATAACCCTAAACCCACAAAATCCTAAACCCTAAACCCTAAACCTACATAAAGCCTCTCCCTGATCCTAAACCCTAAACCCAGGCCTAAATCCTAAACCTCTACACTACCCTGAGCCATGGACCCCAAACCCTAGGCACAACACTAGGCCTAGGCACCCCACAAATAAAACCATAAAACCTAAACCTATGCTAAACTTAAACTTAAACCTAAAATAAACTAAACTTGGACCTAAACTAAATAAAATAAAATTCACTAAAAGTTAAAATAAAATAAACCTAAAATAAAATAGTAAAACTTAAACCAAACCTAAAAATAATAAAATAAACCTAAACAAAAATAAAACCTAAACCAAAAAACTAAGATAAAATAAAACTAAACTAGAAATAAACATAAACCAAACCTAAACCTAAACCTAATATCTAAAATGAAAACCTAAACTAAAATAAATAAACTAATAAATAAACTAAAATGAATAAAAAATAAAATGAACCTAAATAAAATAAAAATAAAATGAACTAAGATAAAATAAAAATAAAATAAATACTAAATAAACCTACCTGTTAAAAGATCTCAAACTACCCAGGCCCTAAACCTTGCATCCTGATCCCTGAGCCTACCCTATACTGACCCTAAACTGACCTGAGCTAACTCTGAGCCCTGGCAGTGAGCCCTCCAAACCCTAAATGGTAAATTTAAAAATAAAACCATGACCTGACCCTACGTGAAACCCTGGCCAGGTCTTGACCCTACCAGGCCAAACAAGACCCTGACCATACCTAAAGTGTAAAGGCCACTACCCAGCCACCCTACCCAAACCTATGGCGTGACTCTAAACCCCCTGACCACTAAAAACCCTGAGCCTAACCATAAAACCTAAAACAACAAAACCTAAACTAAATAAAAAAAATTAAAACTAAATAAAATAAAATAAAATAAAAAAACTAAACTAAAACTTAAACCTAAACCTAAACCTAAATAAATAATAATAATAATAATATAATAATAAATAAAAACTAAAATAAAATAAAATAAATAAACACCTAAACTCAACCAAAAAATATAATAAACCTAAAAAAACCAAAATAAAATAAAACCCAAATAGATAATAAAAATAAAATGAACCTAAAATAATGAAAAATAAAAACTTAACATAAACATAAAAATAAATATACCTAAAAAATAAACATAAAAATAAATATAAGATAAAACCTAAACCCTAAACTAAAGAAAAAAAAGATAAACATAAAATAAACCTAAACCTAAACTAAAATAAATAAAACCTAACCCTAAACCTAAAATAAACTAAATCTAAACCCTAAACTAAATAAATAAAATAAACTACAAATAAACCTAACCCTAAATTCAAAAATAAAAACTTAAAATAAAACTTAAATAAAAACCTAAAACCTAAACCAAAAAAATAAAATAAAAACCTAAACCTAAATCTAAATATAAAAATAAAACTTAAACAAAAAATAAAATAAAAATAAAACTAAACTAAAAAATTAACTTAATCCTAAACCTAAATAATAAACTAAAATAAATAAACCTAAATAAATGTACTAAACAACATAAAAATAAAAAAAAATAAATAATTAAAAAGTAAAATAAATAAATAAATAATATACTAAATAAATTCAATAAACTACTGTTGGTTCATGAATTAAAACCTAAACCAAACTACCTGATGGTGGACCCTACCCTAAATTGACCTACCACTGAGCCAAAACACTAAATAACCCTATGGCCTTAAACCTAAATCATGGCCCTAAACCCTCTTAAACCTGACCCTGGCCTTGGCTACTGACCTGACCACTGATCAGACCTAAAATCATGACCCTGAGCTCACTCTGACCTGAGCCTAAAATCTTAAAACCATGAAACCCACAAACCACTGATGCCTATACTAGGCCCTGAGCCCTAAACCATAAAAGATCCTGGCCACTGAGCCCTAAACACAAGGCATGGGCCAGAACCCAGGCCACTGAGCCCTGACTGGCACCTGAGCCCTATCCCAGGCTGGGCACCCCACCTTGCCAAGACCCTGAGCCCTGGGCTTTACTACCCTCTTGGGCCATGACCCTACTGAGGCTAGGCTGGGCCTCGACCCCAAGCCAAGTGACCCAGACCTAAGTAATGGAGAAACACAGACCCTAAAGCATGGGCCCAAAGGCTGAATGGTGAGCCAAGATCTGGGCTCACACCCTGACCTCTCTGACACTGACCCCAGATCCTGACCCAACCCTCCCCCACTAAAAAACTGAGCCTAAAATGATAAAATAAAATAACTAAACCTAAACTAAATAAAGATAAAATGAATAATAAAAACATAATAAAACTTAACGTGAACCTAAAATAAAGATAAAAGTAAAAATAAACTCAATATAAATAAATAAAAACCTAAAGTAAACTTAAAAAATAAAATAAACCTATGAATAAAAAACCTAAATAAAATAATAACTAAACATAAAATATAAATAAGATAGACGTAAAAAATAAAATAAAAACTACATAAGAACATAAACCTAAAAATAAACCTAAAAATAAATAAAAATAAAACCTAAACCATAAACTATAAAAAACCTAAACTTAAAATATAAATAAAATAAACTTAAACCTAAACTAAATTAAACTAAACTAAAATAAGTAAAACATAAACCTAAACCTATAAAAAAACTAAACCTAAACTTAAACCTAAACTAAATAAAATAAAATAAACTAAAATAAACTTAAACCTAAACTAAAAAATAAAACCTAAAATAAAAACCTAAAACATAAACCTAAAAAATAAAATAAAATAAACTTCAACGAAAAATAAGCATAAACCTAAACATAAACTTAAAAAAAAAACTAAAATAAAAACCATAAACCAAAATAAATAAACCTAAAATAAATAAAAATAAAAAGTAAACCTAAATGAAGTAAAAAAATAAAATGAACTAAAATAAATAAAAAGTATACTGAATAAACTAAAAGGAAACCTAAACCTACGATTTAGTTAATTTAAAAAAAACCTTAAACCCTTAATCCTAAACCTTAAACCCTAAACCCTAAACTTACAACCCTAAACCCTAAACCTTAAACCCAACAAAACCCTAAACCAAAACCTAAAATAATTAAACAAATTAAAAAATAAACCTAAACCCTAAAACCAAACCTAAACTAAACCCCAAATGGCGGAACCTTGATGGCAAAACATCAGTCAGAGTTCGGTCCCAGCTCTGGATGGAGGCATGAGGTGGCTATTACCACGGTGGTGGTGGGAGATCTTGATGTCTGGTGGATATAGGGGTGGTGGTGTGGTGGTGGTTATGGAGGTGGGAGTGATGGAGGTTCTGACCTCGGAGGGAGAGATCGGGGATATGATGGTGGATCCCACTACTCGAGAGGTCAGAGTGGTTCTGATGGGAACTAGAGAAATTGAAGAATGGACGATCTGATCTACTGCTTCTAGAATTGTGTCTTTATAGTAGAGATGGTTCTAGTTATATAGTGTTTTTCATTTACTCTTTGCATCTGCATTTTTTAACTATGTTTTCATTTGTGTCTTAGAAAACTATGGGTGTTATTTTATTAATGAAATAAAAAAAAAAGAAATGTTGAATCTCAATTTGTTCCCATTTAAAAAAAAAACCAAAAACAATTAAAACACAACACTAAATTTAAAACCTAAACCCTAAACCTTAAACCAAAACTAAACCCAAACCCTAAATCCTAAACTTAAAACCTAAACCCTAAACCTAAACCCTAAACCCTAAACTAAATAAATATAAATAAACTAAATATACTACTGAACTTTTTTTTTAAAACTAAAACCCAAACCTAAACCCTGACCAAAACTAAAACCAAACCTAAACCCTATACCTAAAACTAAAATAAAACAACCTTAAACCCTAGGCCTTAAATGAAAGAACCCCAGACCCTAACCACAAATAACCTTAAAACCCTAAACCACAAACCCAAATCTAAAGCTAAACATAAACTCACCTAAACCCAACCCTAAACTAAACCACAAAAACCAAAACTCTAAAATAAAAAACCTAAAAACATA
The DNA here is from genome assembly GCA_021442155.1 of Cymbidium sinense. Lineage (NCBI taxonomy): Eukaryota > Viridiplantae > Streptophyta > Magnoliopsida > Asparagales > Orchidaceae > Cymbidium > Cymbidium sinense. The sequence goes on along the minus strand of CM038214.1, from coordinate 349,958,929 downwards.
AACTAAACTAAATAAGACTAAAATAAGATAAATAAAAACATAAACCAAAATAAATAAATAAATTAAAATACCTAAACTAAAACCTAAACCTAAATAAAATAAAATAAAATGAAAATAAACTAAAATAAAAAATAAATACAAACTTAAACTAAAAAATAAACCAAAGAATAAAATCTTAATAAGATAAAAAACTAAATGTAAAATAAAAAATAAACCTAAATATAATAAAATAAAATAAAATAAAACCTAAACATAAAATAAACCTAATAATAAAACCTAAAATAAATAAAAATAAAACCTAAATCAACTAAAAAAAAAACTAAACTTAAAATAAAATAAAATAAATAAAATAAAATAAACCTAAACCTAAACTAAAATAGTAAACTAAAGAAATAAAACCTAAACCTAAACTACATAAATTAAACCTAAACTTAAACCTAAATTAAATAAACTAAAATACACTAAAAATAAAATAAACCTAAACTTAAAAGTAAATCCTATACAAAACTTAAAATAAAACTTAAAACCTAAAAAATAAAACCTAAACTAAAAATAAAATAAAACCTAAACTTAAAATAAAATAAAATAAAACTAATCTAAAAATAAACTTACCTGACCTAAATCTAAAATGAACTAAAATAAAACATAAGCTAAAATAAATAAACAAATAAAAATAAATAAATAAATTAAAATAAATAAAATAAACTAAATAAACATGACCTGTGGGTTTACTTGATTTAAATTTTAAAATTAAAACTCTGAACTCCTCTAAACCCTGACTAACCCCAAAACCACCCTGACCCTAAACCTGATTAATCTTGACATAAGACCCTAACCCAAACTCTACTGACCACACCATCTTGGCGTCTTACACTAGCCCTACCCTAGGCCATAGCCAGGCCACAAGGCCTAACTAAACCCTAAAACCCAGATCCTAAACCTGCTCACTAAACCTAAACCTAAACTTAAAATGTAAAAAACCACAAAACCTAGCCATAAACCCTAAATCTTAAAAACCTAAAAACTTAAACCTAAACAAAATAAATCTTAAAAATAAAATAAATAGAAATACCTAAACCTAAATTAAATAAAATAATAAAATAAAATCAAAACCTAAACTAAAACCTAAACCTAAACCTAAAAATAAAATGAAATAAAAAATAAAAACTTAAATTAAACTAAAAAAATAAAATTAAACTAAAAATAATAATGCTAAATAAATAAAAAAAATAAAATAAATAAAATAAAAAAAATAAATAAAATAAAATAAATAAACCTAAAACTAAAAAAACAAACCTAAATAAACAATAATATAAACCTAAAATTAAAATAAACTATACTAAAATAAATAAAACTTAAACCTAAAACTAAAAATAAACAAACCTAAACCCTAGTAGAAATAAAACCTAAAAATAAACCTAAAATAAAACTTAAAACCTAAACCTAAAAAAAAAAATAAAACTTGAACCTAAACCTAAAAATTAAAAATAAAACCTAAACCTAAAAAATAAAATAAAAATAAAACTAAACTCAAAAATAAACAAAAACCTAAACCTAAACAAAAAACTTAAATAAAAAACATAAACTATAATAAAAAATAAACCTAAATAAAATAAAAATAAAATAAACTAAAATAAATATAAAATAAACTAAATAAACCTTAATCTACAGGTTTACTTAATTTTTTTAAATGAACCTTAAAACTAACCCAAGACCCTAAACCCTAAAATAAACAAAAACCCTAAACCCTAAACCTACAACCCCAAACAAATCCAACACTAAAAACCATAAACCAAAAACAATTAAACCTAAACAAACCCCAAAACCCTAAAGCATAAACCTTAAAACCTAAACCACAAACCACTGGGCAACCCTAAACCACCTAAACCCACAAACCCAAAAAACAACACAAACTTAAACCTAAATCTACCTAAACCTAAACTTAAAGTTATTAAATAAATAAAAAAAAACCTAAAACCTAAAAAAAAACCTAAACCTAAACCTAAGAATGGGTGAACCTTGATGGCGGGAAAGTCAATCAGTCAAAAGTCTAGATTTGGCGGTGGAGGTGAAAGCGATTATGGTGGTGGTGGGGGATCTGGAGGTTTTGGTCGATATAGCAGTGGTGGTCAGAGCAGTGGTGGTTATTGAGGCAGGAAGAGAAATGGAGGTTACAACTGTGGTGGTGGTGGAGGGAGAGATCAGGGATATGATCATGGATCTGGCCACTGAGAGGTGGGATGGTTTTGATGAGGCTAAGAATGGTTGATGGTTATGATGGTGGTTCTATTGCTTATGGAATTGTGTCTTTACAGTAGAGATGGTTCTAGTTATCTAGGGTTTTAGATTTGCTCTATACGTGCATAATTTTATTTATGTCATCACTTTTATCATAGAATACTTGGAGTGTTACTTGGTTGATGAAATCGAAAAGAAGAAATGTTGAATTTGAATTTGTTCCCAGTTAAAAATAAAAATAAACCAAAAACCCTAAATCCTAAACTAAAACCTAAACCCTACACCTAAAACCAAAAATATAAAACACTAAAAATAAAGAAAAAATAAAAGAAACCCTAACACTAAACCCTAAACCCTAAACCTAGAACCCTAAACCCTAAACCCTAAAGCATAAACACTAAATGTTATACCTTAAACCCTAAACCCAAACCTTAAACCTACCTAAACCCACTAGCATACCCTACACTTCCTGGGCCACTTCCTGCCTCCTAAACTACCCACAACCTAAAACCTAATCCTATATAAAATAAAATAAACTCACAATAAACCAAAACCTAAACATAAACCAAATAAATTAAATTAAAAACCTAAACTAAAATAAATAGGTAAAATAAATAAACTAAGATAAATATAAATAAAAAATAACCAAGATAAAATAAAATAAATTAAAATTACAAAACTAAAGTAAATTTGTGATCATAAAACCCCAAAACCCTAAATCAACATTAACCTAAACCTAAAACCTGCTGACCTACAACATAAATCCTACCATAAACCCTAAAACCCTAAACCCTAAACTAAACCCTAAACCCACTTAAACCCACAAACCCTAAACCCCAAACCCTAAACCTAAACCTAAAGTAACTAAATAATTTTAAAATAAACTTAAACCCTATGAATGGGTAGAACCTTGGCGGCTTGATCATCCAAGCTCAATCTAGATTTGAGTTGAGGTAAAAAAAGGCAGAGGCGATTATCGTATAACGGTGGTGGGGATCAAGGTCTGGTGGATATAGAGTTAATGGTGGTAGTGGTTATGGAAGGATCGATGATGGTTCTGACCGGTGGTGGCGGAGGGAGAGATCGGGGAAATGATGGTGGATCCTGCTACTCGAGAGGCTCGGGTAGTTCTAATGGGAACTAAAGAAACTGAAGAACTACCAATCTGATATGCGTTGCTTATGGAATTATTTCTTTATAATAGAGATGATTCTAGTTATCTAGGGTTTTTTATTTTCCCTATGCATACTTTTTTTATCTATGCCATCGCTTGTGTCTTAGAGAACTTGGTGTGTTACTTGGTTGATGAAATAAAAAAAAAGAAATGTTGAATCTGAATTTTTTCTCTAATAAAAATAAAAAACCCTAAACCCTAAACTAAAACTTGATCCCTAAACTTAAAACCTAAATCATAAACCCTAAACCTTAAAAATAAGCTTAAACCCTAAACTCTAAACCCTAAACCCTAAAACTAACCCTATACCCCAAACCCTAAACACTAAACCAACAACCCTAAACCATAAACACAAAACCCTAAAACTCTAAACCCTAAACCTTAAACCTTACAACCTAAAACCCTAAAACCCTAAAACCATAAACTCTAAACACTAAACCCTAAGCCCTAAACCCTAACCTAAAATCCCAAACCCTAAACTTAAACCTAAAATAACTAAATAAATTAAAAAATAAACATAAACCCTAAAACTTAATAAACCTAATGATTGGGCGAACAGCAAGAACATCACCCGTCAAAACTCGATTGATGGGTAGCAAGGTGAAGGTACCATTAAAAATGGTGGTGGGGTATCTGGAGGTGTTGGTGGATATAGAGGTGGTGGTCAGAGTAGTGGTGGTTATGGAGGTGGGATAAATGATAGAGGTTACGGGTGTGGTGGTGGCGGAGGTAAAGATGAGGGATATGATGGTGGATCACGCTACTCGAGAGGCCTAGTTGGTTCTAATGGGAACTAGAGAAATTGAAGAACGGTCAGTCTAATATACTACTTATGGAACTGTGTCTTTATCCAAGACACAGTTCTAATTATCTAGGGTTTTTGATTTATTCTATGCATGATCATTTTTTATCTATGTCATCCCTTGTGTCTTAGAAAACTTGTTGTGTTACTTGGTTGATGAAATAAAAAAAAATGTTGAATATGAATTTGTTCTCGTTAAAAAAAAACCTAAATCCTAAACTAAAACCTAAACCCTAAACCTAAACTAAAACCTACAACCCTAAACCCAAAACTTTAAAACACAACCTAAACCCTAAACCTAAACCATAATCCCTAAACCCAAAAAAGCTAATTGAAAAAATACCTCAAAATAAAATAAATAAATAAACCTAAAGCTAAATAAAATAATAAAATAAAATGAAATAAATTACTAAATTAAAACCTAAACCTAAACATAACCTAAAATTAAAACAAAACAAAAAAATAAAAGTTAAATAAAAATAAAAGAAATAAAAACCTAAACTAAACTAAAAATAAAATAAACATAAAATCAAAAACTAAACGAAAAATAAAAATAAAATAAACCTAAATTAAAATAAAATAAAAACTAAATAAAAACCTAAACATAGAAAATAAACCTAAACGCTAACCCAAACCCTAAACCCTAAACCCTAAGACCCTAAACCCTAAGACCCTAAACCACAAAACCCTAAACACTAAACCCTAAACCTGAAACCCTAAACTCTAAAAACCTAAAACTAAAAAATAAAATGAAAATTAAACTCAACTAAAACATAAACCTAAACCTAAACCTAAAAAATAAACTAAGATAAAAAAACCTAAACTACAATGAAAAAACCAAAAAAAATAAACTAAATTAAATAAAAATAAAATATATATTTAAATAAAAATAAAAGATAAAATAAATTAAAATAAATTAAAAATAAAGAAATAAATAAACTAAAACTCTTGGTTTGAATTTTTCTAAAAAAAATCTAAACCATAAACCCTAAAGTAACCCTACCCAAACCCTATGTACCATAAACCTTAAACACTAAACCTGACCCTGGATCCTATACCTAAAACCACCTGACCCTAAACCACAGAGCCACACTCTAGAGCTAAACCCAAATCTTTAAACCACAAAACCTAAAACCTAAACTAAATAAAACCTAAAATAAAATAAATATAGACCTAAACATAAATAAAATAAAAAAATAAAACCTAAGCCAAACCTAAACTTAAACCTAAAATTAAAATAAAATAAAAATAAAACTAAATAAAATAAATAAAACTAAACTAAACTATAAAATAAAATAAAATGAAATAAACCCTAAATAAAATAAACTAAACAAAAATAAAATAAAATAAACCTAAAAATAAAATAAAATAAAATAAAATAAACTAAAATAAAACCTAAAAATAAACCTAAAATAAATAAAGAAATAAACCTAAAATCTTAAACTAGAAAACTAAAATAATAAAATAAAATAAACCTGTACCTAAATAAAAAAAGAATAAATAAAACCTAAACCTAAACTAAAACTAAAATAAATAATAAACTATAAATAAACCTAAAATAAAAATAAACCTAAAATAAAATAAAACCTAAATCTAAAAATAAAATAAAACCTAAACCAAGCCTAAATAAAATAAAATAAAAAGATAAACTAAGAATAAACATAAACCTCAACCTAAACCTAAAAAATAAACTAAATAAATAAAATGAAAAAAGAAACTAAATAAAACTTTAAAGAAACCTAAAATAACTAAAATAAACATAAAACACTTTAAAAAAACTAAAATAAACTAAAAAACCTCAACCTAAGCTTAATGAACCCAATCCCAAAAACCCAAACAAACCCTAAACTATAAACCATAAACCCTAGGCCCTACACTAAACTAAAACCATGAGCCCTACCCCAGACAAACTAAACTAACTAACCTTAAACCCTAAACCCTAACTGACCCTAACCCCAGGATAATCATAAAAACCATAAATCCTACCCAAACTCTAAAGAAACCCTAAGAAACTGGATTAAAACTTAAAATAAACCATAAACTCTAAACCAAAGCCAAACCACATAAAAATAAAAAATAAAACATAAATAAGATAAAATAAAAATAATGTAAATTGGTTTGCTTGATTTTTTTAAAATAAACATTACCAGCCAAAATCCTGAATTCTGATCAAACTCTAAACCATAAAAGACCTCGGGAAACTGCACCCTAGGCCTACCACTGACCCTAAATCCTTACATTAAACCTAAAAACCACTACCATCACTGACCCTAATCAATCCCACCATGACCCTAGGCCTAAACTCAAACTAACTCTATCCTGATCACAAAAACCACAGACCTAGCATCTTCCCTAAACCTGAGCACTGAGCCACAAATACCTAAACCCTAAACCCTAATGTACACTATAAAATTAAACCTAAATACACTAATAAATAAATAAAACCAAATATAAATAAAATAAAACCTAAACTAAATGTATAAAATAACCTAATAAAATTAAAATAAAAATAAATAAATAAAAACCTAAACTAAACTAAAAAATAAAATAAACCTAAGAATAAGAAAAGCTAAATATAATTAAAATTAAATTTAAAATAAACAAAAAATAAAATAAAATAAAAACTACTCAAAAACCTAAACCTAAAAGATAAATCTAAAAATAAAACCAAGAAATAAATAAAAAATAAACCCTAAACTAAAATAAAACTAACAAAATAAAAATAAAATAAACAAAATAAAATAAACCTAAACATAAACTAAAATAAACTAAACTAAAACAATTAAAACTTAAACATAAAATAAATCAAACTTAAATCCTTAACTAAATAAAGTAAAATAAACTAAAAGTAAACCTAAACCTAAACTAAAAAATAAAAACTAAAAATAAACCTAAAATGAAAACCTAAAACCTAAACCCTAAACCCAAAACCTTAAAAAGCTAAAAATCTAAACCTAACCTAATTAAAACCTAAAAATAAAAGAAATAAGAAAGTTAAATTAAAATAAATAAAATAAAATAAAAACTTAAGCTAAAACCTAAACATAAACCTAAATCTAAAATGAAAATAAAATAAAATTAAAACTATTATAAAATAAAATAAATAAAATAAAACTAAACTAAAAATAAAATCCTAAAAAAATAAAAACTAAACCTAAAATAAAAATAAAATAAACCTAAAATAAAATAAAATAAAAGCCTAAACCTAAAAATTAAACCTAAATGTAAATAAAAAATAACCTGAACCCTAAAACAAAATTAAAAAAATCCTAAACCTAAAATAACAACAATATAAACCTAAACTTAAACTAAGATAAACTAAACTAAAGTAAATAAGACCTAAACCTAAACTTCAAAAAAAAACCTAAACCTAGACCAAAAGAAAATAAAATAAAATTAACTAAAAATAAACCTAACCTAAACTAAAAAATAATACCTAAAAACCATAAATAAAATCTAAAACCTAAACCTAAAAAATTAAAATAAAAGCCTAAACCTAAACCAACAAATAATAAATAAAACATAAACCTAAAAAATAATAAAATAAAACTAAACTAAAAAATAAACCTAAACCTAAACTAAAATAATAATCTAAATAAATAAACCTAAAATAAATAAACTAAACTAAATTAAACTAAAAATAAACATAAATAAAAATAAAAAATAAAAAAATAAAACATACTAAAATAAATAAAAAATAAACTAAATAAACTTAAACCTCTTGGTTACTTAATTTGAAAAATAAAAAAAATTAAAAAAATAAAAACAAAAAAAAAAAATCCTAAACCCTAAACTCACAAACCCTAAACCTAAACCCTAAACCTAAACCCAAACACTAAAAGTGAACCACAAACCCTAAAACCACTACTCTAAATCCTAAACCTTAAACCTAAAATCTACATCCAAATAAAACCCACAAATCTGATACAAAACCTGACCACAAATCAATAACCCTAAATAAAAACCTAAAAACCTAAACCTAAACTAAATCAAACAAAATAAAATAAATAAACCTAAACCAATAAAATAAAAAATAAAATAAAATAAAACCTAAACTTAAACTTATAAAAACAAATAAATAAAATGAAATAAAAAATTAAAATTAAACTAAATAAAATAAATAAAACCTAAACTAAACTATAAAATAAAATAAACCTAAAAATAAAAAACCTAAACAAATTAAAAATAAACATAAAATGAAAAAAAACCTAAAATATAATAAAATAAAAACTAAATAAAATCCTAAACCTATAAATAAAAAAAATAAAACCTAAAACCTAAACGAAAAATAAAAACTATACCTAAAATAAAAATAAAATAAATAAACTAAAATAAACCTAAACCTAAACTAAAATTAACTAAACTAAAATAAATAAAACCTAATCCTAAACCTAAAATAAACTAAACTTAAAACTAAATAAGATAAAATAAACAAAAAATAAACCTAAAACTAAACTAAAAAAATTAAACCTAAAATGAATCATAAAATAAAAACCTAAAACCAAAACTTAAAAAAATAAAATGAAAACCTAAACCTAAACATCAAAATAGAAAATAAAAAAACTACTAAAAAAATCAAAATAAAACTAAACTAGAAAATAAACATAAACAGGACAGACATAAAAATAAACTAAAAATAAAAACAAAATTAAAATAAATAAACTAAAATAAATTAACCAAACAAATAAAATTTAAATAAAAAACAAAAATAAAATAAACAAAATAAGAAATAAATAAATAATTAAATAAAACTGGGTTTTGAATTTCTATTTTGAAAACTTAAATAAGACAATCTAACAACCCTAAATCCCCAATCATACAACCCTAAATCCTAAACCACACCACTCTAAACACCAATCACTGACATACCCTGACTAACCCTACCCAAACAAACCCTGACTATCCACCTTAAGATAACCTGACCACTGGCCACAACCCCACCCTAAACCACAAGCATACACTAATCCCTAAACCCAAACACTAAATCTAATCCTAAACCCTAAACCTTAAAACCTAAATCAGACCTAACCTTAAACCCAAACCTAAACTTAAACTAATTAAACTAAAATAAAATAAATAAATAAAGTAAACTTAAATAAATTAAAAAATATAAAACCTAAACTAAAACCAAACCTAAATATAAAATAAAATAAAATAAAAATAAAAAAATAAACTAAAATGAAATAAATTAAAACTAAACTAAACTAAAATAAAATAAACCTAAAGAAAACCTTAATAAGATTAAACTAAACATAAATAAAAAATAAAATAAAATAAAAACTAAATTAAAAAAGCCTAAAAATAATCCTAAAATAAATCCCAAAAAAAATAAATAAAAAAGCAAAACCTAAACCAAACTAAGAAAACCTAAACCTAAATCAAAATAAAATAAATAAAATAAAACTTAAACTAAACTAAAATAAACTAAACTAAAATAAATAAAACCTAAACCTAAACCTGAAATAAACTAAACTTAAACCTAAACTTAAATTAAATAAAATAAAATAAACTAAAAATAAACCTAAACCAAAGCTAAAATATAAAATGTAAAAAATAAATTTAAAATAAAAACCTAAAACCTAAACCTAATAAAGTAAAATAAAAACATAAACGTAAAAAAAATTAAAACTAAACATAAAAAATAAAATTAAACCTAAACCTAAAAATAAACTAAAATATAAAACCTAAACAAAAATAATTCAACATAAAATAAATAAACTAAACTAAATAAAAATAAAAATAAAAAATAAAAAATAAACTAAATAAACCTAAACCTACCAGTATACTTACTTTTTTTTAAAAAAATCTAAACCTTAAATTCAAAACCCTAAACCCAAAAACTAATCATAAACCCTAAACCTTAAAATCATAAATAATAAACCACAAACCCTAAAAGCATAAAGCCTAAACCCTAAACACAAACCTAAACCTAAACCAAAACTAAAATTAAAGTAACTAAATAAATTAAAAATAAACTAAACCCTAAAACCTAATAAACCTTAACCTAAACCTAAACTCTAAGAATGGGCATAACCTCGATGGCGAACAACCTCAGCAGGGCTTAGTCTAGATCTAGTGATGGAGGTGAAGGCGGAGGTGGCGGTTATCGTGGTGGCGGTGGGGGATCTAGAGGTGCTGGTGGATATTGAGGTGGTGGTCAGAGTAGTGGTGGTTATGTAGGTGAGAGGAGCAACTGAGGTTACTGCCATGGTGGTGGCAGAGGTAGAGATTGGGGATTTGATCGTGGATCCTGCTACTCAAGAGGCCAAGGTTGATCCAATCTGCTGCTTATGGAACTATGTCTTTATAGTATAGACAGTTCTAGTTATCTAGTGTTTTTGATTCACTCTATGCATGCTCATTTTTTTATCTATGTCATCTCTTGTGTCTTAGAAAACTTGGTGTGTTACTTGGTTGATGAAATCAAAATGAAGAACAACTAAATCTTAATTTGTTCTCTGTTATAAAAAAAATCAAAAACCCTAAAACCTAAACTAAAACCTAAACCCTACACTTAAAACCAAAACCCTAAACCCTAAAACCCTTAAACCCTAAACCCTAAACTTTATACCCCAAAAACCCTAAAACCAAACCTAAACCCCAAAACCATAAAATTTAAACCCTAAACCCTAACCCTAAAGCCCAAACCAAACCCTAAACCCTTAATTAATCCTAAATGATAAACCCTAAACCCTAAAAGGCTAAAAACTTAAACCTAAACTAAATAAATCTTGAAAATAAAATAAATAAAAAAACTTGAATCAAAATTAAATAAAAAAATAAAATGAAATAAAAACCTAAACTAAAACCTAAACCTAAAAAGAAAATAAAATTAAAACTAAACCTAAACTAAATTCAAAAATAAAAACCTAAATAAAATAAAATAAAATAAATTTAAAATAAAATAAAATAAAATAAAAACTAAATAAAAACCAAAAGTTAAAAAATAAACCTAAAAATAAAACCTAAAAAAAATAAAATATAAAACCAAACTCTAAAACTAAAAACCTAAACTAAAATAAAAAAATAAAATAAAATAAACTAAACTAAAATATATAAAACCTAAACCCTAAATAAAATTAAAATAAACTAAAATAAACCTAAACCTAAACTAAATATACAACAAAAATAATCCTAAAATAAAACCAAAAAACCTAAACATAAAATAAAAGAAAATAAAAATAAACCTAAAAAAATAAAAATAAAACCTAAATGAAAATAAAATAAAATAAAACTAAACTAAGAAATAAACATAAACCTAAAACCTAAAATAAACTAAAATAAATAACCCAAAATAAATAAAGATAAATAAATAATATAAACCTAAATAAAATTAAAAAGATAAAATTAATAAAAAATAAACTAAATTAACCTAAACCTATCATTTTTTTTTGTTTTTTAAAACCACTAAACCACAAACCCTAAACCCTATCCTAAAAAGCTAAACCACCTGACCAAAGGAGCCACAGGCCAAACCTAATGAGCTAAACCACAAATCACTAAAACCATACCCAAACTAAAATAAAACCCAGGTTACTTAAACCACAAATGGAGGCACTGAGCCACTGACCCTAAAAGCTTAAATGAAATGACCTAACCTACCAAACCCCAAACCTATATCATGGCCTAAAACCTAAAAACCTAAACCTAAACTAAAAAATACTTAAAAATAAAATAAATAAAAAATCTAAACCTAAATAAAATAAAATAAAATAAAAACTTAAACAAAAACCTAAACTTATAAATAAAATTAAAATAAAAAATAAAAATAATCTAAAATAAAATAAAGAAAAACCTAAACTAAACTAAAAAAATAAAAAAATTAAGAATAAAAAGCCTTAATAAAATAAAAACTAAACATAAAATAAAAATAAAATAAACCTAAACTAAAATAAAATAAAAACTAAATAAAAAGCTAAACCTAGAAAATAAACCTAAAAATAAATTAAAAATAAAAACCTATAACCTAAACCTAAAAAAATAAAATAAACACCTAAACCTAAACTTGAAAACAAAAAGTAAAACCTAAACCTAAAAAAATAAAATAAAAATAAAACTCAACTAAAAAATAAACCTAAACCAAAACTTGAACCTAAAAAATAAACTAAAATAATAAACCTAAACTAAAATAATAAACCTAAACTAAAATAAATAAAATAAACTAAATAAAAAACCTAAATAAAAATAAAAAATAAATTAATCTTAAATAAACAAAAAATAAACCTGAACTCTAAACCCTAAACCCTAAACCCTAAACCCTAAACCCTAAAACCCTAAAACCCTAAAAATATATTATTTTTTTATTTTTTACACTAATTTTATGATTTTTTTTATCTTAATCAATCCCTTTTGATTTTATATGCAATATAATATAATATAATATGTTATAGTGTATTATAATATAAGATGACATAACATAGTGTAGCATCATACATTATAGCATACTATTGTGTATTACTACTTATTATTTTGCTTATTTTACTTATAGTTTGATGTATAAGAGTTTGTACTAGTATAATTCATAAAAATACTGATTTATAGGCTGAGATGATGGGATTTGGCCAAATTTAAGTTAAGCTTTAGGTAACATCATTGGGGGTGTGCTATGGTGTGTCATTTAATCGAAAGAATGGAATTTTGCATCCAAAATAATTGTTCATTTTTCAACCAAATTTTATAAATTTTTTCTTAAAGTTATTCATTTTAAGGTGTAATGTAATATAATATATTATGTGAAAGCATATTAAAATATAATGTACATAACAATATAACTTCACATATGTATGAATGTCGTGGTCTGTTACTAAATATTATTGTATATTTTAGTATGTTTTACTTTAGTTATAATACATTGGGTCAAAGCTCACAAAATGTTAATTTAAAGGTTGAGATGGAAGAATTTGGCCAAATTCATGGCACACACTAAGAGGCAACACCAAAAATTATGCTATTTTATACCATTTCTAATAGAACAATAACAATTTTACATCCTAAACGAACATATTCCATATTTTTAGAAAATTTTGTATTCTTTCCTTTTATATGATTTTAATGAGCCTTATGTTAGATAATATATTATAATATATCAAATTATAAAATAACATCATATATTATAATATAATATAGTGTGCTAATTCACACTATTATATGTTTAGCATGATATTGAATAGTTAGTTTGAGCTTGTAGCATCACAAATCATAAAATGTTGATTACAATGTTAAGATGATGTAATTTGAATGAATACACAATTTGGCATTTGGTTGAAGTATTAAAAGTGTGCATAAGAGAAGAAATAAGATTTCATGAGAATTCAATGTCAAGGACATAGAGGTAAATCTATTAGGGGATCACACATGCATTGGACATGACATGTGAGGGTCTATATCGAGGGCATAGAAGAAGAAAATATATCTTTGGGGATAAGGTTTGATTTGATTATATGATTTATGGAAAGAAGATACATTGGGGATAACAATCTATAATCCATCAGGGATTATGATCGAATCGATTTTAATTTGTTTTTTTTTAACTGATGTGGAGGCATATCTACTAGAGATATGGGCTCGAGTTTGCTAGGGATCGGGTATATGAACCTTCCACTAGGGAAGTATGTTCGGGCTATCCACTGGTGATTAGTATTTGAGTTCAATTTCATAGATTTATTTGGGGATATATCCACTGGAAATAAGAGTTTGGTTGGATTTCTTTGATTTAGACTCTACTGCGGGAGTTGGTTTAATTTGGCTACACTAGGGAGGTTGGTTTGAATTTAATTTTTTTGCTTGAATTTTTTATATATAATTTAGGCTTATACTAAGGAGAAGGGTGTAATTTAACTCTAGAAGGGAAAATTAGTTTGGGTATGATTTAATCTGAGTTAATGTATGAACCCTGTCGGTGTGCAATGGACCCACTGAGAAGGGGTTATATCAGCCTTGACCTACCTCAAGTTTGCAATTCCAAAGAGATAGTCTATCGGCTATAGGGTAGAGCTAACCAACCTAAAGGGTTGCCTTTCGATGTGCAATGGTTGTGCTAGGAAGAAGGCACATCAAACTTACATCTTCCAAAGCGAGGAACAATTGCTAGGGTGACCTGTTGGATGCACAATAAATCGAACCTGACCTTGGGTAACTACTGAGTGAATGCCGCTGGGGACTTATGTCAACTCAAAGTAGTCAAAGTTAATTTTATCTTAATTTCATGTGATTTGATATGGTTTGTTTGGTTTAGTTTGATTTTGAATTGAGGGCATATCTTCTGGGGATGTGAGCTCAATCAAATTTGATAGATTTGTTTATGGACTATGTCGGTGTGTGATTGACCCACTGAGAAGGGGCAATATCGAACTTGTCCTATCTCAAATTTAAAATTCCAAATGGATAGTCTACTGGCCATGGGATACAGCTAGCCAACCTAAGTGGTTACCTTTTGGTGTGCAACGATTATGCTAGGAAGAAGGTGTAGTAGTCTTACATCTTCTGAAGTAGGGAACAATCACTGGGGTGACCTGTTGGTAGCACACAAATTGAACTTGACTTAGGGGTGACTACTGAGTGAATGTTGCTAGGGACTTATATCAAATCAAGAGTAGTTATGTGATTCTGATTGGGAGTTTTCCTAACACTGCCCTAAAGATAGGATGCTTGCTTGAGAAATGGTATTGCTAAGGGTGTCCTCCTAATCCACAAATGAACATATATATATATATAATGACATCCATGGGACCAATTCTCCAAGAGGTTGGTTTCTAGAAAGGAATTGTCCAATCGATAATAATATTTCAGTAGTATCATAATAGGGACGCAAAAGATGTGATCAAAATATAGGGTCCACAGGGGAGGTGCTTTTAGGGGAATTATCCTCAGCCTTGGAAAAGAAATCTTATAGGTGTATGGTGGCTACCTCAAGAAGAAAGCCTAGCAGACTTACATCTGCTTGAGTGTGTATCCTAAGGTGTGAAAACTAACCAACCTAAGGTGTATCTATCAGCATGAGTGGTGTATCTGTTAGCAATAAGAGCACCAACCAACCTGAGGTGCCCATCGGTGTCCAATGATCATTCTATAAAGAAAGTGTGTAAGTTTAAAACTTTCTACATGGCTCATCGGGATAATTGTCATCGAGGATGTTATCGACTAGAGTGACTACTAAGTGGGGAGCGAGGAAGGGTTGGACCTAAACTTGAAGTATTCAAGAGGGAAGGAGCCACTAGGGGACTTATCCTAAACCTTAAATATACTCAACCTAGTCAGTACAAGAAGGCTAATCTAAGAAGAAAGTGTAATAGACTCGCATCCTCTTAAATGAAGCCAACATGAGGTAGCTTGCCAGCCATGCAGTAAGGCCTACCAAACTAATAAAGCACTCATCGCTGTGGAGTGGCCAAGTAAGAAAGGAAAGTGTAGCGGACTTACATCCTCGAAAGCAAGAAGACCACTAGGGTGACACCTAGCAGGGTAGCACGTCAGCCTGACCTAGAGCAACATTGAGTGAGTATCGTTATGGGTGTTATCTCAACTTAGAGTATCCCGAGATAAAAGATATGTGTTTGTTTTATATTTGTGTGTAGTTTGTGTTTGTGCTGTGTTGATGAAGGATAAGACATCACTCAAGATCCTTACAACTACCTTAAACATATCATGGTAGATTTGCAAATAAGAAGACTTTTAATATGCAGGAGATTGAATTCAAAATGAAATTTTTATTGATAATAATTACTTTCAAACATAATTTTTAATTTTTCTTTAAGTACAGCTCATTGATTGGAAGCATTGGGTGCTCTCCCTTATGATTAATAAGCTGATAAGATTCTCTTCGATAGGCATTCTCTATTGCATAAGGGCCTTCCCAAGTGAATTCAAACTTGCCTCCCATCTTACGACGGGAAACAATTGATCTCCTTAGAACTATTATAAGCTCTCATACTTCAAAACCTCTAGGACAGGCCAATTCCTTATGAATTTGAATCATTTTAGATTTGTACAACTCAAGGTTTTGGCCTAGCGTCTCTCCTCCAAACCAGCTCTCTTAGTAACTTGGTGCTCTGTTCTATTTTGGTCTTGCTACCAACCGACATTATTAGTGATGGGAGTTGGACTTCTAATGGTAGAATGTCTTTAGACCCATACACTAATGAGAAAGGAGTAGAATGAGTTGGAGTTCTATATATGGTGTGGTAGGCTCATAATGCTTCAACTAACTACTCATTCCACTATCGCTTTTTGTTGTCAAGTGTCTTCTTTACTATTTGGATGAGAGCTTCGTTGAAGGCTTCTGCTAAGCTGTTTTCCCTTGAGTAGTTGATGGTAGAATATCTCCAATCAATGTTGCGTCTCTAGGCAAAGTTGTTGATCTCAGTGCTCCTGAATGCAGTTCCATTACCAAATATAATTTATCAAGGTATTCCAAACCTATATACAATATGGTTCCCCAAAAGCGTAGCACATCTTTGTGACCTCGAGCAAAATAACCTTGCTTTTTGGAAAAGTAAATTTAGTGCACCTAAGATGAGGAAGAAGGAGGATTAATCATACTCACAATGTATCCCAACACTCGAATGGCCAATATGCTAATTTAGGATGTAGAATGTTGGGTGGTTGGTGTAGGACCACACCGTGTATTTGATATTGGTGGCATCGCCTAGCCATATCCGTGTAATCTTTGGGCATCAACGGCTTAGTAGTATCCTAGTCTCTTGATCTTGGCTTTCATCATCAGACTAGATTGGTTGGATCCACATAATCTTAAGTGTACCTCAGTCATGATCTTACGGGCTTTGTGCTTGTTTAAACAATGTAACCACATATGATCAAAAGATCATCGATACAAGACACCATCCACAAGAGCATAAGAAAGTGCTATTTTGCTTCATGTAATGGCCTTGAGACTTCTCTTGAGGCAGTTTTCCTTTATTTAGGTAATCCATGAATGGTTGCCTCCAATCTAACTCCTCGTCCTTCTTGGAAATTAAAACCTCCCCTTTAAAAGAGAACTTCTTGATGGGTTCAATATCAATAAGGGATAAGACTTATCTATTTTGGATTTTTATTGATATGGACTCATCCTCCGGATATGCCAACTCCTTGGCAAGCTTGGCTAAAGCATACACTATGATTTTCTCTCTTCAAGGAATCTTATAAATGGTAACCTCTGAGATTTGAGCCAATAACTCCATGGTGTACTTGTGGTAGTGATGGAGCTTGGGATTTATAACCTTATAGGACCTAGTGATTTAGTTGATAACTAGCTTAGAATCCTCAATGATATTGATGTTATGGATGCTTAGAGTAATGGCTAACTCCAGACCGACAATCAGAGTCTCATATTCAACTTCATTGTTGGTGCAAGGATTGGATATATGATATGAGAATCTCATCACATCGTAGTTAAGAGAACTATTCCTACCCCTAACTTTCCTGGAATAGTAGATTGTGGTTTTTCTCCTCTTCGAGAGAAAGCTGCACCATCAAAGTACATCTCCCAGTGGTGAATACTAGTATCCCTTAAGTTCATGATTTATCTATCGGGGAGATCATCACTAAGCAAAGAGTCATCAGGAAGTGGGTGTACTGCTAAGAAATCTATTTGCGCTTATCCTTTCACCACACAAAGGGGTATAAAGGTAAACTCAAACTGTCAGAGGATCAAAAACCATCGTGCCAACCATCCGGATAGCATCGGCCGTGTCATGAGATATTGTAGTGGATCGATCCTAGAGATTAAGTTAACCTTATGAGGAAGCATGTAGTGTTGTAGCTTTTGGGATGCAAAGATTAAAGTCAGACAATGCTTCTCAATGGATGGATAATTAGCCTCAGAAGGGATTACATGATGGATGAGGTAGTAGAGTGCTTTTTATTTCCTTCATCATTGGCTTAGACCAACAATGCACGAAGGGAGTCATCTAATGTAGCCGTGTAAAGTATGAGTGGGTTGCATGGGATAGGGGCTACTAGAACCGATGATGTAATCAGGTAATGCTTGATGTCTTTGAAGGCATGCTCTCACTTTTCATCCCACTTGAACTTGACATCCTTTTTGACAAGAGTTGAGAATGGCTAACATCTTCTAGATAGGTTGGATATAAAGCATCTTAGATAGTCCAACCGCCCTTAGAATGATCTGAGTTGAGTAAAACTTTTAGGGGGTGGCATTTCTAATATTGCCTTGATCTTCTCTAGATTGATTTTAAATCCCTGGTGTGTCGAACAACAAACCCAATGAATTTCTTTGTACTTGAGGGAGTTCATTTTGAGGTTAAATTGTCTTAACTTGTTCAAAACTACTCTCAAGTCAAAGAGATGGTCTTCCTTTTCTCTACTTTTGACCATGAGATCATCAACACTCGACTTGATGTTGAATGAGTTCATCAAGATTTGAGTCATAGCCCACTAGCATGTAACTTGACATTTTAAGTGAAAGGCATGACCTTATAGCAATAGATTGATCGCTTCTAAAAGTAGTATTTCTTTCATCTTGGGGGCCATCTTTATTTGGTTATATCGGATGAGCCATCCATGAAAGAACTACATGAGATGAGGCAATTTCCACCATCATCTCTCGGGATTGGTAGTGAAAATTCATCTTTTGGACATGCCTTATTTAAATCCTAAAATTGATGTATGTGAATTTGGCCATTCTTTTTCTTAACGGGATGGCTAATAAGGTAGGGTATTTTTCTTCTTGAATCAAGCTATCATGGATTAATTTATTGACTTCATAAATGACCTATTATTTTATGTCTAATTGCATGCATCTAGGCGCTTACTTGATAAGTTTTTTAATAGGCTCTATTGCTAGTTTATGGTCTACTATGTCAGGACCCAATCCAAGCATCTCTTCATAACTCCATGTAAAGCAGTCCTTAAACTCAGTAAATAGCCTAACTAAGTCATTGGTTTTAATTTCATTTAACAAAGAACTGATGTATGTTAGGCGTGGATCTTCTTTAGTTCTTAAGTTTATTTCTTTGAGCTTGTCAATGTTGGACTTGATCTCTTCTTCAAACTCTAGCGGTGCATCTTTTACTTCAAAATTATCTAGATCATCTGAAGTTTCTAAGCACAGCTCCTCATATGAGTTAATGTGATTTGAAAGAAACTATCAGATTTTAAATGATTGGTGATGACTAAGTAGTAATCATCATCATCGAATAGACCCACTATATCGAATCCTAGTCCCGATCTTGATGGAGAGCTTTTGCATTTGTTCTTCCATATTCTTTTAGTAGTTTGACCTGTGCTTTCACAAAGTATGTGGGATTAACCCTATCTTTGCTAAATTATGAACATAAGTCTATTTCTGCTCCCTTTTATTTTCATTTTCATTTTCTCTTTTCTTTTCTTTTTCTTTTCCTCTTTCCATTTCTCTTTTTTTTTTCTTTTTTTTTTAAACTTTTTCCAAGTTGTGAGAATAGACTTGTTGATTTTGAGGGAGGTAGTAAGTCACATCTTCAAATATGCTGACCTCGTGAACTTTACATGGCTTGAGACCTCCTTTGACACAATAGATGATCCCACCTCTCACGAACTTCATACACTGATGTAAAGAGGATGGAACTATATTGTTCTGATGTATCTACGATCTCTGAAGAAAAGTGTTGAAAGATGTATCAAAGTTTAAAATGTAAAACTTGGCTTCGGTCTTCCAATCTTCTATATCAAAGGGAAACACTATAGAGCCAAAAGCTTGTTGACCTCACTTTTAGAGTGCAAATTCAATCATCCCATCTTAGACTTAGGAGTCTTCTAGACACTAAGACTTTCCTAGTCATAAGGCACATCTAACAATTAGGAAAACACTTAACCTAAGCCTAAATACTTAGAAGGGTTAACCATGGGACAAGGTTATGACTTAGGGATTAGGATAATCCACCTACCCTACAACCAAAATCCAATCCGTGTTAACCATCTCAAACCAAACCTCAAGTTCAATTCAATTTCAAACATCAAATTATATCCAAATCCCAAATTCAAAACCAAATGATTGAAGCCCATGATCAAATCCAAACTTGAAACCCTTCCTAAGCCATATGACCTATCCATGGACTTAGCTAAATCTTAATCCAAATCAATCCAAAATCAATTGATTTTCTCATAATCAATTTATATCTTCAATCATCTTCCTAAATAAAAAATCATTCAAATGATCAAAACTAAATTAAACTAAATCAAATTAAATCAAAACCCTTCCTAAGTATGACCTATCCCATGGACTTAGCCAAATCCAAATCACTTTCAAACAATTGATTTTCTCACAAATCAATCATATTTTCAATCATCTTCACAAATTTAAATGAAATATACATTTAAATCATCAAAACTAAATCAAACTAAATCAAAATCCAAACCTAAGCCACATGACCCAACTCCATGGACTTAGCCAAATTCCTTCATTCCAAAACACAAATTCAATTGATTTTCTCATGAATCAATCATACCTTCAATCATATTCACAAATATAAATGAAATCTACAATCATCAAGCCAAACCAAAATCAACCCAAGTCAAACCCAACTTAACCCTTTTGACTTGAAATGTTCATGAACCAAAACCCAACCCAATTACAAATTGAGTTTATATATCAATCCCAAATCCATATATAAACTCAACTAAATCAAACTCAACCCATGCCAACTAAACCCAATTGGTCCACTTGACTCAAAGTGACCAATTTGACCTATTTGAGCCAAGTTCTAATCCTACCTAAATTGAATTGAACCAAGCCCATCAAAACCTCCCACATGATTATTGATCGCCCTAGGTTGATAAATTATCACAAATTAGGTCAAACCAAGTCAACTCGGTCATTTTACCAAGTCAACCCCTGAACCCATATGAACCCAAACTAACTAAATTGCAACCTAAGCCAAATACTTTGAAACCAATGGTTCATACCAAATCAAAATCAATATTTGAATATGACTTGACCTTAAATTGAGTCAAACCAAACCCAATTGGCCCTCTTGACCCAAGTTGATCCAAATTGACCTAAAAGATCAAATTGGGTCAAATCAAAATATAAACCAAATTGATTGCAACCAATGGCTCAAGTTCATTCCAAATTGATTATTGAACTTGACTAAAACCATGATTGGACTAATTGAAACCAATTGACCTACTTAGCCCAAATTGACTAAAGGTTAAAGTTGGCCTAAATCAAAACCAAATCCAAATTAATTGAAACCAAAGCCTACAATCATCTTCAATTGGTCAACTAAACCCAAACCAACACCCAACCCAAGCCAATTTGGCTAATTTAGTCAAATTGGTCAACTTAACCCATTTGACCCAAATGAATTCTAATGAGCTAAAATTAAATCTAAGCCAAACTAAACTAAACCAATTGAACCAAAATATTCCAAATGATCATATGAACTTGACTTAACCCTTGGTTTGACCTAATTTGACCAATAGGCCAACTTGACCCGACCTAACCCAATTTGACCTAAATGAGTCAAATTAAGCCAAACCTAACCAAATCAACTCCAATTGACTTGAAATTTAGACTAACCCACTTTTGGCTCATTTCAAATCTATCCAAATCAAATCCAATGATAAATGATCATCTACCCTTAGGTCAAGGGCATCACATGAGAGAAATCACTTATGTAAGTGGTCATTTCCAATCCTTGACACTTGGTTCTCCCAATCATCCTCAGGCACCCTTGTCCAACCTGACCCAAGGGTGGTTGGCCATGACCCATGGGAGGTAAAATCACCTCACCCTTTGCATTGGAGCATTTGAAACCCATAGGACACCCATGATTCCTCCTCGGCAACCACCTCTATACCTTCAACCAACCAAGCCGAGCCAACTCACCTCCTCCCTGCCACCCATGACTTCTAAGATGGACAGACGACCACTAAAAGCCAAACCCTATCCCACCATCCAATCAAGATGAGTGGGGCTATACACCCCTCGTTTACACTCAAACACACACAAAAATCATTTCTCATAACCTAAACTACTCAAGATGAACTACTAGAGCCATTTCATAAGCTCCCAAACACATTTTTCGATCAAAAAATGCCATTCTCGTCCATCCCGAAATAGGACACTGCCATTTCCAACCTAACTTCGCCATTTCTTCATCGAACTCAAATTAACTTTGCACACACCTTCCCTAAGCCTTGTTGAGCAAGAATAAATCATCTCCTAACCTTCATGAGCACTGGAGGTGGGACTTCGATGAAAGTCCAACTCTAAATCATCAGTTCATGGCCTTTTAAGCAAACATCAAGGAATTGATTTAATTGCTGGTCAATTGAGCTTTGACTCCACTATTTGATGCTTCCTGAATTATTTGAGCCGATGGTCTTGAGCTCTAGTGAGGTATGCTTCCAAAATTGATCCTTAGAAAACATGGGTTGGAGCTTTTGAAGAAAACTTGCATCTCATGTGATCTTGATTGGATCCCTCCATTGATGTCATGAAAGTGTGGGATCCTTTTGGAGTTGATCAAGCTCGTAACCTTGGATCATATATGAGCAATGGTGATGACTCCATTCTCCCACACTCATGTGACATTAGATCATGCATTGTCCGCTCCGCTGAATGATCGATTGTGATTAGATCCTCTAGATTGATCTGATCTAATCCTATTAAGCTTATGGGATTAATCGTAGCCATCCGATCATAAATCAGATGACAAATGAGAAAGCACATCAACCACCATCACGTAAGCGCTGAGTTAGATAAGTTTTAAGTATCCAATCCTATGGCGCCACATGGAAAGTGTGTTGTGTTAGCGTGGCATATGGCACCAACAGGATTAGGCTTTAGTTAGGTTTAATTAATCTATTCTAATGGATAAAACTTCTAGAAATTATAGCAAAATCAAAAATATAAATAAATACTCATTTTAAAAGTATTTCAGAGGAGAATTAATTAAAAATAATCTTAATTAATTTTGAATAGTAATTAAGGTTTAATTTCAAATTTTATTAGCTTAATTACTTAAGCAATTAATCCCAAATTTTGTGGGAAAGTTTATTAGGTTGACCTTTGCCTCCCATGATTTTCTTGGGATTTATTGCTCACTTAATTAGGAAAATTGACTAATTAAACCTTAACTACTCTTTTAAGTTAATAAATCATTAATTAATCCCATGAATAGTAACAAATTGGTTAATTTTTTTTAATCATTGTTCAAGTAAGTGAAGTAAGGAATAGGGTTGGGACCCTAAATTCATTTCACCTTTTTTTAAATGAAATTAATTAAGATTTAAGTAATTAATTAAATTACTTAATCAAAATAAAATCATAATCACATCAGACCTTAATTAATTAAATCATGGGGTAGATCTTTAGGTATTTAGTAACTTATAAACATTTAATGAAATTATGGTTAGTCCATATGTGTGGGAAAACCATAAGAGTAATTAATAAAGTCCCTTAATCTAATTAACTATTAACCATGAGCCAATTGTATTAGTCCTCTTTTATTTCCTAGGATCATTGCAAGTTTATTTTCCTTACATATATTTTGGCTCATAATTAATTAGTTAATTACTTTAAGGTGACATAGGAAATGGTAATTAATTTGTCTAATTAACGGTTTAACTTAATTAACCCATAAAATCAACTTAATTACATTTCCTTAAATTGAATCAAATCAATAATGTGGGATGGGTTTAAAATAGAAAGTGATGATTTCACTTCTCCTCTTTAAATCAAATCAAATCAAAACTTAATTAATAAAGATGCTTTGGTTTACTTTAAATAATCCTATTTGATTTGATTATCCTTAAGAACTAGTTTGGATGAATGAATCACATGCTTATATTTGATTGTCCTCTTTCCAATCATGTTAAATTTGGTATGTCATTTGAATTCATGCATCCATCTTTTTAAAATCAAGTAAAATAAAATTGATTTCCTTTATTTAAGCTTGCATGTGTTGATTTAATTTAATATATGTGGCTATTATCACTATTAAATCCAAATGTATTTTTCAAAAGCTTATAAATGAATAATAATATGTTTTATGATGCTAGTTATAAATACATAAGAAAAGCTTGTGCTTATAGCTTAAGTGTATGAATATGGAGTTCTTTTTCCTCTAATCAATTGTTGATTTATATAAGATCGAATGGTAATGGGTATATAGTTGGACATCTTGGGAACATGAGGCTTTAGCTAGCCCCAAAGAGGCCATTTGATTACCTCACTTCTATGGTCTAAAAATGGCACACACCCATTTGATTTCATTCATATGTATTTCAACATTAGAATTTGGATAGAGCTTTAATTCATATATACAAATGATTCAATAAAAAAATATACAATCTTTTCATGATTTTCTTTCCCTCATTTATGTATACATCCATGTGTTTCCAAGAAAAGCAAGTATATAGTCTATAAATATAAGGAATAAAAGGCTTTAGTTAGCCCCAAGGAGGTCATTTGATTACCTCACTTCCTTGGTTTAACAATGATGCGTACTTGCCTATATCTTCACATGTATATATATATATATATATATATATGTATATATATATATATATATATATATATATATATATATGATATATATATATATATATATATATATATGTGATTACTAAATAAAAATCTCATTTTACATTAAAGTTGCATGCATTCATAATTAACTAAGTGGTTGAATTAATTAGCCATATAATTTGGAGCTTACTTCATATGTTCATGCATACAAATTTACTTATTGTTGAATGCAAATGGGTATATAGTATGGACATCTCAATTATACGATGCTTTAGCTAGCTCCAAGGAGGTCATTTGATTACCTCACTTCCCTGGTTTAACAATGGCATATGCCTATTTAATTTTATTCTTATATCTTTTTTTCATAAGAATTTGGATAAACTTTTAAATTAATATGTTTAAATAATTCAATCAAATAAAATATAAATTCTAAACATACACATACATTCATCATTTAAGTGTGCTAAAATATAGCATTTATAGATACACTTAGATTAAATTGTATGCATGTTACATGGGATGGAAAGGAATGATTTAATATATGTCATGTGGTAGTAATTCAATTAAATTAATCTTAAAATGCCTTTCATTTTGAATAGGATTATTTAAAGTGAACCTAAACTTTGGATTAATTATTTCATTTAATAATCCATTCACTAAAGGGAACAAAATCAAATTAATATACTTTAGAAAGTGACTTAAGGTATTGATGAAAGAGATAATCCTATTTTTCTCTCTATATAACACTTAGTTGATAAGTGTAATCAAATTAAACAAAAGGAAAAAACCAATTAAAATTCTCAAATCAATTAAACTACTTCAAGTGAAATCAACCTTTCATGTTAAATTGAATCCTTCTACACTTAGAAAATACAACACTAATGCCTAACAAGGCTTAGCACATAAGCCATAAAACACACATTAGAATTAAGTCACCACTTCTAGCTCTAAGTTAGGACAGTGTATGTTGTGATGTATGTTTTGTTTTATGATGTATTATTTTAGATTGGATGTTTGGGTGTATGCTTTATAGACTAGATGATAGGTCAATATTAGCCTAATCATATTTTCTACAGGGGATTATGCTTAAGGGATGCTTAAAAATAAATGTGAATTCTCTTTTTACAAGTTGCTTAAAACCTTAAGCATAATCCAAGTTAGAAACAGTTTAGTTACCTATGTATGCTAAGTATAAATTATAAATACAACTACTTGAGATTATATATATATTTAGGTAACCTCTATTTTGTAGGTGTAGTTAGATTTACTTTTCCCACATAAATATAATTTTTTCAATAAGAATTAGGATTAATGCTATTAGGGATTAGGATGAGTAGTGGCCAGAAGGCTTTGTCCTGGGGTGCCATATGATGCTATTGAAGCAAGCACCATCCAAATTAAAGAAGGAACCAAATCAGAAATGGAGATATGAAGAAACCCCCATAGGATTTAATACAATTATAATTATCACATTCTAGGTTGTATTAGAGCTCACCCATTTTTCTCTCTAAGTTGTCGGATACCGACCACCCATCTTTTATTCTTTTATAATAGTTTATATAATTTGATCTTTGTTTACATTGTGCATTAGGACGCATGCTTTTCATAGTTTTTAAATGATTGATGCTTTAATGTGTGGCTTGGATACAATTAAGCTCTTAGGATAAAAATAACTTTTCTACCCAACGAATCTCTCATAACTAAATGTTAAACAACTCATAATCTCATCATAAAGTCTAAGATATTAATAAGATAATCAAAAGAATTAGTAACCCCTTAGATGTATGGTTGTATGTTTCACATCATGCATGCATATTCTTTCTCTCTTGAACATGAAGAATCTCCATCTTTGATATAAAGGAATGCTTGACCTGTGAGGGCATCCCTTATTATGGAGAACACCTTCTAACTAATTTGATCCATAACCTATTTTATCGTGCATTTAAACATAAGAAATCTTAAAGCCTCTATCAAAATGATGTGTCTAAAATGAAATAAAATTTGAAAAGATTTTGCATCTATAGATTAATTCATATGCTCATACCACTCATGCTCTAGTCTCTTAGGGAGTGTGTTTAGGACATTAGTCTCATTATAATTAAATAACTACCCTAGCTATCTTGCAATTCATTAGACTATACTACATAGTTTTAAAAATATAGGAGGAGTTATCTGGCAGCCACTCTAGGCAGTTATAAGTCCAGAAGTCAGACAATTTATTTTCTCTTATGGAGGTAAACCCTTATGTCCACCCGCCGCTTAGATTTAGGTCGAGCTTTAGCTCATACTAAAGCTCCATAGATTTAGGATCCAAGGTAGCTATTTCCTTTGGGCTATGAGCATAAATCCTCACCTCATAGGCATTCCCACAACCTTATATTGGTGGATTATAAGCACTAGTAATCTAATTAAATTTCAACTCAAAACATATAAATCTCTTCAAATTTAAAATTATAAAGCCCAACCATAAGATAAATTGGAATGCTCACTAGGTTTTCTAGTATCATGAGAATTTCTTACTTATTTCATCTGGATTCCAAAAATAAGTCTTCTCCTTGAATTTTCCCAATTGATTTTCTAAATACAACCAATCTTTTGATAGTTTAACCATGAAAGCTTTAGAGCTGATAATTGTCTAGTATAATCGAGTGTATATTTAAAAAATTTCATGCCTTAGAGTCTTTATTATGTGATTAAGTCTATTGTAGGGTGATGCCTCTATATTTTGAAATAGTACATCATACCTCAATGTTGTACCCAAGCACCTCAAAAAGTATCCCCTTATGATCTGCATTGTGTACCCCCCTACATCCAAAAATAAACACCACAAGGCCCTCTCGCCTTGTTCATTGAATCCTCTCAACATCATCCTTCCTTTTGGAGTTTGGAGATGATCTCCTCTAGGCAAGGTTGTTAGACTCATAATACTAAGTGATACACTTGGGTCAACCATAACTCTGGATAGCCTGTATCTGCCAACATCCACTATAATGTAAAGAGGTGGTTGTGCTCGGTGGTCCATATGAGTAAGTCTTCATTGTTTAATGTAACTTTTAAGATGTCCTTCGAGTGGCATGCCTTCTCATTAGTAGCGGTCAGCTGAGCTAAGCATGTCTTTAGATCAAGTAAGGCCTTGATTAGAGATTCCCTCCATCTCTTTGGATAAGACAAGGGCATCGTATATGCTTAACTTACCTAGAAACTTTTTAAGGTGAGCTAGAACATTGTGATCAACTCTAGCTTGGTCCTCCACAAGCATATCCATGGGCGGAGCATCCTATGGAGGGGCTATCTGCTCTCTGAAACTAATGACTTGCTTACTCAGGAGGTAGAACTTTGCCACTGTTGGGTTGACTTTAGTGACTTCTAGGAATGATGAGCTTGTGGAAAGTTTACTTTCTTATCGGGCATACCTATAGCTTCTCCTATGGGATCCTCAGAGTTAGTTGTCTCCAAGTCAATCTCAAGAGTTGAACTTGATTGATTCAAAGAAGGATCATCCCACTTTGAATTATAAAGTAAAGGATCAAAACTATTAGAGATATTATTTTTATTTATACTCGGAGAGATTTCAATTGGAATAAAATCAAGAGCATCAGAAGTAGACAATATATTAGTAGAATCAGCTTTCTTCATTAAATTTTTTTAGGTGGAAGTACATGATAGAAATTAAGTAATATAAGCAGAGTAAGAGATTTAGTGCCCTTATCCTCAGATATAATGCTCCTGCTGATAGAAGAGGTGGTAGTTGTAACGGTGGAGGGAGTACTAGACTCGGATGGTGGCTACGCTACTAGACTATCTCGGGCAAGTATGGTGAGTTGCTGCTGCTGCTGGGCTATCACCTTCCCTGAGTTATCCTTTGCAACTAGCAAACCTTCCTTGGTGTTGGAGGTTTGAGCTACTTTAGGCACTTACAATGAAAGCTTTTTGAACTTAGAAATGTTCTTCTTAGAGGTTTGGAATAGGGAGATATACTGACCTTCTTTGGTCTTAAGAAGATCACAAGTATCCCCAATGATTACTCTAACAGAAA
This sequence comes from Cymbidium sinense, assembly GCA_021442155.1. Lineage (NCBI taxonomy): Eukaryota > Viridiplantae > Streptophyta > Magnoliopsida > Asparagales > Orchidaceae > Cymbidium > Cymbidium sinense. Next base: position 349,930,212 of record CM038214.1, on the reverse strand, counting down.
GATGGTTGTTTTAATAAGTATTCCTTAGAGATAACTATGGGTCTCAAATTGTAGTTGCGCTCAAGCTAGTCCTTAAAAGTGATACAATTCTCTAAGACATGGCTTAACATACGGTGGTTGGGGCAATAGCTAAGATCATTGCTCTTACCCAGTTCCTTCGGCTTCTTAGGCTCTGATAACTGAAAGTGAGGTTTCTTTAAGAGATTATTTAATATTTTCATAACTACCTCCCTCTTGAATAAATATGGCTTATTCAATCTATCAGCAAGAGTATGGGGAAAGTAGCAACCTTGTGATGGATATGAATACCACTGCTGAGTAGGCTGCTGAGGTGGTGGAAATGGCCGTTGTGGTTGCTGCAGTGGCCAGTATGATGGCCAAGGTTGTGAAAGGAGGTGGCAAATGAGGTTGCTGAGCTCGTAGTCTCTCATACTAAACTCTAGCTGGTTGCTTCCCTCTGTCCACTAACACAACTATCCCTAGCTTCTTCTCAAACACCTTCTGCGGCTTGGGCCTAGATGATTGGTCAGGAAATGACAACTGTTTGGCTTCCTATTGTTGGCTAGTTGTCTTGTTGATTAATTTCTCAAATGTTTTGCTAGTAAAGCCCTTAAGAATGAAGGCGACCGGGCCATGGATATTCTTGAGAAGCTGTGGTTATAGTTGTGGTTTGCATTTCTTGCTTAGGTTATGCCACATGAGGATGTAATCAACAAAGGACTCACTGAGTTTCTATTTCTCCATAATGAGGTCCCCTACGGACCCTACTACTCCAGAAACCTTTTGATGAAGAGGTGCTCCAACTTAGCAAAAGTATTCACCGAACCATTGGACATTTCGGTATACCAATCAAATGCAACACCTGACACACTGCTAATGAAAAGGCGGAAGAGGAGTCTGTTGCTTTCACCAATGTCATAGTAGCAGGATCTAAAGTGTGCAATGTGTTATCGTGGGCTCCCACTGCCATCAAAGATCTTGAAGGATGGTGGCACAAAACCCTAAATAAAATAAAAACTAAATAAAAATTGAAACCTAAAAATAACACCTAAAAATAAATAAAAAATAAAACCTAAACCCTAAACTAAAAAAACCAAAACCTAAAATAAACAAAATAAAGTAAACATAAAGCTAAACTAAAATAAAATAAACTAAAATAAATAAAACCAACCTAAACCTAAAATAAACAAAATAAAGTAAACATAATGCTAAACTAAAATAAACTAAACTAAAATAAATAAAACCAAAACCTAAACCTAAAATAAATAAAGCCTAAACCTAAACTTAAAATAAACAAAACCTAAACCCTAAACTAAATAAAATAAAATAAACTAAAAATAAACCTAAACATAAACTAAAAAAAAACCTAAAAATAAACCTTAAATAAAAATCTAAAACTTAAACCTAAAAAAATAAAATAAAAAGACCTAAACATATACCTAAAAATAAAAAATAAAACTTAAACCTAAAAAATAAAATAAAAATAAAACTAAACTAAAAACTAGACATAAACCTAAACCTAAAAAATAAACTAAAAAAAAACCTAAAATAAAATAAATAAACTAAACTAAATAAAAAAATAACATAAATAAAAATAATAAAATAAAATAAACTAAAAATAAATAAAAAATTAACTAAATAAACTATATAAACCAAAACCTACTAGTTTACTTAATTTAAAAAAAAAACCCTAAACTATAAAACTAACCCTAAATCCTAATCCATATACCTACAACCCCAAACCCAAAACCCTAAAAAACCCTAAACCCTCACCATAACCCTAAAGCCTAAACCCTAAAACCCTAAACTAACCCTAAACCCTAAACTAACCTTAAACCCTAAGCTAACCCTAAACCCTATAAACCCTAAACCCTAAAGCCTAAACACTAAACCCTAAACCTAAACACTAAACCATAACCCTAAACCCTAAAACCCTAAACCCTAAATCTTAAACCCTAAATGTTGAACTCTAAAAACCTAAAAAACTTAAACCTAAACTACATAAAACCTAAAAATAAAATAAATAAAAACCTTAATATAAATAAAATAAAATAATAAATAAAAAAAAAACCTAAATTAAAACTTAAACATAAAAATAAAATAAGCTAAACTAATAAAAATAAACTAAATAAAATAAATAAAAATATAAACTAAACTAAATAAAATAAAATAAACCTAAGAATAAAAATCCTAAATAAAATAAAAACTAAATGTAAAAAATAAAATAAAATAAACCTAAAACAAAATAAAATAAATACTAAAAAAACCATAAACCTAAAAAATAAACCTAAAAATAAAACGTAAGAAGAAATAAAAAATAAAACCCAAACCCTAAACTAAAAATAAAACCTGAAATAAAAATAAAATAAATAAAATAAACCTAAACCTTAAATAAAATAAACTAAACTAAAATAAATAAAATTAAAACCTAAACCTAATATAAACTAAACCTAAACCCTAAAGTACATAAAATTAAATAAACTAAAAATAAACCTAAACCTAAACTAAAAATAAAACCTAAAATCAAAACCTAAAATCGAAACCCTAAACCCTAAACCCTAAAAAGCTAAAAACCTAAACCTAAATTAAATAAAACCTAACAAAAATAAATAAATAAATAAACTTAAACAAAAAATAAAAAATAAAATAAAATCAAAACATAAACTAAAACCTAAACCTAAAATAAAATAAAATAAAAAATAAAAACTAAAATAAAATAAAATAAATAAAAACCTAAACTAAACTAAAAAAATAAAAACATAAATAAAATAAAAACTAAACCTAATATAAAAATAAAATAAACCTAAAATAAAATAAAATTAAAACCTAAACCTAAAAAAGTAAACCTAAAACTAAAACCTTAAAATAAATAAAAAATATAACCTAAACCTTATACTAAAAAAAAACCAAAACCTAAAAAAAATTATAAACCTAAACCAAAACTAAGATAAAATAAACTAAAATAAATAAAACCTAAACCTAAACCTAAAATAAATTGAACCTAAACCTAAATCAAAACTACATAAAATAAAATAAAGTAAAAATAAACCTATACCTAAACTGAAATATAATATCTAAAAATAAACCTAAAATAAAACCTAAAACCTCAACCAAAAAAAATAAAATAAAAACCCAAATTTAAACCTAAAAATAAAATATAAAATCTAAACCTAAAAAATAAAATAAAAATAGAACTAAACTAAAAAAATAAACCTAAAACTAAACATATACCTAAAAAATAAACTAAAATAAATAACCTAAAATAAAAAAATTAAACTAAAAAAAATTACAATAAGCCTAAATAATAAATTTGAAAAAAAATTTAACTAAAATAAATAAATTAAATAAACCTAAACCTACTAGTATACTTAATTTAACAAAAATGAAAATAAAAAAAATTTAAAAAAATAAATAAAAGAAACCATAAACCCTAAACTTATAACCATAAACCCTAAATCGCAAACCATAAATCATAAAACCCTAAACCCTAAACCCAAAACCCAAACCCAAAACCCTAAACCCTAATCCTTAAAATCTACAACAAAAACCCTAAACCTAAACCCCAAACCCAAAACTCTAAACCCAAAACCCTAAACCCTAAACCCTAAAAATCTAAAAACCCAAACCTAAATATTTGGATAGAGGTGGACGCTCTTCTACTGGTTGACCTTTGACTTCTACCAATATGAGCAACGCTTGTTTGTACTACCTCCTCAAGCAAACTACTCTTCTCTCTCAACTAATTTTACCATCACTCATGTTTGCATGAAGGTAACGCATGTGGATTACCTTACAGTGAGAGATTACAGATCATCCTCTTTAAACAACTTACATTACCCAAATACCATGGTGGTTAACTTGGACAATTCGCTTCCTTACCTCGAATCTAACTCTCCGCTCTCTTTTTTTGGTTTTCTCCCTTCTATTCTAACTCTCTGACATTTTTCTTTTATTTGGAGTTATATTTTACTTCATTTTGTGCATGAAGAGGACATTTTGTTTCATACTTATCATCCTCGATGTTGTTTTTTAGGAACCCGGACCCCATTCATCATGCCATTTCTGCAAGGTTTCTTTGGTGGGATCTTCTGGGTGCTTTCTTCCTTTCTTCCTCCCGCTATCGATGTTCTTTATAATGTTAAAACCTTCTTACCCTTAATGGTGACTTATGTTGCAATAGTTACTAATCGAGTGACTCTGATTGCCCGATTATTTCTATTGCCGCTCATTTCGGTGGTAGAATCATATCTACGCCTTTTGTTTATATTGTATTCTGCATCTATTGGTCTTTGTTACCTTCTTGGATTGGAGTGCCATTTCTATTAGTGTGGTACTATAGTCGATGTTACTTCGCTTTAAGACTTTGGATGTTTGTGGATTTGGTTTATCCGATTAGTTGTTTGCTATGTCTTAATTTGCTATAATATCCCTTTTGTTGTTAGTATTGAATCACTATGCCTTATCAAGCTCTACTTGATCATAAACTATGGTTGGTATACTCTCAATGATTGTTATTTTGGCAAGCCTGGGGTATTTCTCAAGGATTGTAATGAATAGGGATATTATTCTTATGAATGTTCTTATGTGGTAGTTTGCGATTTGGTTCCTTGAGGTTCTATCAATCTTGATGTCTCTGGTTTTGTTTTCCGAAAGAAGCTTGGATTTTCTCAATGGATCATTATCACGCATTTTGTGATTGTGGGTAATTTTGTATTCACTAATTTTGGTTTTGTTTTCCTTGTCCAGCAAGATGCCAACATCTGGATTATTGTTTGTCCTTGATGTGGTCGTCTCTCCATTTATTATGTTGTGAACATGCCTTTTCTAAATATCCTTTTTTTGTTATGCTGGAAGGGCATCAATGGTTTATCTTATAAGCATAATGGGATTATTGGCAATCCTATTGGTTATTATTGTCACTATCCTTGGCGGTTGGATTATGGTGATTAAGCACCTATCGATTTCTAATGTAATTTGCTTGGGGTGGGGTGCTATTCATTATCTATCCTTCCATTTACTTATATATAATTTTGGGTGGCCTCTTGGCCAGCTTGTTGGTCTTAGCTATCCTGTTTATTGGCTGTACTGGATTGTGTCTGGGGTTCTGGTTTACCTTGTTCAGCATGATGTTGTTGATTGCTTGGTGGACTTTGCTTTGAACCCCCTTTTTGGTCTTTTAGTTGCTTATCATCGGACTAATGTGATCTATCATATCTACATGCTTTCTTTCATCCTCTCGATAAACCGCATCTGCTGTTTAGATTGGATGGGAGGCATTATGACATGCTAGTTTTTTGTTATTTTGATTATTTCATGTCCAGAAATTTCCTGGCTTAGTTTATTTGGCCACCCTTGTTGGCTCCTTCTATGTTGGCTGCAAGATTTCTGGGTCCTTCGTTCAGCAAACATTTATTGCTCTTGATGCTCTCATGGTGATGGTTTTGGAGATGTCTGCCTGTGTTGCGACCTTCAAGATAACTACTTTATGGCCTAATATCTACTAAAGGTTTTATGGCCAATCTATAGTCCTTCCCTGTCTAATGTTGCCTCTTCATTGTTGCTATCTTGGCTATTTTTGCTTTGGTTATCCATTGTCCTATCCTTTTGCATTCTATTTTACATTGTTGCATTACTTATTTTCTTGTTGTTGGCTTTAGTATGCCTGTGCTATTTTACTGTTGTTCATCTCCTAATGTTGTAATTTGCATTAATGTTGTCTCTATTCCTATCTGGTTTTGTGCTTTTGAGTATTCTAAAAGAGTGGTGTTATGGGAAGTTCGCTTTTGTTGTCTTGTTCTCTCGGTTATCTGTTGAGTGGATTATCTTTTGACCCGGTATGCCATGGGAGTAGAGCTCTAAATGTCCTTACTTCTTGTTAGTTGGTTTCTCTGTGTTGAGCTATCTTCCTTTACAATTGTCTTTCTACATATCATAAAAAAAGGGGTTGTTTCCTAAAGTTTCAATTATATATCTTATGATGGGAAAACTATAAGATCATTGACTTGATTAGCGGATCGCACAAGTTATCTCATCCGCTATTTTTTTTTTGGTGGTGGGTTTATATCGTTTCACTTGGATATGAGGCTCGCTAAGATGACTAATTCCCTATGTTTATATACTCTCATGTCGATGACTATATTGTCGATATCTTTCTTGAATGACAACTTACCATTTAGCTCTTCAATTACCTCTATTTTAGATATGATTGTGTTTAGGATTGCGGTAATAAAGTTCATAAGACTATCAACAACTGGTGTTACCTCACAGTTTGTTGGCTATGATGGTTGTGATGTTTTCACCCCTTTTGGTATGGTAGTAGCTCATGTGATGTAACCCTTCTAATGAAGTTTGGATGCTCAATTTTGCATCTGCCCCAATTTGGTGTGATTGAGCCCAGCCTTCTTTATCAACTTTCCTATTATCGCTCTCGCTTTTATTGTTTTCATTTATCTCTCTATTTATATTATTTTACCTACTCTAATCTCCTCTCTAGTGTCACTTGGTGTGATTCTCCCTTGTTCTCTGGTTTGCATATTACCAAGCTCTCTTACAACCATCGAGCATTGGCCTTAATCTTCCTTTCGATTATTATGTTAGCCATATTGTATCTTTTGATTGCTTTAATGTTTTCTCTTGCTTTTGGATGTACTTAGATGGGGATTTACTCTCGATTGTAGCTCTTTGAGAGATTTGAGTTTATCCTCTTTAAGGATCTTGTAACCCTTTTTTTGTGGCAATAAAATACCCCCGTATAATGGGGTTTCCTTAAAAAAAAAAAAAAAAAAAAACCTAAACTCAATAAAGCCTAAAAGTAAAGTAAATAAAAAACCCTAAACCTGAATAAAATAAATAAATCAAATAAAATCAAAACCTAAATTAAAACCTAAACCTAAACGTTAACTCAAACCAAAACCTAAAAATATAATAAAATAAAAATAAAAAAAAACTAAAATATAATAAATAAATACCTAAACTAAACTATAAAATAAAATAAACCTAAATAAAATAAAAACTAAATGTAAAATAAAAATAAAATAAAAACTTAAAGAGTACCTAAACCTAAAAATAAACCTAAAAATAAATAAAAAATAAAACCTAAACCCTAAACTAAAAAAAACTTAAACTCAAAATAAAGAAAATAAAATAAACCTTAACCTAAACTAAAATAAATAAAACCTAACGCTAAACCTTAAACTAAATAAAATAAAATAAACTAAAAATATTGCTAATCATAAACTTAAAAAATAATACCTGAAAATAAACCTAAAATAAACACCAAATATCTTAACCTAAAAAAATAAAATGAAAACATAAACTTAAACCAAAAGATAAAAAATAAAACCAAAACCTATAAAATAAAATAAAATAAAAGTAAATTAAAAAATAAACATAAAACTAAACCTAAACATAAAAAATAACTAAAATAAAAAAACATAAATAAATAACCAAATTAAATAAAAAAGTAAACTAAATAAACCTAAACTTTTGAAAAATCCTCAACCCTAAACCCTAAACCCTAAATCATAAATAAACCCTAAAGCTAAACCCTAAACTAACCCTAAACTAAACCTAAACCCCAAACTAACCCTAAAATAACTAAAACCTTAAACCCTAAACTAACCCTAAACCTAAACCCTAAACCCTAAACCCTAAAGCCTAATCCCTACTAACCTAAACCCTAAACCCTAAACAAACTATAAACCAGCTAACCATAAACCCTAAACTAAACCCTAAAGTTAAACCCTAAAGCCTAAACCCTAAACCCTAAACCCTAAATCCTAAACCCTAACCCTAAACCCTAAACCTTAATCCCTAAAACCCTAAACCATGAAACCATAAACCCTAATCTTTAAATCCTAAAACTTAAAAAATCTAAACTTCAGCTAAATAAAACCTAAAAATAAAATAAATAAAAAACCTAAACTTAAATAAACAAAATAAAATAAAATACAAACCTAAACTAGAACCTAAGACTAAACCTAAAAATAAAATAAAATAAAAATAAAAATAAACTAAAATAAAATAAAGAAAAACCTAAACTAAACTAAAAAATAAAATAAACCTAAGAATAAAAACCTTAATAAAATAAAAACTAAACCAAAAATAAAATAAAAATTAAATAAAAACCTAAACATAAAAAATATACCTAATAATAAAACTTAAAAATAAATACAAAATAAAACCTAAACCCTAAACTTTAAAAAAAACCCAAACCTAAAACAAAAATAAAGTAAACAAAATAAAATAAATTTAAAATAAACCTAAACCTAAATCTAAACCTAAAGTAAAATAAACTAAAAATAAACCTAAACCTAAAGTAAAATAATAAAACCTAAAAATAAACCTAAAATGATAACATAAAACCAAAACCTTAAAAAAAGAACCTAAACCTTAACCTAAAAATAAATAATAAAAGCTAAACCTAAAAAAATAAAAATAAAACTCAACTAAAAAATAAACCTAAACATAAAAAAATAAACTAAAATAAATAAACCTAAAGTAAATAAACTAAATTAAATATAATTAAAAAATAAACCTTAATAAAAATAAAAAATAAAATAAAATAAAATAAATATAAAATAAACCAAATAAGCCTAAACCCACCAGTTTACTTAATTTAAAAAAAAAACTAAACCCTAAATCTTAAACCCTAAACACTAAACCCTAAAACTAACACTCAACCCTAAACCTTAAACCCTTAACCTACATCCCTAAACCGTGAACACTAAATCCTAAAAAACCATACATCCTAAATCCTAAACTCTAAACCCTAAACCCTAACCCTAAACCCTAAACCCCAAGCCCTAAACTTAGACCTTAAGTAACTAAATAAATTAAAAAGTAAACCTAAACCCTAAAACCTAATAAGCCTAACCTAAACCTAAGTCCATATACAAAATCAATCAATTTAAAATCAGGCTTTGACCAAGCCATTTGACCCACTTAGGCTCACTTGACCGAAAGTGACCTAAAGTACCCTTATGAGCCAACTTTTCATCCAAACTAAATTGGATTGAACCAAAACCATATATCCTCTCATCAAGATCAATCATCATGGGATGATCAATCAACCAAATTAAAAATTAAGTCAAACTGGTTGACCACACTTATCCTAAAATGAAACTTACATAGCCAAATTCCACCATAGGCCAAATTGATTGAAACATTGATCTAAGTTCACTCATGACATGTTTGAACTTGACCAAGCCAACATTTTAGCCTAACGTAAATTGGCTAACTAAAGTTGACCCATTTTGACCTAAAGGGCCAAAATGTGTCAAAACTTGATCTAAGACAAATTGATTGGAACTAATGGGTCAAGTCCATCACAAATCACTTGAACTTGACCAAAGCCTGGCCAACTAGAAACCTAGCCTAATTGAGACCCAACATGACCTAAAGGGGTCATGTTGAGCCAAAATTGAACTTAACCCAAGTTGATTAGAAATAGAGATGCTAATCCACACCATATGACTAACCTAACCTAAACCTACCGTTAACCCACCTCAAATAGGTCAAAATGGGTCAAATAGGTCAATTGGACCCATTTGACCTAAATGAAGTCATATGAGCCAAAACTAAATCAATAATAATTTGAGTCAACCCAAGACACCAAAACATTTCAAATGGTCATATGAACTTGACTCAACCCTTGGTTTGACCCAATTGACCAATTGGTCAACTTGACCCCAAGTTGACCCATTTTGACCTAAATGGGCCAACATGAGCCAAACCCTACCAAATGGATTCCAAATGTAATGAAACTTGGCCAAACCTAGTTTCTCCACATATCAACATGTCTAAGAAAAGTAGAAAAAAATGACCACTCTACCCTAGGCCATAGAACAAATTTTGGCCTAGCCCATAATTTGGTCATACCCCTTACAATCACTTTGAGGCTTTCCTAAAAACTCAGGGGACTTAGTGATGAGTGGTACACGCAACCCAATGGGTTTGGGTCAGCCTAATTGGCCCCTAGACCAAACCCAACCACTTAGCCTAAAATTAAAATTTCAAATTTCCTCTTAAGCTCAATTCAAGCACATGGGAAGTTGGCAATACATTCATTAGATCAAACCGACCATGTGCACACTCAAAATAGCCTAAAGAACCTCTCCAATTTTGGGCAATTGGATCAAAATGATAAAGGAGGTGTCAGTCATCCAATTACCATAGGGGGAGATATACTCCCCCTAATTCAATGAAATTTTCACTTGCCCTGTGGATTGAAGCCTAGGGACCCAAAGCAATCATCAGAGAGCACTCCTAAGCTTCTTAGAGAGGATTTGAATTCTATTTCTGTTTGCATAGTGCAAAAATGGGGAGCTCAATCCATTAGCAAATTTCTTCCACACTTGATTTCTTCCCAATTCTCTTGCACACTTCAGGAGCTAAGTGAGTTTTGCCTCTTCTATAGAATTCCCATAGCAAGGAAGGATCAAATTCAATCAAAGCCAAAGCCCAACCAAGGAGGGGTTAGTCCACCCATTGATCCAATCAATCCCAAAGTCTACGAATTTCAACAAGGCTTCATCTCCACCAAACGAAGCAACCTCATCGATCTAGAGCACCGATGAGGCATGAAATTTTTTGATCACTAAACTAAATATGGTGTGGAGCTTTGTGAGAGAATGTTTCACCTCATCAAATTTTCACTATTGGATTTTCCGCTCTATTTCTCTAGATGATGTGGGATAAATTTTGTGTGATTCCATGCTAGAACGAGCTTGGATCTTCCCCTTAATCATGGACAGTGTCTATTGATCAAGGGTAAGAACTTGTCTCATCTCAGCCATCCATTTGGGTATTTTAGATGGACAATTGAGATTATTTAGCACATTTAGAAATATAATTATCCTTTATAAACCACGGGGGAATCCTCAGTTGTCCGAACTTTGATCGGATGGCCTAGAATATAACTGCGTGCACCGCCGCCGCTTTTATGAGGTGACAACTTAAGTGTCCCCTCAAAGGGTGACGCATGTAAAGCACGCTGACCGTTGTCACCACGTGTCACGCCGTGAGCTAAGGATTAATGAGGGATTAGTTAAGTGTATTAATTAATTTCTAATTAATCTGTGAAAATTCAAAAATGCATAACTTTTCATAAAAAAATTAAAAAATATGAAATAAAAACTTATGGATAGATAATTAAACCTCGAACATTTTAAAATTAATTTTGATGAATTTTGAGTTATGGTTTTTGATGAATTTGGGTTTTATTGGAAAGTAAATTTTGTTAATTACTCTTTGATTAGGTCTTTGATTAATCTCAAATTTCTTGCGTATATTTTAAGGGATGACCTCTACCTCCCCTAATTTTCTTGGAATTTATAAATGGCTTGATTAGAGAAAATGTATATGGTTTCCTTAATTACCCTTGTTATGTAATTAAGCATAATTAGGGTATGATTAGTGGTTTTACCCTCTGATTAAGGTTGATTAAGGTCAGATCTAGTAAGTAAGAGGGTTATTCAATAATTTTGGGGCATTTCCCCTAAGCTATTCCATATACCCCCTCTTCACTCCTTAATCTCCTCTTTATTAAGGGTTAAATCATTAATTATCCCCATAATCAATTTTCAAAAATTCTAAAAAGTTCCAGAAGTTAATTAATCTACCTTTGGTAGATGCTTAGTTGTTTAATAGCCTAAGCTCAAATAAGGAAATCAAAATCCAATTCACATGTGTGAAAGGGTATTTTGAAATTACTAAACCCCTTAGCTTAATTAACTTTAATTATGAGCCAAATTGCATTAGGCCTTTTCATTATTAGGTGTATTGCAAATTTAAATTCCTTATCTTTTATATCATCTAATTGGCTCATAATTAAGTTAATTCTTACAGGTGGTGTAAGGTGGGGTTAATTAAGAGTGCTTAATTCATACCTTAACCTAATCAATTCATAAAAATGGATCTAATTACCTAAAAATTAAACAAAAATATCAAACACATGTGGGAATGGGTTAGGAATAGCAAACTCATCTCACCTTTTCAAAATTAAATCAAACTTCAAACTAAACAAAAATGACTTTGAAATTCACTTTGATTTATTCTAAATTTTGTCATTCTATAAGAATTTCTTTAGGATTTAAGTGAACTATGTTTGTTTACATGCTTCCATTGCCTTGGATCTTTTCCTACATGTTAAGTTGTACGCCATGTGATTTCATGCATTCATAATCTCATGTTTTAAATTTTAAAATGAAATTGTTTATTTTATGTCAAATGTGCATGTGTTGGCTAAAATAAATATGGTGGCTATTTCACTACTAAACCAAATTATTTTCAAAATACATAAACCAAATATAAAATCTAAAAGTGTGCTATTCATATCTTAATTATAAGCTTGCATGTGAAATATTATAAAGGTATGCTTAGTATAGGTTTCCTTTCTTTCCAATGTTGGTATAGTTTTGAATAGGAATTTTGGTGAGATATAAGGTTCATTTGAAAAGGACCTAATGCTCACCTAATTTCATATCGTATTCATCCCTATGCTACCATCTAAGATAGGTTAACTACACTTACATACATAAATTGCATAAACAAAACAAATCTATTAAATAACTTTTGCATCTTCCTTTTCTATTTCATTTTTTTATATACATGTTTGTATTTAAGAAAAGTGGTATATTAGTCTAGACAACCCTGAGGTTACGAGGCCTTAAGTAGCCCTATGTAGGTCTTGTACCTTACACCTCTAGTTAACATTAACATTGTACTCACTTATGCCTTTCTTAGTTTCATGTATGTCTGTGAAATTTTGGATAAGGAAAACCTTTTATTCTTAAGAAAAATCATGCATATTCAACTTCTAAATTTTCTTAAATGGATTACTTAGCATGCATCATAAAGTGTGTTAACTACTCTCATTTGCATGTATAAATATGCTTAGGGTCCACCCATATGCATGTTATATATATTTGGAAAAGAAATCAAGTAATGTGTGTTATGCGAATTTTGATTCATTTTATTTAATCTTAAAATGCCTTTCTTTTTGAATAGGTTTGTTTAGAGTTTATCTAAACTTAGGATTGATTAAAAGATGTAATCAAAACATTCACCTAAATGAAACAAAAATATGAACCTACTTTAGAAAATTATTTAAGGTTAGTGAAGGAAAGAGAGGTTCTCTTCTCTTTCCCTCTCTTCCTAACTTAGTAATTAATTGAAGGTTTCACTTAAACCAAATCAAAACATGAAATAAAAGCAACCAAAAAAAATTAAACCACTTAAATGAAACCCTCCTCTAAGTTGAACATGTTCTTCACACTTAGAAAATTTGAACCTAAAACTAAGCTAAGCATACCACACAAGCCTTCAAAGCACACGATTAGCCTAAGTCACCACTTCTAGCTTTAGGTTAGGTCTGCATGGTATGATGTTATGTTTTATTTTGTGATATATGTTTTAGACTGATGTTAGGATGTATGTTCATAGAATGAATGGTGCGTTCTTAACTATTCTTTTCTACGGATTGTGCTTAAGAGCACTATCATAAATAAACATATAAATGATTAGCTTCCAGGTGCTTTATACCCCTAAACATAATCCATAGGTTAGGTGGACTTAGTCACCCATGTGTGGGGTGATAAGTCCAATATACATGCTTGGGATGTGTGTGGTGTGATTTAACTAACCATTTTTTGTAGGTGTTACTTAGATTTCCACTTTTCTTTTTCATGTAAAAATTGGTATAATTAGGTTTTTTTGGAATGATATGTTATGGGGATTAGGATGAGCATTGGTCATAATTCTATCTTATGTATCATGTGAAGTTTTGGAGAATCCACCTTCCAACCTTCCAAAGGAGGAACCAAGAGAAGAAAGAAGAAAGAAGAAGAAAAAGAAGCTTGAAGATCCCCATAATAATGAATTCCTTTGCTTAAATGCAATATTCATCTATAAATCGGGTTGTATAAGGGTAGAGCTCGGCTACCTAATTTGATATTTTTGAGTTTGTGCGGTAGTGCCTGACCTTAATGGCCATTTAATCTTTTTGCAATTAGTTCTATAAATTGATTGATGATTTGTTTAGCTTTTTCATTAAGTGGCATAATTTTCCTAGTTTGTTCCCTGATTTATGTATGGCCTGGATGTGGATTATGCTCTTTAGAAAAATAAATCTTTTACTCAACATAACAATTCAAATTAAAACTAAATAACTCATAACCTCACCTAAAGATTAAGTTTAAATTCAAGATAAAAGAATTTGTAATCCCTTAGCTAGATGAGCTTTTCTTTGTAATATCATGCACAAATGCATCATATTTAACTCTTGATTGGAGGGCTTCCACCTTTGCCAGAGAACCTGGCTTGACCTTTGAGAGTCATGGTGGAAACTCACCTCCTCCCTTCTTGCTAATCACCTCCTCCCTTCTCGCTAGTACAGCTATTGAGTGAGTACCACTGGGGGGTGTTATCTTAATTTAGAGTAGCCTGCAGTAGTCTCCCCTCCAAACCCTTAAGCTCTTCTAACCGCAACTCAGTGTTCTGCTTTATTGTGATCTTGCTACCCATAACTATCTTTAGTGATGGGAGTTGGACTTCTAATGGTAGAATGGCTTCAAACCCACTAAGGAGAAAGGTAGGAGTTGGAGTTCTATGTGCGGTAGGCCCAAAGTCTTTCTTGCTCATGACACTATCGCTTATTGTTGTCAAGTGTCTTCTTTATTATTTGGATGAGAGTTTTGTTGAATTCTTCTGCTAAGCCATTTCCCCTCTGGTAGTTGATGGTAGAATATCTCCAATCTATGCTATGTCTCCAAGAAAAGTTGTTGATCTCGGAGAAATTGAATGCAGTACCATTATCCAATATAATTCATCGAGGCACTCCAAACCTATATACAATATGGTTCCTAAAAAAAATTAGACCACATCTTTGTGTGACCTTTCTTTGGAATTGCCTTCTTTATTGAAAAAAAGTAAGTAGCATCCAAGATGAGATGACCCTTAGAAGAAAGAGGATCAATCGGAACCATATGCCGGTATCCCAATACTCGAATGGCCATGAGGCCGATGAAGGTTGTAGAATGTTGGGTGGTTGGTGTAGGACCACGCCATGTATTTGACATTGGTGGCATTGCCAGCTGTATCCATGCAATCTTAGATCATTGATGGCCAGTAGTATCTTAGTCTCGCGATCATGGTTTTCATCCTACAACCCTAAACCCTCCAAAATCTTAACCCTAAAAAACCCCACTAAACCCCATAATCTAAACCACTAAACCTACCCAAAACCTAAAACTAAACACTAAACTACAAACTACCCTCTAAAACCCACCCACTTAAACCCTAACACTAACCCTAAACCTAAACACCTAAACCATTTAACCAAAATAATCTAAATAAATAAAATAAAATAAACTGACTAAATAAATAAAACAAACCTAAATTAACTAAATAAGATAAAATCTAAAATTAACCTAAACCTAAAAAAAATAAAATAAACCTAAAATAAAACCTAAACTGACCTAAAAATAAAATAAAACTTAAACCAAACCTAAATAAAAATAAAACCTTAAATATACTAATAAACCTAAACTAATAAAAAATCTAAAATAAAATACTACTAAATAAAATAAACCTAAATAAAATAAATAATAAAATAAAATAAATAAAATAAAAATTCTGACCTCTGGGTTTGGTTAATTTAGATAAAATCCTACCACCCTAAATCCTAAACCCACCAACCCACTCTAGGCAGTCTTGACCCCAGGCCCTAAACTGAGCCACTACCAGGATCTACCACTAAACCTATCCAGGCCACACTCTTCTGAGCTCACATAAACCACCCACTGACCTACCACCCTAACTAAACCACTGAGCCCTAGGCTCACAACTGAGCCACTGAGCTAAATCTAAATCAACCACTAAATCTCTAAAATCAGTGACCCTAAACTGGGTTGACCTGCCTTAAACCCTGACTAAAACCATACCACAAAGCTGAAACTAAACCTAAATCCTAAACCCTAAACCCACTTTAAATCCTAAACCCAAACCCTAAAGGCTGACATTGAACCTAAATTCTAAAAAACTTTAAAATCCTAAAACAAAACCTAAATTGAACTAAATAAACCTAAAAAATAAAATAAATTAAAACCTATACCAAATATGGTAAATAAAATAAAATAATAAAACAAAACTAAAACCTACCTAAAATAAATAAAATAAAATAAAATAAATTAAAATCTGATAAATAAAACCCTAAACTAAACTAAATAATAAAATAAACTAAGAATAAAAAACATAAAATAAAGTAAAACATCAAATAAACTAAACTAAAAATAAAATAAAAGCTAAATAAAACCTAATTTAAAATAAACCTAAAATAAAATTGAAAATAAATAAAAATTAAACCTAAATAGAACTAAAATAAAACTTAAACCTAAAATAAAAATAAAGTAAACAAAATAAAATAAACCTAAACTTAAACTAAAATAAATAAAACCTAAACTAACTTAAACCTAAACTAAATAAAAGTAAAATAAACTAAAAATAAACTAAACTAAAAATAAAATGTAAAAAATTAACCTAAAATAAAAGCCTAAAACCTAAACCTAAAATAATTAAAACTAAACTAAACTAAAATAAAAATAAAACCTAAACCTAAAAATAAAATAAAATAAACCTCAACTAAAAAACTAAACTTAAAATAAACTAAGATAAAAACCTAAAAAATAAATAAACAAACCTCAAATAAATAAACTAAACTAAATAAAAATAATAAGTAAACCTAAATAAAAATAAAAAATAAATTAAACTCGAATAAATAAATAAAATATTAAATAAACTACATAAACCTCAACCTACCAGTTTACTTAATTTAAAATAAAAACCCTAAAACCTAAATCCTAAACCCTAAACCCTAAAATCCTAAACCCTAAACCCTAAACCCTAAACCCTAAACCCTAAACCACAAATCTACCCAAAACCTAAACCTAAAACCCTAAACCACTAAACCAAACTAAACCACAAATCCACAAACCTAAAACCCCTAAACCCCAAACCTAAACTAAACCTAAACTATAACCCTAAATCCTAAGAATGGATAGAACCTTGATGGTAGGAACATCATCATAAACTAGGCTTAGTTTAGATCTAATGGTGGAGGAAAAGGTAGAGGCGGTGATTATCACAGTGGTGGGGGATCTAGAGGTGTTGGTGGATATGGAGGAAGTGTTCTGAGTAGTGGTGGTTATGGAGGTGGGAGGAGCGATGGAGGTTGCAACCATGGTGGTGGTGGAGGGAGAGATCAATGATATGATGGTGGACCCTGCTACTCAAGAGACTGGGGTGGTTTTGATGGGAAGTGGAGAAACAGAAGAAAGGTTAATCTCATCTGCTATTTATGGAACTATGTCTTTAGAGTAGAGACAGTCCTACTTATCTAGGGTTTTTGTTTTGCTCTATGGGTACTTATCTTTGATCTATCTCATCACTTGTGTAAAAAAATTGGGGTGCTACTTGGTTGATGAAATCGAAAAGAAGAAATGTTGAATCTAAATATATTTTCTATTAAGAAAAACCTTAAACCCTAAACTAAAACTTAAACCTTAAAACTAAAACCTAAACCTAAACCCTAAACCTTAAATGATAAACCTTAAATCCTAAAAACCCTAAACCCTAAACACTAAACTCTAAACTAAACCTAAAACCCTAAAGCCTTAAACCCAACCCTAAACCTAAAACCTAAACTCTAAACCCTAAAACCTAAACCCTAAACCCTAAATTGCAAACCCTAAACCCTAAACTAACCCTAAACCCTAAACCCTAAACCCTAACCCTAAACCCTAAACCATAAATCATGAATAAAGATTTCATTAGAAGTAGATCTAAAGAATGACCTAATCCTAACATAGTTATGGTAACTAAAGAAAATGTCTTCAAGAGACTTTTCATTGACTATTAGAGATTTGAATACCCTAAACCCTAACCCTAAATCACACTATAATACTATATATTAAAGTATAATATAGCATCATATATTTGATCATGTAGTGATATGTTTTTGGATGTTATAAGATGTTTTGAAATGTTTTAGTATATTATGTTGTGCATTGGCCAAGTAAGAAAAGAAAGCACAACATACTTACATCCTCCAAAGCAAGAAGACCGCTAGGGTGATACACTAGCAGGGTATACGTTCGACTAGAGTATATTGTGTGAGTGTCATTTGGGGTGTTATCTCCTCGAGTTTCGAGATAAAGATATGTGTTTGTTTTATATGTTTATGTGTAGTTTGTATTTGTGTTGTGTCGATGAAGGACAGGACACTGCTAGGTTTCCTTGCACCTACCTTAAACACATCATGGCAGATTTGTAAACAAGAATACTTTCAACATGGAAGAGATTGAATTTGAAATGGAATTTTCATTGTTGATAATTATTTTCAAACATGATTTATAAAATTTATTTAGGTAGAGTCCATTGACTGGAAGCATTGGGCACTCTCCCTTATGATCAATAAGCTGATAATATCCTCGTGGTAAGCCTTCTATGAAAAAAGGGCCTACCCAAATGGGTTCAAACATCCCTCCCATCTTATGTTGGGCAACAATCGGTCTCCTTAGAACTAAAATAAGCTCTCCTACTTGAAAAGCTCTAAGACAGACAAACTTATTATTAGCTTGAATAATTTTAGCTTTATACAACTAGAGATTTTGGCATCCATAAAGGCATCTCTCTTCCAAACCTTTGAGCTCTTCTAAGTGCAACTTGGCATTCTACTCTTTTGTGATCTTGCTACTCACAACTATCCTTAGTGATGGGAGTTGGACTTCTAATGATAGAATGATTTTTGACCCACACACTAATGTGAAAGGAGTAGACTGAGTTGGAGTTCTATATGAGGTGTGGTAGGCTCATAAGGCTTCAACTAACTACTCATGCCACGGTCACTTATTATTGTCGAGTGTCTTCTTTAGTATTTTGATGAGAGTTTTCTTGAAGGCTTCTGCTAAGCCATTTTCCCTCGGGTATTTGATGGTAGAATATCTCTAATCTATGTTGTGTCTCTGGGTAAAGTTGTTGATCTCGATACTCTTGAATGTAGTACCATTATTAGATATAATTCATCAAGGCACTCTAAACCTATATACAATATGGTTCTTAAAAAATTGGAGCACATGCTAAGTTGTGACCTCTCTGAGTGAAATCATCTTGCCCATTTGGAAAAGTAGTTAGTAGTAGCTAAGATGAACCATTGACCATTGGAAAAAAGAGGATCACTTGGACCCACTATGTCGATACCCCAACACTTGAATGGCCATAAGGCTAATGTAGGATGTAGAATTTTGGGTGGTTGGTGTAGGACCACACTGTGTATTTTACATTTTTGAAATTGCCTAGCCGTATCTATGCAATCTTTGATCATCGATGGCTAGTAGTATCCATGTCTCTTGATCTTGGCTTTCATCTTTGGACCGGATTGGTTGGCTCCACATAATCCTGAGTGTACCTCAGTCACGATCTTATGGGCTTCGTACTTGTCTAAACAACATAACCATATATGATCAAAAGACTGCCGGTATAAGACACCATCGACAAGAGTGTAGGAAAGTGCTCTCTACTTCATCTGATAGGCTTGGAACTTGTCTTGAGGTAGTTTTCTTTTATTTAAGTAATCCATGAATGGTTGCCTCCAATCTAACTCCTCCTTCTTCTTGGCAATGGAGACCTCCCCTTCAAGAGAGTACTTTTTGATGAGTTCAATATCAATAAGGGATAAGACTTATCTATTTTAGACCTTTATTGATATGAACTCATCCTCCAGACATGCCAACTCCTTGGCAAGCTTGGATAAAGTATACACTACAACATTCTCTTATTGAGGAATCTTATAAATGGTAATCTTTGAGATTTTGGCTAACAACTCTATGGTGTACTTGTGGTAGTGATGGAACTTGGGATTTTTAACCTTATAGGACCCAGTGATTTAGTTTATAAGGAATCCCAAAGATGTTGATGTTCGATGTCTTGAGTAAGCTAATTGAGGCGGTAATTAGAGCCTCATATTTGACTTCATTATTGGTGCAAGGATTGGAAAGATGATATGAGAATCTCATCACATTGCATTCTAGAGTTAAGAGAACTATTCATACTCCCTTTCCTAAAATAGTAGATTGTGGTTCTTCTCCTCTTTGAGAGAAAGTCGCACCATGAAAGTACATCTCCCAATGGTGAATGCTAGTTTCCTCTAAGTTCATGATTTGTTCATCGGGGAGATCATCACTAAGCGGAGAATTCGGAAGTGGGTGCTAAGAAATTCGCTAGTGTTTATTCTTTCATCGTACGAAGGGGTATGAAGGTAATATTGTACTGTGAGAGGATCATGCACAATTGTGCCAATCATCCGGATAGTGTCGGTGTCATGAGATATTATAGTGGATTGATCCTAGAGATTAAGTTGACCTTATGAGGAAGCATGTAATGCTATAGCTTTTAGGATGCAAAGATTAAAGCTAGGCAATGCTTCTCAATGGGTGGATAATTAGCCTCAGCAGGGATTAGATGATGACTGAGGTAGTAGGGTGCATTTTCTTTCCCTTCATCATTGGCTTGGGCTAACAAAGCACCAAGGTAGTCATCTAATGTAGCAGTGTAAAGTATGAGCATCTTTTCTGAGATACGGGTTGCTAGAACTGGCAGCATCATCAGGTAATGCTTGATGTCTTTGAAGGAATACTCACACTTGTCATCCCACTTGAACTTGGCATCCTTTTTTATAAGTGTTGAGAATAGCTGACATCTTCCTGATATGTTAGATATAAAGCATCTTAGATATGTCAACCACCTCTGGAATTATCTAAGTTGAGTTAAACTTTTAGGGGATGGCATTTCTAATATCACCTTGATCTTCTCCAGATCGATTTCAATTCTTTGTGTCGGACAACAAACCTAAAGAATTTCCCTGAAGCTAATCTGAATGCACACTTTAGAGGGTTCATTTGAAGTTAAATTATCTTAATTATTTGAAAACTACTCTCAAGTCAAAGAGATGGTCTTCCTTTTCTCTACTTTTGACCATGAGATCATCAACATAAACTTGACTTGATGATGAATAAGTTCATTGAAGATTTAAGTTATAGCCCAGAATGTAGCACCCACAATTTTAAGGCTAAAAGGCATGACCTTATAGTAATAGATTCTGATCGGGGTTCTAAAAGTAGTGTTTCTTTCATCTTCAAGGGACATCTTTATTTGATTTTATCCAGATGAGCCATCCATGAACGAGAAGACTGCATAAGATGAGGCAATCTCCACCATCAGCTCTGAGATTAATCATGGAAATTCATCTTTTGGACATGCCTTATTTAAATTCCTAAAATTGATACATATGTGAATTTGGCCATTCTTTTTCCTAACTAGGAAGACAGCTAACCGGTAGGTTATTTCACTTCTCGGATGAAGCCAATATTGATCAGCTTCTTGACTTCAGAAATGACCTTTTGTTCCATGTTTAATTGCATGCATCTAGGAGCTTGCTTTATAGGGTTAGCAATAGGCTCTATTGCTAGTTTATGGACCGCTACGTCAGGAGCCAATCTAAGCATCTCTTCATAACTCAATGTGAAGTAGTCCTTAAACTCAATCAATATCCTAACTAATTTATTGGTTTCAATTTCATTCAACAAAGAATTGATGTTTGTCGTTCCTGGATCTTCTTCAATTTCTAAGTTGATTTCCTTGAGCTCGTCGATGGTTGACTTGATCTCTTCTTCAAACTATGGCGGTGCATCTTTAACTTCAAAATCATCTAGATTATTTGAAGATTCTAAGCATAGCTCCTCACATGATTTAATGTGATTAGAAAATAACCTATAAGATTCTAAATGATTGGTGACTAGCATGGTCATCATCATTTGGACCCTTGTATGAATCCTAGTCCTGGTCTTGATTAAATGCTTTTGCATTTGTTCTTCTATATTCTTTCGAAGTAGTCAAATTTATGCTTTAATCAGGTATGTGGGATTAACCCTTTCTTTCCTAAATTATGAACACATGGCAAGTACCAATCAAAAGGTAATTTGATTAAATCTTTATATGAATCATCCTCAAGTCTACATCAACTTCTTGGCTTGAGGATGATGCTCAAAGGAAGAACCTCTGAGTCTTCACACATGTGGAAGACTTAAGAGCTTCCTTAACTACATAACCATTAGCTTTTTTAGGGAAAAGTGGGGTTAGAGCTAAGGTTCCCAATTGATGCCTAACTATTTTACATATAGACTTAGATAAACTTATGCTTTACTTTTAAGCCTGGTCTTCATCACTATCTGGCTCAAGTGTCACCTCCAAGAGAATCTATTACTGAGAATAGCTGGCTGGTGTGCTAACCATATAAGACTCATCCTATGAACTAGATTCTAAGTCTATATGTATAGCGGTGTACTCTGGTATGGGACATATCTTATTGGGTGGCCAATAAGGAGGTTTTCCACCCAAGGCGCCTCTCCAGCCTTTTCCTCTACGGTAGAGGTCGTCTACCCTTATGTTCAGACAAAGTAAAGAACTGTGGGTGGAATCTAATGTCATGCTCCACTTCGTCCTCCAAGTCTATTTCTGCCCCCTTTTATTTTCTTTTTCATATTCTCTTTTTTTTCTTTTTCTTTTTATTTTTTATTTTTTATTTTTAAACTTTGGCCAAGTTTGTGAGAATAGACTTCTTGAATTTGAGGGAGGTAGTAAGCCACATCCTCATATATGCCATCCTCATGAATTGTAAATGGCATGAGATCTCCTTTGACACAATAGATGATCCCACCTCTCACAAACTCCATACACTAGTGTAGAGAGAATGGAACTATGTTGTTCTCATGTATACATGGTCACCCAAGCAAAGCGTTGAGAGATGTATCTAAGTCGATAATGTGAAACTTTGCTTCGGTCTTCCAATCATCTATCTCCAAGGAAAACAATATGGAGTTCAAGGCTTGTTGACCTTACTTTTGGAGTGCAGATTCAATCTTCCCATCCTAGACTTATGAGTCTTCTAGACACTAAAACTTCCCTAGTTATAAGACACTTCTAAAAATTAGGTAAACACTTAACCTAAGCTAAAGACTTAGAAGGGTTAACCATAAGATTAGGTTATGCCTTAAGTATTAGGATAGTCCTACCCTACAACCCAAATCAAATCCATGTTCACCTTCTCAAACCTCAAGTTCAATTCAAACATCAAATTCAAATCCAAATTCAAAATTCCAAAACCAAATGATTGAAAACCCTGATCAAATCCAAACTTGAAACCCTTCCTAAGCCATTTGACCTATCCCATGGACTTAGCCAAATCTTAATCCAAATCAATCCAAAATCAATTGATTTTCTCATAATAAATTTATATCTTCAATCATCTTCCTAAATATAAATCAAATCTATATTCAACTGATCAAAACTAAATCAAACTAAATCAATTAAATCAAAACCCTTCCTAAGCCCTATGACCTATTGCATGGATTTAGCCAAATCTTACTCTAATTCAAGTCAAACTCAATTGATTTTCTCACAAATCAGTCATATTTTCAATCATCTTCACAAATATAAATGAAATATACATTTAAATCATCAAAACTAAATCAAACCAAATCAAAATCCAAATCTAAGCCACATGAACCTACTCCATGGACTTAAATTCTTCATTCCAAAACACAAATTCAATTGATTTTCTCATGAATCAATCATACCTTCAATCATATTCACAAATATAAATGAAATCTACAATCATCAAGCCAAAGCAAAATCAACCCAAGTGAAACCCAACTTAACCTTTTTGACTTGCAATGTTTAAATGAACCAACACCCATTTGAACCCAAGCTAATTGCAATTGAATTTATATATCAAACCCAAATTCATATACAAACTCAACTAAATCAAACTCAACCCAAAATCAAGCCAACTAAAAGCAATTGGTCCACTTGACCCATATTGGCCAATTTGACCTATTTGAGCCAAGTTTTAATCCTACCCAAATTGGATTGAACCATGCCCATCAAAATCTCCCATCATGATTGTTGATAACCCTAGGTTGATCAATTGTCACAAATTGGCCAAATTGCAACCTAAGCCAAATCCCTTGAAACCAATGATTCATACTAAATCAAAATCAATATTTGAATATGACTTGACCTTGAATTGAGTCAAACCAAACCCAATTGGCCCTCTTGACCCAAGTTGACCCAAATTGACCTAAAAGACTAAATTGGGTCAAATCAAAATATAAACCAAATTGATTACAACCAATGACTCAAGTTCATTCCAAATTGATTGTTGAACTTGACCAAAGCCATGATTGGACCCAATTAAACTGAATTTACCTACTTGGTCCAAATTGACCTAAAGGTTCAAGTTGGCCTAAATCAAAACCAAATCCAAATTAATTGAAACCAAAGCCTACAATCATCTTAAATTAGTCAACTAAACCTAAACCAACACCCAACCCAAGATAATTTGGCAAATTTAGTTAAATTGGTCAACTTAACCCATTTGACCCAAATGAATTCAAATGAGCCAAAATCAAATCTAAGCCAAACTAAACCAAACTAATTGAACCAAAACATCCCAAATGATCATATGAACTTGACCTGACCATTGGTTTGATCTAATTTGACCAATTGGTCTGCTTGACCCAACCTAACCCAATATGACCTAAATGAGTCAAATTAAGCCAAGCATAACCAAATCAACTCCAATTAACTTGAAATTTAGGCTAAGCCACTTTTGCCTCATTTTAAATCTACCAAATCAAATCCAATGCTAAATGATTATTCTATTCTTTGGATAAGGGCATCATGTGAGAAAAATCACCCACATAAGTAATCATTTCCACTACTTGGCCACTTGGTACTCTTCCAAGGGTCCACCTAAGCACCTAGGACACGCCCCAGCGAGGGGTAGTTGGGTCGGTCATGACCCATGGGAGGTGAAATCACCTCACCCTCCCCATTGAAGCATTTGAAACCCATTGGACACCCATGACTCCTCGTTGTCAACCACCTTCACACCTTCAACCAACTAAGCTGAGCTAACTCACCTCCTCCTTGCCACCCACGACTCCTTGAGATTGTCGGACGGCCACTAGAAGCCAAACCTGATCCCACCATTTGATCAAGTTGAAATGGGGTATACACCCCCTCATTTCCACTCAAAAACATATGAAAAATGATTTCTCAGAGCCTTAGCTACCCAAGATGAGCCGCTAGAGCCATTCCCTATGCTCCCAAGCTTATTCCTCGATCAGAAAATGCCATTCCCATCCATCCCGAAATAGGACACTCCCCTGACCTAACTCCCCATTTCTCCATAAAACTCAAATTAACTTTTCACACACCTTCCCAGCCTTGGCAAGAACTCATCTCCCTAAGCTTCTTGAGCACTAAAGGTGGGTCTTTGATCAAAGATAAGCTCCAAATCATTGGTTCATGTCCTTTTGAGCGACCATTGAGGAATTGATCCAATTGCTTCTCAACAGGGCTTTATCTCCACTAGATGAAGCTTCCTCAATCATTCAAGCTACTGGTCTTGAGCACCTACGAGGTATGCTTCCAAAATTAGTCCTTAGACAAAAATGGGTTGGATACCCTCTGATCGATGTTGTGAAGGTGTGTGATCCTTTTAGAGTTGATCCGAGCTCGGGTAATCTTGGATCAAGTGAGCAATGGTGGACAAACTCCATTCTCTCTCACTCTCATGATGTTAGATCACACACCATCCATTCCACATGATTGAAATGGATGGTTGTGATTAGATCTGCTAGATCAATATGATTTAATCCTATTAAGCTTTGGGAATAATCATAGTTGTCTGATGTTAGATCGGACGGTGGACGAGAAAGCGCTTCCGCCAGCGCCACATAGGTGCTGAGTTAGATAAGTTTTAAGTAGCCAATCTCATGATGCCATGTGGAAAGTGTGTCACATTATCATGCCATGTGGCGCCAATAGGATTAGGCTTTAATAAGGCTTAATTAATCATTTTTAAAGGTTGAAACTTATAAAAATCATAAAAATCCATCGAGAAATAAGAAAATGCAAATAAATACTCATTTTAAAGGTATTTTAAAAAATAATTAATTAAAAATGATCTTAAATAATTTTGAATAGTATTTAAGGTTTAATTACAAAATTTATTAACATAATTACTCTTTAATTACTTGAGCAATTAATCCCAAATTTTGTGGGTTAATTTAGTGGGATGACCTCTACCTCCGATGATTTTCTTGGGATTTATTTCTCACTTAATTAGGAATATTGACTAATTAAACTTTAACTACTCTTTTAAGTTAATTAATGATTAATTAATCCCATGAATTGTAACAAATTGGTTAATTAAGTTTTTTAATCATTTTTTAACAGTAAGTGAACTAAGAAATAAGGTTGGGGCCCCTTTCCCTAAGTTCATTTCACCCTTTTATAAAATGAAATTTATTAAGATTTAACTAATTAATTAAATCACTTAATCAGATTGAAATCATAATCACATTAGACCTTAATTAATTAAATCATGGGGTAGATCTTTAGGTATTTAATAACAAAAGGAGTTTAATGAAATTATGGTTAGTCCACATGTGTGGGAAAACCATAAAAGTAATTAATTAAGTCCCTTAATCAAATTAGCTATTAGTCATGAGCTAATTGCATTAGGCCCCTTTTATTTCCTACGATCATTGCAAGTTTATTTTCCATGCATATCATGTTGGCTCATTATTATTTATTTAATTACTTTAAGGTGACATAGGTAAGGGTAATTATTCATCTAATTAAGGGTTCAACTTAATTAACCCATAAAATTTATTTAATTACATTTCATTAAATTAAATCAAATCCCTAATGTGGGAATGGGTATAAAGCAACAAGTGAAGATTTCTCTTCTCCTCTTTAAATCAAATAAAATCCAAAACTCAATTAATAAAGAAGCTTTGGTTTGCTTTAAATAATATTATTTGATTTTATTATCCTTAAGAACTAGTTTGGTTGAATGAATCACATGCTTATATTTGATAGTCCTTTTTTCCAATCATGTTAAATTTGGTATGTAATTTAAATTCATGCATCCATCTTTTTAAAATCAAGTAAAATAAAATCTATCTTTTTAATATATGTGTGGCTATTATCACTATTAAATTCAAACGTATTTTTCAAAAGCTTATAAATGAATAATAATATGTGTTATGATGCTAGTTATGAATACATAAGAAATGCATGTGCTTATAGCATAAGTGTATGAATGTTGAGTTCTCTTTCCTCTATTCATGTGTTGATTTATATAAGATTGAATGGTAATGAGTATATAGTCACGGACATCCAGAACATGAAGATTAAGCTAGGAGGTCATTTGATTACCTCACTTCTTAAGTTTAATAATGACACGTACCCATTTGATTTCATTCTTATGTATTTATAAATTAGAATTTGGATAGAGCTTTAATTCATATCTATAAGTGATTAAATCAAACAAAATATACAATCTTTGCATGATTTTCTTTCCCTCATTTATGTATACATCCATGTGTGTCCAAGAAAAGCAAGTATATAGTCTGGACATCCCGAGAATATGAGGCTTTAGTTAGCCCCATGGATGTCATTTGATTACATCACTTCATTGGTTTAACAATGACACATACTTGTATCCTTGTACATGTATATGTATATGTGATTAGTGAATGAAAATCCATTTTACATCAAAATTGCATGCATTCATAATTGACTAAGTGGTTGAATTGATTAGCCATATGATTTGGAGCTTATTCCTATGTTCATGTATATGAATTTACATATGTTTGAATGCAAATTGGTATATAGTCTAGACATCTCGATAATACGAGGCTTTAGCTAGCTCTAAGGAGATCATTTGATTACCTCAGTTCCTTGATTTAACAACGACACATGCCTATTTAATTTCATTCTTATGTCCATTTTGTATAAGAATTTGGATAAAGTTTTAAATTAATATGTTTAATTAATTCAATAAAATAAAATATAAATTATAAACATACACATACATTCATCATTTAGTGTGCTAAAATATGTTGCATGTATAGATACACTTAGGATTAAATCATATGCATGTTACATGTGATGGAAAGGAAAGATTTAATATATGTCATGTGGTATCAATTCAATTAAATTAATCTTAAGATGCCTTTCATTTTGAATAGGATTATTTAAAGTGAACCTAAACTTAGGATTAATTAAATCATTTAATAAGCCATTCACTAAAGAGAACTAAATCAAATTAATATACTTTAGAAAGTTACTTAAGGTAGGGATGAAAGAGGGCAATCCTTTTTCCTCTCTTTATAACATAGTTGCTAAGTGTAATCAAATGAAACAAAAGAAAACACATTAAAATTCTCAAATCGGTTAAACTACTTCAAGTGAAATCATCTTTCATGTTAAATTGAATCCTTTTACACTTAGAAAATACAATACTAATGCCTGACAAGACTTACCACACAAGCCTTAATACACATATTAGAATTAAGTCACCACTTAAGTTAGGACGATGTATGATGTGATGTATGTTTTGTTTTATGATGTATTATTTTAGATTGGATGTTAGGGTGTATGCTTGTAGACTAGATGATAGGCCAATATTAGCCTAATCATGTTTTTTTGCAGGGGATTATGCTTAAGGGATGCTTAAAAATAAATGTGAATGCTCTTTTAGCAGGTTGCTTAAATCTTTAAGCATAATCCAAGTTAGGACAGGTGGGCTTAGTTACCCATGTATAGGGTGCTAAGTCCAAATTATAAATTATTTGGGATTATATGTATATTTAGCTAAACTCTATTTTGCATGTGTAGTTAGATTTACTTTTCCCACATAAATGTAATTTTTACAATAGGAATTAGGATTAGTGCTATTGGAGATTAGGCTTTGTCATGGGGTGCATTTTGATGCCTTTAAAGCAAGAACCATCCAAATCAAAGAAGGAACCAAATCAAAAATTGAGATATGATGAAAGAAGACCCCCATAGCATTTAATATAATTATAATTTTTTTTTCATATTCTAGGTTGTATAAGGGTAGAGCTCGGCTACCCATGTTTTCTCTCTTGGGTTGAGCGGTGGTACGACGCATCGAACTTTATTCTTTTACGGTAGTTTACATAATTGTTTGATGTTATGTTTACATTATGCATTAGGATGACATGCTTTTGTAGTTTGTTAAATGATTAATGCTTTAATGTTTGGCTTGGATACGATTAGGCTCTTAGGATAAAAACTAACTTTTCTACCAAACTAATCACTCATAAATAAATTGTAAACAACTCATAACCTCATCATAAAGCCTAAGACATAAATAAGATAATTGAAATATTTAGCAACCCCTTGTATGGTTATATGTTTCACATCATGAATGCATATTCTTTCTCCCTTGAACATGAAGGATCTCCCTGCATGATCGAATGCTTGACTTGTGAGGGGAACCCTTGTGGTGGGGAACACCTTCATCTAGCTGATTTTACCCATAACATTTTTAATCATGCATTTAGTCTAATAAATCCTAAAGCCTCTGTCAAAATGATGTGTCTAAAATGAAATAAAATTTGAAATGATTTTGCATCAATAGATTAAGTCATATGCTCATACCAGTCATGCTCTAGTCTGTTAGAGAGTGTGTTTAGGACTTTAGTCTCTTTCTGATTAAATAACTACCGTAGCTATCTTGCAATTCATAAGGCTGGACTACATGGTTTTAAAATCATAGGAAGAGTTAGGCGAGGGCCACTCTAGCGGTTATAAGTCCAAGTTGGACAATTTATTCTCTTGTGGAGGTAAACACATATGTCCACCTTCGCTTAGATTTAGGTGCTTTAGCTCATACTAAAGCACCCTAGATTTAGGATCAGGTAGCTATTTACTTGGGCTATGAGCATAAATCCTCACCCGAGGGATTCCCACAACCTTGTGTTGGTGGATTATAAGCCTAGTAATCTAATTAAATTTCAACTCAAAACATATAATGTAAGGGTTGTGCTCGATTATCCACAGGAGTAAGTCTTCATCACTAAATTTAACTCTTAAGATGTCCTTCGAGTGGCATGCCTCCTCTTTAATAGCGAGCGGTTGAGCTAAGCATATCTCTAGATCAAGTATGGCCATGATTAGAGATTCCCCCATCTCTTTGGATAAGAAAAGGGCATCATATATGCTTAACTTAGCTTGAAACTTTCTAAGGTGAGCTAGG
Source organism: Cymbidium sinense (assembly GCA_021442155.1). Taxonomy (NCBI): domain Eukaryota; kingdom Viridiplantae; phylum Streptophyta; class Magnoliopsida; order Asparagales; family Orchidaceae; genus Cymbidium; species Cymbidium sinense. The sequence goes on along the minus strand of CM038214.1, from coordinate 349,900,019 downwards.
ACATTGTAATCAACTAGCTTGGTCCTCCACAAGCATATCCATGGGTGGAGCATCCTATGGAGGCTATTTGCTCACCAAAAATAATGAATTGCTTACTCATATCCCGAGGTGCTACCCTAGGAGGTCGAACTTTGCTATTGCATAAGTTGACTTTAATGACTTGGAATGATGAGCTTATCGAAAGTTCTACCTTCTCAGCATACTCTCTCTCTATTCTCAGTGAGTTGACTCCAAGTCAATCTCGAGGTGAACCTAAAACCCTAAACCAAAACCTAAACCTAAACCTAAACAAAAAAAAAAAACCTTAAATCACAAAACTTAAACCCCAAACCTAAACCATAAACCCTAAGAGAAAAAACACAAACAAACTAAATAAAAAATAAAATAAATAAAAAAAAAAACAAAATAAAATAATATAAACTAAAATAAATAAATAAACTAAATAAAAATGAAAAATAAACCTAAATAAAAAAATCAAATCAAATCAAATAAATAAAACCTAAATAAACCACAACCACTGACCACAAATCCAAACCCTAAACTGACCTAACAAACCCACAACTAAATATAAACTTAAAACCTAAACTAAACCCTGGCCTAGCCCCAGGTTACTACCTGGGCCACACAACCACTGACACTAGGCTCACAGGCCAGGCATGTAATCACAGCCTAACTGACTGAGGCCAGGCCTCTAGCACTGAAAATCCTACTTACTCACTAAACAAACTGGATCCTGGGCCTAGATCTTGTAGATAAAAGAGCCTTGCTGACCACTCCACTTCTACTGAGTACAGGCCAAATAGCTGTCCAAACTAAATAAAACTGGGCTGGGCCACTGAGCCAAGGCCCTAAAGATCTATGGGCCCAGGCCTAAACTGGGTCTGAGCCACACACTGATCCACTGGGCCAAGGCCCTGACCACCACTGAAGAAACTAAACCCAGGCCTTAAACAAACAGGCTAAAACAACCACACTAAAAAACTTAAAATGATCCAAAAAAAAATAAGATAAAACCAACTATAATAGCTTAAAAATAATAAAATGATAAAAATAAAGATCAGTTAAAAATAAAATAAAATAAGCTAAAGATATAAATAAGTAGTGATAAATGACTTACTGGTTTGCTTTTTAAAAAACCCCCAAAATCCTAAACAATACCCTACCCTACTCTACCCCACACTCACAAGACATCAACCCTACCAACCCTACCCCTACTAAACCCAAACCTAAACCACTAAACCCCTAAACCCACCAAAAATAAACTAAATCTCCATAAACCCTAAATCCTAAACTCTAACACTAAACCTATACCCCAAACCTATACCTAAACCTAAAGTAACTAAATAAATTAAAAATAAACTTAAACTAAAACTAATAAACCTAAAAACCTAAATGCTAGGAATGGGTAGAACCTTGAGAACATCCTCATCAACAGGGCTCGGTCCCAGATCGATGGTGGGCGAAAGAGGTGGCATTTATGTAGTGGTGGTTGGGGATCTCGAGGAGTCTTGGTGGATATGGAGGTGGTGGTGGGGCGAGTGGTGGTTATGGAGGAGGGAGGAGTGACAAGGTTATAGCCATGGTGGTGGGAGGGGAGATCAGGATATGATGGTTGATTCTGTACTCGAGAAGCAGGCGGTTTTGATGAGCTGAGAAAATGAAGAGCAGATCAATCACTTCTTATGGAATCGTGTCTTTATAGTAGAGATGGTTCTAGTTATCCAGGGTTTTTGATTTGCTATGTGTGCTCTTTTTCATCTATATCATGCTTGTGTTTTAGAAAACTTGGTGTGTTAGGTTGATGAAATCAAAAGAAGAAATATTGATTGAATTTTCTCTATTAAAATAAAACCAAAAACCTCAACCTCTAAAACCTAAAACTAAACTAAACTTTAAACCCTAAAAAACTAAACCTCCCACCTAAATCCTAAACCCAAACCCTCCACCACAACCCAACTGACCAAAAAACCACTAAATCCTAACCCTACACTAACCCTCCAACCTGAAACCCAAAACTGACCTCCTAACAAAACCTGACCCAACTACAGCCCTAGGCACTGACCCCAACCCTGACCACTGAGCCATAAAAACAACTAAACTGAGCCTCAAACTAACCCTAACCACAACCACAAATCCTAAAACCTAAACTAAATAAAACATAAAATAAAATAAAATGTAAGCCTAAATAAAGATAAAAAAAATAAGATAAAATAAAACATAAACAAAACTAAACCTAAACCTAAAAAATAAAGATAAAAAGTTAATAAAAATAAACTAAAATAATAAATAATAATGAGCTAAACTAAATAAATAAAGATAAAATAAAACTCTAAATCCTAAACCCACAATCCTAAACCCTAGGCCAAACTAGAAACCCTAACTCTATAAAATCATAAATCTGCAAAATCTAGGCAAACCACTGTATAAAAACTAAAAAAATAAAATAAAATAAAACAAAATAAATACTTAAACTAAAATGGTAAAAATACATAAAACCTAAACTAAATCAACTAAAATAATTTAAAATAAACTCTAAACTAAAACCTAAACCTAAATAAAATAAATAAACAAAATAAAATATGCTTAAACCTAAACTAAAATAAACTAAATTAAAATAAATAAACTAACCCAAACCTAAATAAACTTAAAGACCTAAACCTAAACTAAATAAAAAAAATAAACTAAAAAATAAACCAAACTTAAACTAAAAATAAAACCTAAAAATAAATAAAATAAAACCTAAAATCTAAAACCTAAAAATAAATAAAACCTAAACTAAACCTAGATAAAAATGAAACTAAACATAACAAATAAAATAAAATAAAATCAACTAAAAAACATAAACCTAAAATAAACTAAAATAAAAAAAAAAACTAAGATAAACTAAAAATAAATAAACTAAAAAAAAAAATAAAATACTATAAATTAAAATAAATAAAATAAATTAAATAAAATAAATAAACTAAACCTGGGTTTGCTTAATTTTTTTAAATCTTAAGCTAACCCACAAACCTAAAACCACACTTCGTTACCCAAAACCACTAAATCTAAAGCACAATATTAAAGGCCCTAAACCTAACCTAAACCTAAAACCACTACCCTAATTCCTAAACGCTAAACACTAAAAGTAAAACCTAAATGTAAATAAAGCTAAAATAAAATATATAAAATTTAACTAAATAAAATAAATAAAATAAAATAAGAACATGATTAAAACTACATAAAAAAATAAAATAAAATAAATAAAATAAACTAAAATAAAATAAATAATTACATACTCAACTTAAAATAAAATAAACATGAATAAAACTAAATAAGTAAAACTAAAGTAAAATAAATGTAAAATAAACAAATAAAATAAAATAAAACTAAATAAAACCTAAACCTAATAAATAAAAATAAACTTAAACTAAAAAACCTAAACCTAAAATAAAGATAAAGAAACCTACTAAACTAATAAAACTAAATAAATAAACTTAAACTAATAAATAAACTAAAATAAAATAAATAAATAATAAACTAAACTAAACTAAAAATAAAACCTAGAAATAAAATAAAATAAAACCTAAAACATAAACCTAAAAAAAAAAAAACCTAAACCTAAATAAAATAAAATATACCTAAAATAAAATAAAATAAAAAAACTAAACCAAATCTATCTAAACCTAAACCTTACTAACACCAAATACACAATTAACTAAAACTAAGCACAAAACTTAAACTTTAAACCAAAGCTTAAAAAAAATGTAAACCCTAAAAACCCAAACCTAAAAAAAGCTCAAAAACCCTAACCTAAAACTCTAAACCCTAAATCCTAAATAAACCCTAACCTAAACCCAACCCAAACTAAACTAAAGTAGCTAAATAAATTAATAAAAGAAACCTAAACCCAGAATGGGGTAAACCGATGGCAGGATCGTCACCGTCAATTAGGCTCAGTCTAGATTTGGCGGTTGGGGCAAAGGTGGAGACTGTGGTTATCACAGTGGTGGTGGGGGGATTTAGAGTTGCTAGTGGATATGGAGGTGGTGATCAGAGCAGTGGTGGTTATGGAGGGGAGAGGAGCGACGAAGGTTATAGCCATGATGGCGATTGAGGGAGAGATCGAGGATATGATGGTGGATCCCTCGAGGCGGTAGTTCGATCAGCGGAAAACTAAAGAATGGTCGATCCGATCTACGCTTATGTCTTTATAGTAGAGAAAATTCCAATTATCTAGGGTTTTTGATTTACTCTATGCGTGCTCATTTCTTCATCTATGTCGTCGCCAATGTCTTAGAAAATAGTGTGTTTCTTGGTTGATGAAATTGAAAAGAAGAAATGTTGAATCTGAATTTGTTCTCTATTAAAATAAAAATAATCTAAAATCTAAACCTAAACTAAAACATGAACCCTAAACATAAAACCTAAACCTAAACCCTCAAAAATCCTAAACCTTAAACCCTAAACCCTAAACCATAAAACCCTAAACCCTAAACCCTAAATCCTAAAATAAAAACCATAAACCCTAAACCCTAAACTCGAAATCCCAAACCTAAACCATAAACCCTAAACCTTAAAAAGCTAAAAACTTAAACCTAAAATTAAAAAACCTTAACCAAAATAAAATAATAAAATAAAATAAAATAAAGAGACCAAACTAATTCCACAAACCTAAACCTAAACCTAACAAAAAATAAATAAAAATAAAAATAAAACTAAAATAAAAAAAATTAAAATTGAAACTAAACTAAAAAGAAACCTAAATATAGGAAAAACTAAACCTAAAAAAAATAAAAAATAAAATAAAATAAACTTAAACCTAAACTAAAATAAAAAAAACCTGAACCTAAACCTAAACCTAAACCAAAACCTAAATAAAATAAAATAAACCTAAACCAAAAATAAAATAAATAAAACCTAAATCGAAGAAAACAAAATAAAAACCTAAACCTGAACCTAAAAATAAAAAATAAAACTTAAACCTAAAAAATAAAATAAAAATAAAACTGAACTAAAAATTAAACCTAAACATAAACTTAAACCTAAGAAATAAAATAAAATAAAAACCTAAACAAAAATAAATAAACCAAAAATAAATAAATTAAATTAAATAGAAATAAAAATACACCTAAACAAAAATAAAAAATCAAATCAAATCAAATAAATAAAAAATAAACTAAATAAACCTAAACCTATGAATTTAATTAATTAAAAATGAAAACCCTAACCCTAAACTCTAAACCCTAAACCCTACTAACCTACCACCCCACAGAGCACACCCTAAATCCTAAACCACAAATTAATCACAGGCTTTGTTTCCTAAGCCACTGAGCCACAACCACAAGCTAAAGCACAAAACCACACTACCCTAAACCCCAAACCTAAACCCTAAACTCTAAAACCAAAAACAAAACCTAACAACTAAATAAAACCTAAAATAAAATAAATAAATAAATCAAAACCTAAACAAAATCTGGAAAATGAAATAAAGGGATAAACTAAAACCTAAACCTAGCAATACCTGAAACCTAAAATAAAATAAAAAAATAAAAAAATAAAAGAGAACTAAAATAAAATTAAATAAACCTAAAAATAAAAATTCTAAATAAAATTAAAACTAAATGTAAAATAAAAATAAAATAAACCTAAAATAAAATAAAATTAATACTAAATAAAAACTTAAACCTAAAAAATAAACCTAAAAATAAATAAAAAATAAAACCTAAACCCAAAACTACAAAAATAAATAAAATTAAATAAACATAAACTTAAACTAAACTAAACTAAACTAAAATAAATAAAACCTAAACTTAAACCAAAAATAAACTAAACATAAACCCTAAACTAAATAAAATAATATAAACTAAAAATAAATCTAAACCTGAACTAAAAAAATAAAACCAAAAAATATACCTAAAATAAAACCTAAAACTTAAACTTACAAAAATAAAATAAAAACCTAATCCTAAACCTAAAAATTTAAAATAAAACCTAAATCTAGAAAATAAAATAAAATAAAACTAAACTAAAAAATAAACTAAAATAAAAAAAAACTTAAACTGCAATAAATAAACTTAAAAAAAATCTAAACTAAATAAAAATAAAACTAAAAAACAAAACAAAATAAAAATAAAATAAATAAATAAACTAAATAAACCCTAAACCTTAAACCCTAAATCCTAAACTATAAACAATAAACCCTAAACCCTGAAACCCTAAACCCTAAAGTCTAAACACTAAACCCTAAATCCTAAAACCTAGATCGTTACACTAAACCCTAAATACTAAAATCGTATACCTAAAACCCTAAACCACTAAACCCTAAACCCTAAACACTAATCTCTAAACCCTAAAAAGCTAAAAACCTAAAAACCTAAACTTAAACTAAATAAAAAAACCTAAAGCTAAGTAAAATAAAAAAAATAAAATAGAACTAAAACTTAAACAAAAACATAAACCTAAACCTAAAAATAAAAAAAATAAAATAAATAAAAAAATAAAAAATTAAACTAAACTAAAAAATAAAATAAAACTAAGAATGGGAAAACCTAAAAATAAAACTAAAAACATAAAATATAAAATAAAATAAACCTAAAAAAATAAAATTAAATAAACCTAAAAAAACCTTTAAAGAAAATTTAAACCCTATACTAAAAAAAAACCTAAAAGAGAAAGAGTAAACTAAATAAATAAACTGCTGGGTTTAATTAATTTTAAAAAAAAGCCCCCCCTAAACCATAAACCCCTCCTAAATCCTAAACCTACAAACCTAAACCCTAAACACTGAGCACTAAAACTAAACCCTAAACCATGACCTAAACCACACACCTAAACTAACCACAAATTTTAAACCCACCTGGCCAACATGAAACCCTAAACCATAAACCATAAAACCCCAGGCCTTAACCCAAACCACACAAACCCTAAACCCTAAATCCCAAACCACAAGCCCTGTGGTGAGACTAACCCTAAACACTAAACCCACAAACCCTCCCACAAAGCCACAAACATGAACCACGAACCCACAAACCCTAAACCTGACCCTAAACCCTAAATCTTAAAACCTCTAACCCTAAACCTTAAAGCATAAACTAAAAACCCCCAAACCAAACCTAAACTCTAAACCCTAACTCTAAACCCTAAACCTAAACTAAACCTAAATTAACTAAATAAACTAAAAAATAAACTTAAACCATAAAACCTAATAAATGTAAACCTTAAGAATGGGCAGAACCTTGACTGCAGGAACATCACTGTCAACCAGGCTCAATCTAGATCTGGCGGTAGTGGTGAAGGCAGAGGCTATGATTATCGTAGTGGTGGTGGGGGATCTGGAGGTGCTGGTGGTTAGTGAGGTGGTGGTCATAGTAGTGGTGGTTATGGAGGCGGGAGGAGCGATGGAGGTGGCAGCCATGTTGGTGGCCGAGGGAGAGATCGGGGATATCACGGTGGATTCCGTTACTTGAGAGGCCAGGGTGGTCTAATGGGAATTGGAGAAACTGAAGAATGACCGATTCGATCTGCTACATATGGAACTATGTCTTTATAGTAAAGATGGTTCTAGTTATCTAGGGTTTTTGATTTGCTCTATGCGAGCTCATTTTTATCTGTCATCGCTTGTGACTTAGAAGACTTGGTGGGTTACTTGGTTGATGAAATTGAAAAGAAGAAATGTTGAATCTGAATTTGTTCTCACGATAGAAAAAAACCAATACAAACCCACTAAAACACAACCCTAAACCTAAAACCTAAACCCTATATCCTAAACTCTAAATGCTAAACCCTAAAACCTAAACCCTAAACCCTAAAACTCAAAACCCTAAACCCTAAACCCTAAACATTAAAGCCTGAACCTTAAATCGTAAACCCTAAACCATAAACCTTAATCCCTAAACCCTAAACCCTAAACACCAAACCATAAACCTTAAACCCTAAACCCTTAACTAATCTTAAACCTTAAACCCTAAGAAGTTAAAAACATAAACCTAAACAAAATAAAACCAAAAAAATAAAATAAATAAATAAATCTAAACCAAAAATAAATAAATAAAATAAAAACCTAAACTAAAACTAAACATAAAATTAAAAAGAAAATAAAATAGAAAATAAAACTAAATAAAATAAAATAAAACCTAAACTAAAAATAAAATAAAAAAAAAATAAAATAAAACTAAACCTACAATAAAATGAAATAAACCTAAAATAAAACAAAGAAACCTAAAATTAAAATAAAATAAACTAAAATAAAATAAAATAAAATAAAAACTAATTAAAAAGTTAAATTTAAAAAATTAACCTAAACATAAAAACACAAAAAATAAGAAAAAACTTAGACCCTAAACTAAAAAAAAACTATACCTAAAATAAAAATAAATTTAACCTAAAATACAGTAAAATAAATAAAACTTAAAGGTAAACCAAAAAATACTAAATCAAACTCAAAGCCCAAACCCTAAATAAAATAAACTAAACTATAACTAAACCTAACCCTAAACTAAAAAATAAAACCTAAAAATAAACCATAAATAAAAACCTAAAACCTAAACCTAAGAAAATAAAATAAAACCTAAACCTAAACCAAAAATAAAAATAATACCTAAACCTAAAAATAAAATAAAATTAAACTAAACTAAAAACATAAACCTAAACCTAAATCTAAAAAATAAACTAAAATAAAAAACCTATGCTAAAATAAATAAACTTAAAATAAATAAACTAAACTAAATTAAAATAAAAAAAAACTAAAATAAATAAATAAATAAACTAAATAAAAACCCTAAACCTATGAATTTACTTAATTTAAAAAAATAAAAAAAATAAAAAATAAATAAAATAAAAAAACCCTAACCATAAACCCTAAACCCAAACCAAAACTAACCCTAAAACCCTAAAGCATGAACCCTAATCCCAAAACCCTAAACCTTAACCACTGAAGCCTCCCTACCTTCATGGAAACATATAAACCTAAACCCAACCTGGACCCAACTAAACCACTAAAACCCTAACTAAAAACATAAACATTGATAAAACATAAAAATAAAATAAATAAAAAACCTAAACTTAAACATAAAAGTAAATTAAAATAAAAAATTAATTAAGTAGAAACCTAAACTAAACTAAAAAATTAAATAAACTTAAATAAATCAAAAAATAAACATAAAATAAAAATAAAATAAAATAAAAAGTAAATAAAAATCAAAACCTAAGAAATAAAGCTAAAATAAATAAAAAATAAAATCTAAACCCTAAACTAAAAAAAAACCTAAACCTAAAATAAAGAAGATAAAATAAACCTAAACTTAAATTAGAATAAACTAAACTAAAATAAATAAAACCTAAAATAAACTAAACCTAAACCCTAAACTAAATATAATAAAATAAAATAAAAATAAACCTAAACCTAAACTAAAAATATTAAACTTAAAAATAAACTTAAAATAAAAACCTAAAACCTAAAAAAAATAAAATAAAAACCAAAACCTAAACCTAAAAATAAAAAATAAAATTGAAACATAAGAAATTAAATAAAAATAAATCTAAACTAAAAAATAAGCATAAATATAAAGCTAAACCTAGAAAATAAACTAAAATAAATAACCTAAAATAAATAAATAAACTATAAATAAATAAACTAAATTAAATAAAAATAAAAATAAAAATAACAATAATAAAATAGACTAAAATAAATAAAAATAAACTAAATAAAGTAAATAAACCTAAACTTACTAGTTTACTTAATTTAAAAAAAAAACCCTAAACCATAAACCATAAATCCTAAACCCTAAACCATAACCCTACTGGCAACCTTAAAATAATCCTACCATAACCACAAACCCTAAACCCTAAACTAAACACACCCTAAATCTTTAAGCTGAGCCATACCCTGGGCCACTAAACATTAATCCTAAATCCTAAATCCTAAACCCTAAAGCTGGGCCCTAAACTGGAGGTGGGCTTAAACCCAGACCACAACCTACCACACCCTAAATCTAAAGACTAAACCCTAAACTTTAAAACCAAAATCTAAACCTCTAAATATATATATATATGTAATAAAAGCCTAAACCTAAATAAAATAAAATAAATAAAGATAAATAAGCTAAACTTAATTGCAAAATGATTAAATAAAACTAAAACCTAAACTAAAATAAAATATGCTTAAAACTCTAAATAAAATGAAAGCAAAACATAAAATAAAATAAAATAAAAACTAAATAAAATGTAAACTAAAAATAAAATTTAAAATAAATAAAAAATAAAATCTAAACCTAAACTAAAATAACCTAAACCCTAAACCTAAACTTAAAATAACCTAAACCTAAACCTTAAACTCAATAAAATAAAAAAAAGTAAAAATAAACCAAAACATAAACTAAAAAATAAAACTTAAAAATAAACCTATAATAAAAACTTAAAACATAAACATAAAAAAATAAAATAAAAACCAAAAGCTAACTTTAAAATAAAAAATAAAACCAAAACTAAAAAATTAAAAAAAAATTAAACTATAAAATAAGCATAAACCTCAATCTAAACCTAAAAAATAAAGTAAAATAAGAAACCTAAACTAAAGTGAGTAAAACTAAAATAAATAAAATAAACTAAATAAAATAATAAACCTAAATAAAAATAAAAAATAAAATAAATAAAAATAAACTAAAAAACTAAACACCAGCTGGTGGTTTTTTAAAAAAAAACTAAAAAACACTAAACCAACCACTAAATCCTGATCTTAAACCCCTAAAACCACTATACCTAAACCTAACCCTGAGCCACAGGCCCTAGGCCCAGGCTCACCCCACTAAAGGCCACCCTAAATGAACCTGAGCCTATCACTCCAACCTGACCCCAGATCCTGGCTGACCACGGACCTGGTGACCTCCACATGCACTGCTCCCACAGGCCCTGAGCCACTAGGATGACTCTGGCCCCCAGTCAGATTGAGCCCTAAATCCTGAGCCTAAATCCTGGGCCACAGGCGCACCAGATCTGGCCACCCTGGAGTCCACTCTCCCTGAAAACCTGGGCCACAACCCTAAAACCTGGGCCCTGAGGGTGGGCCAGGCCTGAGCCATGGGGACTATACTGAGCTGGGCTAGCTAAAGCTCCCACTAAATCCTAAATCTGACCACTGGCAAAACCTTAAAACAGGCCACAAAATAATATGACCACACACATCTTAAAACCTTAAACCTAACCTAAAAAAATAAAAATAATAATAAAAATAAATAAATAAACATAAACCTAAATAAAATAAAATAAAATAAAATAAAATAAATAAACATAAACTAAACTAAAAGAAATAAAATAAAGAAAATATAAAATTAAATTATAATAAAATAAATAAATGCCTAAACTAAATTAAAAATAAAATAAACCAAAGAATATAAAATAAATAAAATAAAACTAAACTTAAAATAAAAAAATAAAATAAACCAAAATAAAATTAAATAAAATTAAATAAAACATGAACCTAAAAGTAAAAATAAAATAAGACCTAATCACTAAACTAAAAAAAAAAAAACCTAAACCTAAAATAAAATAAATAAAATAAACCAAAACCAAAATTGAAATTTATAAATCCTGAGCCTAAACCTAAAATAAACTAAACCAAAAGCTAAACCTAAACTACATAAAATAAAATAAAGTAAAAATAAACTTAAACCTATACTAAAAAATAAAACCTAAAAATAAGCTTAAAATAAAAACTTAAATCCTAAACCTTGAAAAAAAACAAATTAAAAACCTAAACCTAAAAATAAAAAAATAAAACCTAAACCTAAAAAATTACAAAAAAAAACTAAACTAAAAAATAAACCCAAACATAAACCTAAACCTAAAAAATAAATAAAAATAAAAAATTTAAACTAAAATAAATAAAATAAACTAAATAAAAATAAAAAATAAAACTCAATACAAATATAAAAATAAAAAATAAACTAAAATAAATTAATAATAAATTAAATAAACATAAACCTACTAGTTTACTTAATTTTTTAAAAAAACTAAATCCTAAACCTTAAACCCTAAATCCTAAATCCAAAACCTAAAACCATGGACCACAAGGGCACTACAAACCCTAGGTACAAATGACCTGCAAAACCTATAACCACAAAACTTAAACCCTCCCAAACCATAAACCTAAAACCATTAACCACAATGAACCAAAATACTAAACCTTAAAGCGTCTGTGAGCTAAGAGCCATAAACCTTAACCCACACAAAGATCTTAAAACTAAACCCTCTGGCTAATCCCCTAACCAAACCACAAACTGAGCCCAAACCCCAAATCCTAAACTAACTGAGCCAGACTGATCACACAAGATCCAGGCCTGAGCCACACAAATTGGCCCTAGGCAGAGCACCTCTATCCTTAAATTGTGGATCATAAAGTAGCTAGGCATTAAAACTAATCACATTACATGAGCCCAGGCCACAAACCCTGACCCAAACCATGACCACAAACCACAACAGTAAGCACAAATAAAATAAAAACTAAAATAAAATAAAAACCTAAATTAAAATGTAAACATAAACCTAAAAATAAAATAAAAAAAATTAAAATAAACTAAAATAAAATAAATAAAAATCTAAACTAAACTAAAAATAAAATAAACCTAAGAATAAAAAACCTAAATAAAATAAAAATTAAATGTAAAATATAAATAAAATAAACTTAAAATAAAATAAAATAAGAATTAAATAAAAACCTAAATTTAAAAATAAACCTATAAATAAAATAAAATAAATAAATAATAAACCTAAACCTAAAAAAACCTAAACCTAAAATAAAATAAAATAAACCTAAGCTAAACTAAAATAAACTAAAATAAAAAAAACCTAAAATAAACTAAACCTAAACTAAATAAAATAAAATGGTAAAATAAACCTTAACCTAAACTAAATAAAACTAAAATAAAACCTAAACTAAACTTAAAAAATAAAATAAAATAAACCAAAACCTAAAAAATAAAAAAATAAATACCTAAAATAAAATAAAATAAAACTCACTAAAATATAAACCTAAACCTAAACCTAAACTTAAAAAATAAAGATAATGAAAAACCTAAACTAAAATAAATAAACCTAAAATAAATAAATTAAATAAAATAAAATAAAATAAACTAAAATAAAATAAAAAATAATAAAACTCAAATAACTAAAAATAAACTAAATAAAACTAAACTTACCGTTTTGCTTAATTTGAAAAAAAAATAAAACCACAAACCAGGATCCTAAACCACTAAACCCTACCACAAGTGACCCAAAACAGGCCCTACCCTGCCTACTGACCTGCTACAACCTATAAGCAAACACTAAACCCTAAATAATAAACCTAAACACTAAACCCACAAAACCCTAAACCCCAAATGCTAAACAATAAACCCAAACCACAGACCCACAAACCCACATGAAATGAGAAACCACAACCTACAACCCTAGCATACCCCAAACAAAACTTAAACCCTAAACCCAAAACTAACCTTAAACCTATACCCTAAACCCTAAATTAACTCTAAACCCTAATCCCTAAACTAACCCTAAACCCCTAAACCCTAAGAATGGGAAGAATGATGCAGAACATCTCCTTCAAAGTGGTCCCAGATCGGTGGGGAGGCAAAGGTGAAGGCGATAATTATCATAGTGGTGGTGGGAGATTTGGAGGTGTTGGTGGAGATAGAGGTGGTGGTCGGATAAGAGGTGGTTATGGAGGTGAGAGGAGCGATGAATGTTACAACCGTGGTGGTTATCGAGGGAGAGATCGGGGATATGATGGCGGATCCCGCTACTGAGGCGGGGTGGTTCTGGAAACTTCAAGTGAAGAACAATGATCCGATCGCTTATGGAAGCTGTCTTCTGATAGATGGTTCTACTTATATAGAGTCTTTTATTTGCTTTATGGGCGCTCATTTTTTATATTGTCATCGCTTGTGTCTTACAAAACTTGGCATGCTACTTGGTTGATGAAATTGAAAACAAAAAAATGTTGAATTTGAATTTGTTCTTTATTTAAAAAATCTTAAACCCTAAATCCTAAACCCTGAACCCTAAACTCTAAATTAAAACTTAAACGCTATAACTAAAACATAAACCCTAAACCCTAAACCCTAAATAAATAAACTAAACTAAATAAAAAATAAACCTAAAAAAATAAAAAATAAAAGAAATAAAAAATAAACTAAATAAACCAAACAAAGAAACTGGCGGTTTACTTAATTTTTTAAAAAAAATACTAAACCCTAAACCTAAATCTGTATAAACCCTAAACTAAAACTAAAACCTACACCTAAACCACACTAAACCTGAGCCCTCCACAAAACCCTGGGCCAGGCCACTAAACCCAAATTGCCAAGCCACCACCTAAACCCTGGGCCACCTGACCTCAGTCTGGAGTGGGCCCCCTAGTGGACCTAGAGTGACCACTAAACTAAAGATCTTGAACTAAACCCTGAGCCCAGGCCCTGGATGATGCTGCCCTCAGATGGGTGAGCCACTGAGGCTGAGCCTTGGGCCACTGGGCTGAGCACGAGCCTGACTCTGACCTACCACGGACCATGACCTGGGCCACAGGCCCTCCCTAACTCCTCCCACACTGAGGCCCTAGGTGGGCCTTGGGCTTTGACTGGTGGGCCCTGGGCTGATTTAACCCTAAGCCCTAACTCACTAGTACAGGCCTGACTGCGCACACCACAGATCTGATCTGACCCAGGCCATGGCACCCTGGGCCCTAGGCCTTCTACCATAAACGAAACTAAAACCTTAAACCTTAAACAAAACCTAAACCTAAACTAAAGAAAACATAATGTAAAATAAATAAATAAACCAAACATAAATAAAATAAAACTAAATAAATAAAAAAAAAAGCTAAATAAATAAAAAAATAAAAAACTTAAAAAAGTAAATAAAATAAACCTATAACTAAACTAAAAAACCTAAACCTAAACCTAAATAAAATAAATAAAAATAAAATAAATTAAATCTAAAAAATAAACTTTAAATAAAACTTAAAACCCTAAATAAAAATAAAAATAAAACTTTAAACTAAAATAAATAAAATAAATAAAAAAATAAACTAAAATAAAATAAAAAATAAATTAAATAAACTATATAAACATAAACCACATTTACTTAATTTTTTAAAAAAAAAATCACTAAATAAATCCTAAATAATAAATAAACTAAACTTAAACCTAAGCTAAATAAAATAAATTAAACTAAAAATAAACCAAAACCTAAATTAAAAAAATAAAACTTGAAAATAAACCTAAAATAAAAACCTAAAACCTGAACCTAAAAAAATAAAATAAACAACCTAAACTCTAAACCCTAAGAATGGGTAGAACCTTGATGGCAGGAACATCACCGTTAACTAGGCTTAGTCTAGATCTGACAATGGAGGTAAAGGCAGAGGCGGCGATTATTGCATTGGTGGTGGGGGATCTGGAGGTGATGGTTGATATGGAGGTGGTGGTTGGAGCAATGGTGGTTATGGAGGCGGGAGGAGAGATGAAGGTTATAGTTGTTGTGGTGGCAGAGGGAGAGATCTTGGATATGATGGCGGGTCCCACTACGCAAGAGGTAGGGGTTGCTCTGATGAGAGCTAGAGAAACTAAAGAATGACCAATCCGATCTGCTGCTCATGGAACTGTTTACAGTAGAGACAGTTCTACTTATCTAGGGTTTTTGATTTTCTCTATGGGTGCTCATTTTTGATCTATGCCGTCACTTATGTCTTAGAAACTTGGGTGCTACTTGGTTGATGAAATCGAAAAGAATAAATGTTGAATCTGAATTTGTTCTCTATTAAAATAAACCTTAAACCTTAAATCCTAAAGTAAAACTTAAAACATAAACCTAAAACTTATACCTAAACCCTAAACACTAAACCCTTAAAACCCTAAACCCTAAATACTAAACCCTAAATTGTAAACCCTAAACCTTAATAGTTAAATCCTAAACCCTAAACCCTAAACCTTAAATCTTAAAACCCTAAACCCTAAACCTAAACCCTAAACATAAAACCATAAACTCTAAACCCTAAAACATACAACCCCAAACCCTAAACCCAAAACCATAAATCTTAAACCCTAAACCCTAAACCATAAACTAACCCTAAATCCTAAACCCTAAACTAACCCTAAACCTTAAGCCTAGAAACACTAAACTAGCTATAAACCCTAACCCTAAAACCTATGCCCTAAACCGAATAAAGATGTCATTAAGAGATCTAGAATGACTAATCTATAATTATTGAAGCTAAAGAAAATGTATTCAGAGACTTTCCCTTGATTATTAGAGATTTGAATACCCTAACCCTAACCCTAAATCATATTATATTACCATATATTATAGTATAATGTAGCATCATTTATTTGAGCATATAGATATGTGTTTTTGGATTTTATAAGATGTTTTGAAATGTTGTAGTATATTATAGTATTGTGCCCTATAGTCTATATTAATATAAATCATAATAAAACCTAAATCTAAACTAAAAAATAAAACCTAAAAATAAACTTAAAATTAAAACCTAAAACCTAAACCTAAAAAACAAAATAAAAACCTAAACCTTAACCTAAAAATAAAAATTAAAACCAAAACTTGAAAAATAAAATAAAAATAAATCTAAACTAAAAAATAAGCATAAATACTGGACTAGAAATAAACTAAAGATAAAACCTAAATAATAAATAATTAAAATAAATAAAGTATTAAAATAAAAAAAACCAATAAATAAAATAAAATAAATAAAACAAAATGAATTAAATAAACTAATATGCTAAATAAACTTAAACTCTTGGTTTACTTGGTTTAAAAAAACCCTACTCTAAAACCCTATCCTAAAATAACATAAAACTATCTTACCTGAGCCTGATCACATGATCCCAGGACTGACCACATGCCATACAATTAAAGGCACTAAAACTGACCCAAACCCAGGCTCAACCCACTGAGACCTGAGTCTCATGAGCCACAACCCCAGACCAAGGCCAAGGCCCCAGACCCCAAATGAGGGCCACAGGCTGAGCCACAGGCCCCAGGCCAAGATCTTAACCCTGAACTACAAACCCTAGGCCCAAACCCTAAAGAGCCACTGAAGCTAAATACTAAAACCAAAAAACCTAAACAAAAAAAATATAAAAAATAATAAATAAAGAACTTAAATAAATAAATAAAATAAAATAAAAACCTAGCTAAACTAACTGACCTAATGTAAAAATAGATTAAATCAGCTTAAAACTAAAATAAAATAAAATAAACCTAAAATAAAAAAATAAAATAAAATAAAGTTGCGTAAAATAAAATAAAATAAACTTAAAATAAAATAAAATAAAAACTAAAATAAAACCTAAATCTAAGAAAAGAACCTAAAATAAAACCTAAAAATAAAATAAATAAAACTAACCCCAAACTAAAAAAAAAAAAAAATGCTAAAAAAAATGAAACCTAAACACAACTAAATAAAATAAAATAAACTAAAAGCTAAAACTAAAAATAAACCTAAAATAAAATAAAAAATAAAATTAAAACCTAAACCTAAACTAAAAATAAAAATAAAACAAAACTAAAAAATAGACTAACTAATAAAATAAGCATAAACTAAATCTAAATCTAAAATACTAAATAAAACTACTAAAATGTAACCTAAATAAATACTAATAATTAATATAAACTATAAATGTTAAAATAAGATACTAATATGTAAAAAAATATAATACATGGTTTGGTTGTTTTAAAAAACAAAAAAAGATCCTAATCTGGACCTTTTATCTAGGCCCTACTGTCTTCACTTTAAACTCTCATTAAAACCACAAGAAACCACTACCAAAAACCTAATATCTAAAATACCCACATGCCTAAACTGAGCATACATGAGGCTGATATAATGTATAATAACTAGGCTGAGCCCTACTAAAATGACCTGGGCCAGGTGACCTCTAAACACAAGATTGTAAGAATCTAATGGGTCTTAAAAATGATTTTGATGGGCCAGATACTAATAATTGACTGGGCCTAAAAATAAAAGATTTAACTTAAAACATACACTAATTACTAAAAATAATACTGACTAGAGACTTAGCTGAAAGCCCTTATATAAATAGGCTAATAAATATTAACATAACCTAAAAATAAAAACCTAAGCCATGAGCCAAAAAAATAAGAAATGACTAAAATAAGACATAATAAAATAGATTAAAAAATAACTAATAAAAATATAAAGATAAAATAGAAAATATGACCAACCTAAACATAATAAAAGATAGATAATATGAAATAACTAAAATAAAATAAATAGATCTAAACTAATTAAAGAATAAAATAAACTGGAATGAAACCACAAATAAATAAACTTAAAATAAAAAAATAAATAAGTAGATAAAATAAAATAAAACTAAATAAAATTAAAATAAAAAATAAAAAAAAATAAAACATAATAAAATATTTAAAAAAAATAAACTAAAAATAAAATAAACAAAATAAAGTAAATAAAATGGAAATAAAATAAAATCCAAAATAAATTATAACTAACTAAATAAATAAAATAAACAAAATAAACTAGAAATGCTAAAAATAAAACCTAAAATAAACAAATAAAACTACTTAAAATAAATAAACCAAAAATAAATAAAACCTACATTATTTAAATAAATAAAACTAAATAAAATTAAACTAAACCAAACCTAAAATAATAAAAAATAATTTAAAACTAATGATAAAAAACTAAAATAAAAACTTAAAAAATAAATAAAAAATAAAAATAAATGAAATAATATAAACTTAAAATCTTGGTTTTGCTTAATGTTAATTTCATAAATGAAACCTAAATAAAATACCTACTTACCATGTATGCATGATTGCAATGAAACCATTCTATATAAATAAATGATAAACCAACACTATCATACATTAAACGTATGAATTAAAACACCACAAAATGAACAAAATGCCTAAATTACCCAATCTTAATCTTAAACTAGGCTCTAAAATAAATACAATATCTAATAATTTCCACATGATTACCACTAAACTGAGATAAAATGAGCCACAATACATTTGATAATACAACCTGATATTGAAACCCAAACTAAACCATGAGCCAAAGCTAAATGCTAAAATGTAAATGATTAAACCACAAAAAAACCCAACCTAACTAAAAGTAAATAAAATAAAATTAATTAACTAATAAAATAAATAAAACCACTACTAAAGAGATATAAATGGAATAAAATAAATAAAACTAAACATAAAATAAAAAATGAATAACCAAAAAAGATAAATAAAATAATAAATATAAATTAAATAAACTTAAAAATAAACCTTAAAATGAAATAAAATAAATAAATAAATACTTTAAAAAAACCTAAACCTAAATAAAAAAATAAAATAAACAAGCTAAAAAATAAACTAAATTAAAATAAATAAAACCTAAATAAACTAAACCTAAACTAAATAGATAAAATAGACTAAAAAATAAACACAAAATTTAAAAATAAATAAAAATCTAAACCTAAAAAAATAAAATGAAAATATAAACTAAACCTAAATTAATTGAACATAAACCATAAAATAAAATGAAATAAACTCACTAAAGATAAACTTAAAACATAAATAAAAAATAATTAAAAATGAAAACCTAAATTAACATAAATAAAAAATAAATAAATTAATTAAAAAAATAAAATTAAACCAAAATGGAATAAAAAAATAAAATAAACTCAAATAAATTAAAATATCTGAATAATTAAATAAACCTAAACCAATTTACTTGGTTTAAAAAAATAAAAACTAAACCACAAATCCTAAATCTAATAAACCAAAAATAAAACAATAAATTGCTATAACTACAAACCAAAACCCTAAATCAAATAAAATAAACTAAGAAATAAATTAAAAGAAATAAAATAAATAATAAAACCACAAACCAAAAACCAAAAAAGCCTTAAACCACAAACCACATAATTTAAATATTTTAAAAAGCTAACTAAATTAAATAAATAAATAAACTAAACCTTAAAATAACCTAAAATGGGAAGAACCTTTGACATGAACATCAGTCTAGTTTTCATGAGTGGTGGCTGCAAATTATGATGTGGTGGTGGGGATCTAGAGGTGTTAGTAGATATGGTGGTGGTGGTATAAGTGGTGGTTATGGAGGTGAGAGGAGTTAGATTCTCTGGTCAAAAGATTGAGATATGATGGTGGATCTACTTTGAGGCTGGTTCTTGAGAGGAAGAATAAGCATCATTTACTTATGGAATTGTGTTTTATAGTAGAGATGTTCTACTTATTTGGGGTTTTGATTTCTCTGGTGCTCATTTTTTTATCTATGTTGTCCTTGTGTCTTACAAAACTTGGGGTGTTACTTAGTTGATGAAATTGAAAATAAAATGTTGAATTTGAATTTATTCTTGATTAAAAAAACCTTAAACCAAATGTAAACCTAAACCCTAAACTAAAACTTAAACCTAAAACTAAAAAACCCCAACCTAAAATCAAACTCTAAACTCATAACCATAAACCTTAAACCCTAAAAAGCTAAAAACCTTAACCTAAACTAAATATAGCCTAAAGTAAAATAAATAAAAAAACCAAAACTAAAATAAAATGATAAAATGTAAAAAAATCATGAACTAAAATCTAAACCTAAACTAAACCAAAAATAAACTAAACTAAACTAAAATAAACTAAAATGAAAGAAATAAAACCTAAACTAATAAAATAAAAAATAAAACTAAATAAAACCTAAACCTAAAATAAATAAAACTAAAACATAAATAATAAACTAAAAAAACCTAAACTATAAAAATAAAATGTTAAAATTAAAATAAAAATAAACCTAAAATAAAATAAATAAACTAAAAAATCAAACCAAATTTAAAAAAGCTAAATAAATAAAATAAAACTAAAATAAACAAAACCAAAATTAAAAAATAAAACCAAAAAATAAACCTAAATATAAAAACTTGAACCTAAAAAATAAAATAAAAACCTAAACTCTAAACCTAAAATAAAAATAATAAACTCAATAAAATAAATTAAACTATAAACTATTATAGTAGAGGTGGGGGATTTGGAGGTGATGGAGGATATGGAGGTAGTGGTTGGAGCAATGGTGGTTGTGGAGGTAGGAAGAGAGATGGAGGTTATAGTTGTTCTGGTGGTGGAGGGAGAGATAATAATGGTAGATCAGTACTCAATAAACGTTTGTTCTAATGAGAAAGAAAACCAATCGATCTGTTGCTTATGGAACTGTCTTCTTGTAGAGCGGTTCTACTTATCTAGGGTTTTGATTTGCTCTATGGGTGCACATTTTTGATCTATGCCATCGCTTATGTCTTAGAAAACTTGGGGTGCTACTTGGTTGATGAAATTGAAAAGAATAAATGTTTAATCTAAATTTTTTCTCTATTAAAAAAAACCTTGAACCATAAACCCTAAACCCTAAACCCTAAACCCTAAACCTTAAACCCTAAACCCTAAATCCTAAACCCCAAACCTTAATCCTTAAATCCTAATCCCTAATCCCTAAATCTTAAATCCTAAAACCTGCAATTAGCATTTCAACACCCATCCTCTCTCTCCTCACCCGCAGCTCTCTCTGGCGATTTCATGTTCCTTCTAATTTTCCTTATGGTTTGGCTGCCTCTCAGCCCTTCCCGATCAGATTTTTAGGTTTTCTGCTCTCAATTTTGCCGCTTATGTGAGTTTACCTTGACCTCCAATGGCGGACACGCCATCTTTTGTGCAACCAAGCTCTTTGAACATGGAGGCGTCGGCTATGGCTCCCGATTTACATGGTATTATGGACCTGACTCAATCTGTTACTACACCTGCTATTAAATCCATTAAAGATGCACTATCTAGTAAGAACACTTGCTCTAATGCTTCGGTAAACTTAATTTTTACTTCTTTCTGTGGAATGCTGGCTGTAATGTGCTCTGATCTTGATGTGGAAAAATTAGTGAAGCCATTTGAGTTTTCATTAGTGGGTAAATTTTCATTATGTCGCCCAACTCTTGATAATATATGTTCCTTGTTTCATATCCTAAAGCTCTCGGGTGTTTTCACTATAGGATTGATTGATCCTAGGCATATCCTTATTCAGCTATCGAATGATTTAGACTACTCTAGAGTCTTTGCTCATCACTCCTATTTTGTGTATAATTATCAAATGAGGCTCTTGAAATGGTCACCTCTCTTTGATGTTAAAGAGGAATCCCCTACTTTTCCTTTATGGCTAGCCTTTCCAAACATGAGGATACATTATGTTACCATCAAGTCCTATTTGCGGTTGGGGCTCTTTTTGGTAGGCCTTCAAATTGACCAACCCACTACGCGATCTCCCATCGGTTGCATTCTTGGTTGAGATTGATATTACCAAAAGTATCCTAAAGAAGTTTGGATTGGCTCAAAAAATTTGGGTATAATCAGTGGAATTTGAAAATTTCTCTATTTTTTTGCACTGTAAGATCCATGGTCATGATCTCAAAGCTTTGTGTTACACCCAAATCTTAAAAGAATAAATTAGATCCTAAACCCTCTCTAGGAAATGAAAAACCAATAAGTTCACTTATGTTCCTAAAGCTACTCAAAATGGAACTCACCCTCTTACCCTACTCCTTCTTTCTATGATTTTCCTATTGGAGAACAACAGCTTGGTAAAATAATGATATTGAGGTTTGTGAAACTAATGATAACTTATTTAACATTACTCTACTTGTAATAATTTGGCATCACAAGATAATCCCTTGACTCATATGAACCATCATGGTGATTTGAATGGAAATCTCAAGTTGGATCAAAATCTCAAAACTAATTCTGGAATTGTTCTGAAAAATGTTTATACTTTGGTGATGGACCAAAATCTAAATAATCATCATGGAAATGAGAATGAAATTTGTGATATTAATGGTGTTACAACCTCTTTTTTTGTTACCCTTCAGAGTGATATCCATGCTAATCCAATTCCTCAACCTAACTCGATAAGAAAGAGAAATCACCATTAGGAATGCTTTGATAGATCTTTGCTCTATTCTAAATATCACCACTCCCTTTCGATGGAGATACATTGGACATATATAGGCCTTTTCAAACATTATTTAAAAAATGGATCAGCAACAAATCAAACCCGACCTAGGGGCGATTACTGAGTGAATTCTATTGGTGGAATTTTTTCAACTCAAAAGTAGTCAAGATTAATTTCATTAATTTCATTGATTTGTTTAATTTTTATTTGGTTTGTTTTCATTTGTTTTAATTTCATTTGATAGATCCTATCAGTCTGTGATGGACCACACTAAGAAGGGACTATGTCAGCCTTGGCATATCTTAGATTTACCGATCCAAAAGGGTAGTCCATTGGATGAAGGGTAGGACTATCCAACCTAAGGGGTACCTTTCAATGTGCAATGGCTTTGCTAGACAAAGTGTAGCGAATTTACATCTCCAAAGCAAGGAACAACCACTGGGGTGACCCACTAGATGCAAAATAAATCAAATTCAACCTATGGCTGCCATTAGTGTTCAACGGTCATGATAGAAAGAATGCATAGCAGACTTACATTTTCCAATGCGAGGATGATCGTCAGGGTAACCTGTTTGTGGCATAATAGATTGAACTTGACCTAAGGGATACTATTGAGTGAGTGTCATGGAGGACTTATCTCAACTCATGAGTAGTCAAGAGATTCTTATAGGGAGTTTTTGCGACCTAAAGATAGGATGCCTTGGGAAAGATGCGCTTGGGGCATTAATTCTAATCACAAGCATATATATATATATATATATATATATATATATATATATATATATATATATATATATATATATTGTTTGTTTATTTGTTTGTTTGTTTGTTTATTATTGTGGACCCTATTGGTGTGCAAAGGACCACACTGAGAAGGGACCATGTCAGCATAGACCTATCTTAGATTTACTGGACTAGGGGAGAATCTACGTATCTGTGAAATAGAATCTCCAACCATAGTGGTGGTTACTAGGAAATGGGAATTCTCCAATCCAGTAGTAACCTAGGTAGTGTCTAAATGAGGTCACAAAGGACGTGATCCAAATAAAGTGTCCACAGGGGGGGTGACACTAGTTATTATCACGGACCTAAATAAGAAAACAGCAGGTGTAGTGGCCAACTCAAGGAGAAAGCATAGCAGACTTATATCTACCATGAGTGGTGTATCCACCAGGTGGGTCGCTATCAACATAGTGAACACCAACAAACCTAAGGTGCTTGTCAGTGTGTGACAATCAGTTTAGGAAGAAGGCATGTAGACTTAAATCTCCTAAAGTGAAACTGATCATCAGGATAGTTTATCATTAGCTCGATAGGTGCTTTCTGACCAAGGGCTGCCCGTCGATGTGCAATGGTTGTACTTAAGAAGAAAGTATAGCAAACTTACATCTTTTGAAGTGAGGAACAACTGCGGGGTTGACCCATTGTTGGCACAACTAGTCGAACCCAACTTAAGGGTGACTATTAAGTATGGAGTCACAAAGAAGGATTAGACCCAGACTTGAGGTAGTCAAGACGATAGGTGTCGCTGGGGCCTTACCCTAATCCACTACTCGACCAAGTTAGTTCACGATGGCTACTCCAAGAAGAAAGTATATAGTAGACTTATATCCTCTTGAATGAAGCCAACATGAAGGTAGTTTATCGACCATGCCATAAGGCCTACCATGCTAACAAGGTGCTCGTTTGTGCAATAGCTGAGTTAGGAAGGAAACCATAGTAGACTTACATAATCCTAAACAAGGGACCACTTGGGTGATGCACTAGAGGGGTAGCATAGCACGACCTAGACCAGCTAATAAGTGAGTGTCGCAGGGGGCGTTATCCCAGATCAAAGTAGCCCAAGATAAAAGATGTGTATGTGTGTTCATCAGATATACTCAACCAAATAAATTCATGATGGCTAGTTTAAGAAGAAGGCATAACAGACTTAAATCTTCTTAAATGAAGCCAGTATGAGGGTAGCTTACCAACCACACAGTAAGGCCTACCATGCTATCAAGTTGCTCGTCAGTGTGCAGCAGTTAGGTCAAGAAGGAAAGCATAACAAACTTACATTTTCCTGAACAAGGGACCACTAGGGTGACTCACTAGTAGGGTAACATGTCAGTCTGACCTAGAGCAGCTAATAAGTGAGGGTCGTGGTGGGCGTTATCTCATATCAAAGTAGCCCGAGATAAAAGATGTGTATTTGTTCATGTGATTGTGTGTAGTTTGTGTTTGTGTTGTGTTGATGAGGGATAGGATGCCACTTGTGTTCCTTACACCTACCCTAAACACATCAAAGAGTGGATGAAATGGTGCTAGAGGTGCAATGCGACTCCACCAAAAAAGGATGTTGCTCGGATTTTCTTATACCTAACTTATTTGTACTAGTCAAAATAGGATGCCTCTTGGGTTCTCTTACACATATCCTAATAGCATGAGAATCATGAGTAGTTTTTGTTGGTGTTGATGAAGGATAGGATGCCACTTGCATTATCTGACACCTATCCTAAACAAATCATGGCAGATTCGTAGATAAGCAACTAATGCTTCCAATGAAGAAGGGATTTGATGAATGGAATGATAGGATTTTTATTGATGATAATTATTTTTGAACATTATTTTAAGGATAATATTTCTTTAAATATTGCCCGTTGAATGGAAGCATCAAGCGCTCCCCTATCATATTGGTGTAAACTACTTTTCATCCTTTGAAGCACCAAGGTAGGCTTTTCAACGATCAAAAGTATAATCCTAATTTAAATAGTTTTGAGATAGACTAACTTTGAAAGAGTTTAAACCATCTATATTCAATGTTAATTGAAATCTTTCTCCTGCTAAGTAGAATCTTAGAGGCTGCATCTCTAATATCTCTTTAATCTCTTTTAGATCAATCCTTATTATTCCATGATGCTTTACTACATGCCATAGAAACTCCCCTAAAGTCATTCTAATTATATACGTTAGGAGATTCAACTTCAAGCTGTAGTGTCATAACCAATCAAAGAGAACTACTCAGAACATAAAGATGGTCTTCCTTTTTCTTTAACCATGGTGACCAGAGAATGGCATGACCTTATAGTGGTAAATTCCATTAGAAATTATAACTGCAAATGTCCTCTCATCCTCTAGCATCATTCAACCCATCCTTGAATGAGGAGACTGAATGTAAAGAGGCTATGTCTGCTATCAAATTTGAAATAGGTAATGTGGATTCATCTTGAAGACAAGCCTAATTGAAATCTTTAGAATGGACGTATGTGTGGATTTGAATGCCCTTCCTTTTAACTGGGCATAATGTTGGGTAATCATGATAGCATCTTTCTTCTTCAATAAGGTTGACTTCAAACTTTGATCTTCTTCTTGGTGCAAATGTTTGCATCAAAAGTTTGCAAATTAGGAATAGCAATAGGTTCAATTTTGAGTTTGTACACTGCTACCTTTAAAGATGTATTGGGCCCTTCATTATGGTCTTAGGTAAAGCAATATTTAAACTACAAAAGTAACCTACCTAAGTCATTGGCATTTTCTTTCTAACTTATCATATATGGATGTTGGGAGTGTGGGTGGACTACCTTTATGTTCTATGGTTAATCTCTTAAAACTCATTAGTTGATGATCTAATTTTCTTCTCAACTTCAAGGAGTGTATCCTCTACTTGAAAGTCTTCTAAATTCTTTAAGCAAAGTAGGTAGACTAGGAAAAATATGATTTTATTACTTCATTTGAAGGTTTATCTACAGCTGTTGAATCCTCTTTCGAGCTTGAAGAAAGAGATGTAGTGGAAATTTTATATATATATATATATATATATATATATATTGTTAGGTTAGAGGTTAAGCAGAAGTCTTAACTTATAATCCTATAATAATATCATGAGATAGTAGGGAGTCAATGTGCTCACATACCCACGGTTTCTAGTCATATCTTTCATGAATTATCCTTTAGAACTTTTGTTTCTTGTTATCTACTCCAAAGATTTGTCAAAAGTAGTGTCAAAATTTATTTCATATATATTTTTTTCTCTCCTTTTCTTTAAATTTACACCTCGTCCACATGATTTATCCTTTAGATTCCAAATCAATATGTATTATTGGTGCTTTACTTTTTCTCTTTTTCTCTTTTTCTTCTTTTCTTTCTCTTCTTCTCTATTTTTTCATTCATTTTTTTCATTTTTCCTTTTCTTTCTTTTCTCTTCCTATTTATTTTTTTTCTCTCTCCTTTTTGTTTTTTTTAGTATTTATTTAAATTGTATTCTCTGGAGGGGATAGCTTGTCTTTCATTTCCATAGGATATTCTATGTTGAGTAAGAATTAAGGAGGTTTCCACTAAATGAGCAAGGAAGAATTAGGTTAAGTTCCAATTAAACACTCCTCTATCTCCTTAGAGAAGGTGAGGGTGCACTCATTATTTTAGCTTATTGGGCAACCTTCCAAGATAGTTTAGGACCTTAAGATTAATCTTCATAATAGTTTGATGCCCTTATTTAGATTGTGAGGTGTATCCTAAGAAGGATTTAGAATTTGATTATTTACAAAGTGGTAGGACCCTGCCACTACAATAATTGGCTTCTGTGATATCTTCTGAAAGAGAGGTAGAATTTACGTCTACCTACTCTTTTATGGTGCCCAAAATTTCTTCTATTAGATCTGATGATTCTAAATCTTTGTCGATAGTAACACCAAAAATTTTTAGAATGGGGATACCTATACTCGAGTTGGAATCCTTAAAGGCATCAAGTCCATCGATACTACTATTTTATGGATTATGATCATTATTGTGATTGTCATTTTGAGAGATGTCTTCTTTTAGGAATTAGTATTCAAATCATTTAAGTCATCCTCATCTAGAATGAATAATACATACTCAAAAATCCTTATTGATCTTATTCTTGGCTCTTGATAGAACTTTTATGGCCTTTCTCCTTCAGTTAGAGAAACTCAGAATTAGACTATAGGTCAAACTGAAGAAGTGGCTTCTTGCCTACCACCTCCTTTATACAGATGGTCGTGAGGGCTGGAATATCTCCATTACTGGAAAGAGAACCATATCAGACCTTCGCTTGAATGTTGTTGACTTGAATTATTTACTTGATTTGATTGTTGAATTGGAACCCTTATTTAACAAATTTAGGTATGCTAAATGGGGTTCAAATATTGGTGATATTTTGACATTTTTTAGGAAGAGAGACTTTGAATTTGATTCAAATTTAGAACCCACATTCAACAAATTTGGGTATGTTGAATGGGTTTCAAATGTTTTGGAGAGGCTATTAATTGATGCTTCCATTGGCTCACATTTTAATTTCATTTTATGTTTGGGACCCTCATTTAATAAATTTGGGTATGTTAAATGGAGGGTCAATTGACTTTGTTTTGGATTGATTTTGGAATCATCACTTAGCAAATTCATGTATGCTAAATGAGATTCAAGTGCATGTTTGAAAATAATTTTTGAAAGCATTTTTGTTGTTTATGATGATGTGTGTCATGTGTTTGATTTGTTGAATTCAATTTGAAAATGGGATCCTTACTTAGAAAATTTAGGTATGCTAAGTGAAGCCAAATGTGTTTGGTGTATTTTGATTTTATTTTGAAAAATGAGACCCTTACTTAAAAAATTTGGTATGTTAAGTAGGGATCAAGTGTGTTTGATGAGTTTTTATTATGTTGTTTTGAAATAGGAGAACTTCTATTTAACAAATGTAGTATGTTAAATAAAGTTCAATTTGTTTTCAATTTTGAAAAGGTGGGACTCTCATTTGACAAACTTGGGTATGTCAAATGGAGTTAAAGTGTGTTTGATTTATTTGTGATTTTAAAAAGGGAACGCTATTAAGAAAATGTGGGTATGTTAAGTAGAGTCCAATTTGGTTTTGATTTTGAAAAGGGGAATTATCATTTGCAAATTTGGGTATGTCAAATGGTATTCAAATGTGTTTTAATTTTTAATGATTTTGAAAAGGGGACTTCCATTTAATAAATTTAGGCATGTTAAATGGAAATCAATTATATTTTTCTTTTTGATTTTCAAAGATGGGATATTTGTGTGTGATGTTGCTTTTGAAAGGAGAAATTTCAACTTAACACATGTAGGATGTTCTAAATGAAATTTCAATTTTATGCCATGATCTTATTTGAAAATAAAATCTTCATTCAACAAGCTTAGGTGTGTTGAGTGGAGATTACTATAAAATATGTGCTTTTGAAAAAATGATTTTAAAAATATTTAATTTTAAATTTTGAAAAGTACTTCCATGCAACAATCATGGATATTGTTGCATGAGGTTTGGTTATCTTTAAATGCAGATCTTTTGTCATGTGAATTTTAATTTTAGAACTACTTTTGAAAGTATATATCTTTTTGCAAAGAGTTTATTTTCTTAAGCATGAGATGAACCGTGCCTCACCAAGAGAATGGTAAAGAGGTTCTAAATATTTAGTCATCTTCTTTAATTAATTCAATTTTTTTTTAACAATTGGGGGACATAATAGGGGTTTTAAGACCTACATAGAGTGAGGTCTTAAAACCTAAAGGATGTTAGCTAGCTCAAGCTAAGGATGAAATAGGCTAAGTGCCAATGAAAAGAAAGATAATCTTGAACCCATATAAAATACTAGTCCACTATCGATGTTTGGAGACAATAATTGATACTAGAGATGGAGAGTGGAACCCTCCCCAATGGAGTCACCAAAAAAATCTGTGGTGTTTATTTTTGAGATGTGGGATACCACGTAGATCTTAGGGGGTACTTATTGAAATGATCAGGTATGACATTAAGGAAAGATGCACTATCTTAAAAGATAGAAATTATCACTATATAATGGACCTAATCACTTAATAAGAACTCTTAAGGCATGATGGGTCTTCTTTAGGGCTAGCTAAAGCCTCATATTCCTAGGAGGTCTAGATTGTATACCATTAAATTCAAACCATATGTAAATTTACATGCATGAACATAACAAATAGAGTTCCAAATCACATGTTCAATTAATTCAATCACTTGAATAATTGCAAATGCATGTTTTTTTTTAAAAAAAGGAAGGATTACCATTCTTTAATTAAATATACACACGTATGCATAAAAGAACTTACGTGCCTTTGGTAAACCAAGGAAGTGAGGTAATCAAATGACCTCCTTAGGTCTAGCTAAAGCCTCATATTCCCAGAATGTCTAGACTATATACCACTTTTCTTAAATACATACACATGTATTCATAATTTGGAGAATGAAAGTCATGCAAAAAAATGATATTTAATTTGATTGAATCATTTATGTATATGAATTAAAGCCTCATCCAAATTCTTGTATTGAAATACATAAGAATGAAATCAAATGGAGTATGTGCCATTCTTAAACCACGGAAGTGAGGTATTCAAATGACCTCTTTGGTGCTAACTAAAGCCTTGTATTCTGAGGATGTCCAGACTATATGCCCATTAACATCTCACTTACATAAATCAATACATGAATATAAGAAAAATAGCATCACTTCATACATTTAAGCTATAATCACATACATCTCTTATGTATTTATAACTAGCATTCATAGCATATGTAACCATAAATTTATAAACTTAGGAAAATACGTTTTGATTTGATAGTGATAATTGCCACACATATTATAAATTAAATCAACACATGCAAGCTTGACATAAGGAAAACCATTTTATTTAATTAATTTTGAAAAAATGAATGTATGATTTCAAATGACATACAACATTTAACATGATTGGAAAGGAATGAATAAGCATAAACATGTGATTTCATTCGATTAAATTAATTCCTAAGTACAATCAAATAAAATAAAAGCATTTAAAGAAAACTAAGGCTTTTTAATTATCAATTTCAATTTCATTTTTCATTTGGTTTGAATAAATGAGGGAAAGTTTTTTGATCCTAACCTGTTCCCAAGTTTGTGATTTAATTTTGTTTAATGAAAAGTAAGTAAGTTGATTTCATGGGTTAATTAGGTTGTACTATGCATTAAATCAATTAATTAACCCTTACCTATGTTGCCATAATTTAAATAACCAAGTAATTATGAGCCTACAGGATATGTACATACATTGGAAATTAAATCAGCAATGAACCTAAGAAATGAAAGAGGCCTAATGCAATTAGCTCACAATTAGTGATTAATTAAGTTAAGAAACTTAATTAAGTACTTTCATGGTTTTCCCACACATGTGGGTTATCCATAATTTCCTTAAATGTCTTTATTATGTCTGATCCTACTAAGATTAAGGAATTGACCGAGGTGAAAGATAAACTTCTTAATTTTCAAAATATGGAAGAGAATTTTAGCCAAAAAAAGCTACTAGTAAACATATTGATGGTGATAGAACTAGATATTTCCATGCTTTAAAAAAAAGAGCTTTAAATAATATTCAAAAATTAAAGATGATAATGGAGAATGGATTATGGAGAATAATGATATTAAGGATTCAAGATTAATTATAGAAATATGCTTAAAGTTGCTCTTATGAAGCTATTTCTAAATCACACTTGATTCCTTATATTATAAATAATAATGATAATAATTTGCTTACTATTGTACCTAATGAAGAGGAAATTTTTAAAGTTCTTAATATGATGAACATAGATTCTATTATTGGTCCGGAGGGTTTCACTACCCAATTTTTTCAAATGCTAGTTTATTGTTAAAGATAATTTGGTTGAGGCTGTGGTTGATTTTTTTTATTTTGTAATCTATTTCCTAGATATTTTTCTAGCACTTTTATTATTCTCATACCTAAGAAAGATAATCTTGACTATTGGAGTTATTTCAGACCTATTAGTCTTTCCACCTTCTTCAATAAGCTGATTTCCAAAATTCTAACCAACTAGTCCTTTACTTCATAGGATTATCTCTAAACCAAACTAGTTTTGTTAAAGGTAGATCTATTTAAAAATATTTTACTTTCTTAAGAATTAATTCATGATTTAGATGCTAAGACTAGAGGTGGCAACATTATGTTCAAATTAGATATTCCCAAAGCTTTCGACAATATATCTTGGGATTTCCTTATCCATATTCTAAATTTATTTAAGTTTTCTGATAAATTTATCTTTCTTATTTAAAATTGTATTAATAATGTGTGGTTTTCTATTTTGCTTAATGGGGAAGCCTTGGGCTTCTTTCCTTCTTTCCATGGCCTAAGATAATGGGATCGCCAATCTCCTACCTTATTTATTATTGTTGTTGGGCACTTATCTTGGAGCATCAATGATCTATTCTTAAACAATCCTAGTATGCATTACAAAACTCTCAGTGTTCTTCCTATTTCTCATTTAAGCTTTGCAAATGATTTCTTTATTTTTTGCAATGCTTTTATTCATCATATCAAGAATCTCAAGATTTTTTAAAATAAATTTGGTTCAGAAAGTGGTATATCTACCAATGAAAACAAAAGCTATTTTGTTACATATTCAAGCATCTCCAATAATAAAATTAATCAAATCCTGCATATCACTAACTATAAAGATCAACACCTTCCTCTTAGGTACTTAGGCTCCTCTTTTTAAATGTCCAAAATGATCCCATCTTTTTGATGATTTAATTCAATAATATTTTAAATAAAATTTTTGTTTAGGAATTTCATTTTCTTTCCTTTGGTGGTAGGCTCACTATTCTTAAAAGAACTCTCAATTCAATGCCACTTTTTTGATTCAAACTATTATCCTCACAAATGCTACTCTTATTAGAATTGATCGCTTGCCTAATAAATTTTTTTGGAGATCCAATAATCTACTAAAAGAATGCATTGGATTTCTTAGAATAAATGTTGTGGTCCTTTGGGTGAAGGTGGCATCAGTTGCAAATGAATTCATGAAGCTATTAATGCCTTCTCTCATAAGCTCTGGTGGAATTTTAGAAATAATGATAGCCTTTGCGATAATTTTACAATGAAAAACTATTTCCAAGGTAAACACCCTTTTATCTGTGCTTATAAATTTGGTGGCTCTCCGGTTTGGAAAAGGCTTTGCTCCATTAAATGGGTTATTGAACCCTTAATATGTTGGGGTATTCATTCCGATTCTTCTTTCTTTTAGTAAGACAACTGGATTGGAAATGGGTCTATTGACTCTCTTTTATCTACCCACGCTACAACTATCAAAGTTAACTCTTTCTAGCATAAGAACATTTGGAACGAAAATAAACTGGAGAATTATATCCCTATTTCTCTTTTAGATAACTTTAGAAATATCTTAACAAACCTAACCAAATTCTCTTTAAGCTTTCTTACAATGGTGATTTTGTTCTTAAAGAGGATTGGAATTTTATTAGAGATAAACAAAACTCCTCTAATGTTTTCATTAAACTTTGGAACAATTTCATTCCCATTTCTTATTCGGTGTTAGCTTGGAGGATTTTGAATAACTTTATTCTTGTGGACTTTTTGCTCTGAAATAAAGGGTTTTATTTGCCTTCAAAGTGCTATTGTTACTTTCATATTGAAAATGTTAATCATGCTTCTGTCAATGGTGCTATTGCTTCTAAATTATGGTTATGGTAAGATGATTTATTTAATACCAACTTTCATGGATCTCTTTCCATATATCAACTTCTTGAAGTCTGTTTCCAAAAAATTATGAAAGGTCATATCAAAGTTCTAGTTGCTTTTACCCTTATCTGGTTCATCTGGTTGGATATAAATGATGCTAAATATCATGGTATTCCAATGAGCCATAAAAGGATCCTAGCTAGAACCAAAGAAAAAAAAATTCAAGCTCCATTTAATGCCAATCTTATTAGTAACATTCATTTTATAGGTTATCAATTTATGGCTAAAAAATTGGTATCAATCTGCCTGATGTTGACTTATAAAAGAGCTAAAATTATCCTTTAGATCAAACCCAAGAAAATTTGATTAAAGTGAATATTGATGGTTCTATTGCTTTTAATAAATATGGTTGTTGTGGTATTCATAGGAATTCTAAAGGTACTACCATTTGTGCTTTTGCCTATCCTTTCAAAGCCTGTTCTATTATCTATGTTGAGCTTATGACTGCAATAAAGCTATTGAGATTTATTTGAATAAAGGTTTCCTCAACATCTGGATTTATGTTGATGCATTCTTGCTTTTTGACATGCTAAACTCTAATATAACAAGAAATGCTGATTTATTTTATCTTCTTAATCATACTGAAAATCTTCTTTCTCAAGTTTGTTATAAAATTTTCCATATCCTTTGTGAAGGTAATGCTTATGCTGATTTTTTGACTACTTTAGGTGCGAACTTAACTAATTTCACTTTATTTGACAATAAAAATTTGTCTAAACTTTTAAGGGGTTTGGTCAACTTAGATAACACAAGATTACCTTATCTTAGATTATAATTTTCTTGCTTGGTTTTTTCTATTGGTTTTTGATGAGCTATTGCTTTTGGTTTCCCTTTATTAAACCCTCTTTGGTTATGCCATTTGCTTATTTTCACTCTTAGGTGCTGGGTTTTATTTTTGAGCTCTTGCTTTTTGGGGTGGCATGGTGGTTGCCACTTGGTGGTTCTTATTTTTTTTGTCTAGGTTGTTTTGGTTTTTTTGGCTTGGTGGATGCTATTTTCCTGGATGTATGATTATTATTGATTGGTTGTTTTTGGTGACCTTCATTTGGGTGGTGGATTTTCTTATTTTCTATATGAGATTTTCCATATCTCAAAGCTGGTTGCTTCCTTAACTGAGTTGTATTTTCTACTGCTATGGTGATTGGCTGGGTGGCCTTGTTGGTTGGCTGTGTGGGCCGGCTGTGTTGGTTGGCTAGGTTGGTTAGGTGGCTATGTTGGCTGGTTTATCTGCTTCTGTCGGTGGCAGATTGGAGGGGCTGTTGGTGGTCTAATTTTGGATTGATTTGGTAAGGTGGAGGTTATATGTTGTCTGCTATTTCTTCATTTTTGTGGATTGGGTTTGGTAGTTAGTTTTGCTAGTTTGGGTTTGTTTCTTTTGGTTGTGGTTTCAGCCTCTTCATGTAATGGTCTTCCCCTCTTAGCTATAGCTGCTTTTGGTTTTGTTATTATTTTAGGTTGGCTAGCTGTTGGCTATCTAGTGGCTATTGTTTTGCTTTGGGATCTGGTGACTTGTTTTAGTGTATTGGTGCCTAACTTGGCTATGGTTATGATGCTTGCACTCATTGATATTTATGCCCCTTTTTACTATTGGCTTTTGTGGTGTTCCTATTGTACTGTTGCTACTCCTGATGGATGGCTTTTAGTCAGTATTATCGGTCTTTGCTCAATTTTGTTTTTGGCTGGCTATTCTCCTCACATGGATCAAAATTTCTACTACTTTGGTTGGGTTTGGTGGATACTGTTGTTTTCTTCTACCCTTTTCCTATTTATCTTGGGTGGTTTTGGCATGATGGATGTTATTGGTCTTTTCATTGATTTGGATTTTTTGCTATTGTGGTTGTTGGATGAGATGCTATCTTGGCTGGCTGGGTTTGTTGGTTGTTTTGGTTGGCTTGGTCGGTTGGATGGGTGGATATTTTGGCCTTTCATTCCTGCTCTATTGGTGACATGCTGGTTTGCCTGTTCCTACTATGGTTCTTCTCTCTTCTCGCTTCCTTTTTCCTCGGGTTTGGGTGACAACCTGCCTTCCTTTACTTGTGGAGGACATGAGCTCTTGTGTTTTTTATTTTTGGTCTTGGTTTTTTCTAGTTTGTGTTGTTAAGGTCATGATACTTGCTCCCTTTGATGTTATGATTCCTCTTTGTGGTGGATTTGGTGGTGTTCCTACTATACTTTTGTTTTCCTTGATGGTTGGTTTATCGGGCTTATTTATTTTGGCTTTATATGGTTGGCTATTATGTCTGCTTGGAGGAGTTTGTAGCCAGGATGATGGACCCGGGATGATGGGCTACAAGTGGTATGCTGGTAATGATTGCCTTGATGTTTCCCTCTCTATCTTCTTTTGGCTGGTAGCACTATATGTAATTGTAATCCTTCTTCAGAAGTTTGGATGCTTACATATAATGTTGCTACTTGAGATGATTGTAACTGAGCTTAAGCCTTTTATTTACATTGCTTATACTCTTTATGCTTGCTTAATTGTACTCATCCTTTCATTATTATGTTGCAAATTTCTTTTATAGGTTGGGAGAATCTTGTAGGTGGATCTTGCTAGTATCAAAAGGACCTAGTGGATGACTATTGCGCACATGAATTAATTGTTGTTCCTAATTTGGTTTTTCTTTTCCTTTTGTTTTTTTTTCTAATATTATTGTAATAGTTAGGGGGTTTATCTCTTTAGGACTTATTGTACCTCATTGAGCATTAATTTAGAGATTTACCCCTTGTAAGGACTTTGTACTTTTTCTTTATGGCAATAAAATTCTCCTAATTTCTAAAAAAACCCTAAACCCTACAAAGCTAAAAACCTAAACCTAAACTAAATAAAACATAAAAATAAAATAAATAAATAAAATTAAACCTAAATAAAATAAAAAAATATAATAATTTAAAACTAAAACCTAAACTTAAACCTAAAAAAAATTAAAATAAAAAATAAAACTAAACCTATATAAATAAATAAAACCTAAACTAAACTAAAAAAATAAAAACCTAAATAAAATAAAACTAAACCTAAAATAAAATAAAATAAACCTAAAATAAAATAAAATATAAAGAAATTAAAACCTAAACCTAAATAAAATAAAATAAACTAAAATAAAAAACTTAAACTAAATAAAATAAACCTAAAATAAAATAAACCTAAACCTAAACTAAAATAAACTAAAACAAAATAAATAAAATCTAAACCTAAAATAAAATAAACCTA
Organism: Cymbidium sinense; assembly: GCA_021442155.1. Lineage (NCBI taxonomy): Eukaryota > Viridiplantae > Streptophyta > Magnoliopsida > Asparagales > Orchidaceae > Cymbidium > Cymbidium sinense. The sequence goes on along the minus strand of CM038214.1, from coordinate 349,863,246 downwards.
AACCTAAACTAAATAAAAAAATATAAACTAAATAAACCTAAAAAAAATAAATAAAATAAACCTAAACTAAACCTAAAAATAAAATAAATAAATTAAATAAATAAACCTATAAAATAAATAAAATAAAAATTAAAAAAATAAAATAAAAAAAATATAAATAAATAAACTAAACTATAATTAAAAATCTAAATAATAACTAAAACCTAAACTCCTAAAAATAAAACCTAAACCTAAACCTAAAACTATCTCAACTAAACCTACCAAACCCTAATTAACCTAACCTAAACCTAAAACTAACTAAACCTAAACTCTAACTAACCTAAACTAATCCTAAACTAAAACCAACTAATCTAAACCACTCAAACCTAAAACTGTAAACCTAAACCTAAAAAATATAAACCTAAACCCTAAACCTAAACCCTAAACCCTAAACCCTCCCCCTAAACCCTAAACCTAAAACTAAAAAAGTAAAATAAATTAGAAAATAAAAAACCTAAACCTAAACCTAAACCTAAACCTAAACCTAAGATTGGGTAGAACCTTGAGGAACATCATTGTCAACCAGTGCTAGATCTCGGTGGAGGTGAAGGGAGAGGCTTTTTTAGTAGTGGTGGTGGAACTAGAGGTGTGGATATCGAGTGGTGGTATCGTAGCTGGGGGCAGGAGGAGCGGAGAGGTTACAACTGGTGGTGAGAGAGAGATTGGGGATATGATTATGGATCCTACTACTCGAGAGGTCGGGGTGGTTCTAATGGGAACTAGAGAAATTGAAGAACAACCGATTAGATCTGGTGCTTATGGAATTATGTCTTATCAGTAGAGACGATTCTAATTATCTAGGGTTTTTTATTTGCTCAATGTGTGCTCATTTTATATCTATGTCGTCTCTTATGTCTCAGAAAACTTGGTGTGTTACTTGGTTGATGAAATCAAAAAGAAGAAATGTTTAATCTAAATTTGTTCTCTATTAAAAAAACTAAAACCCTCAACTAACCCAAACCTAACCAAAACCTAAACTAAACCTAACCCTAAACTATAAACCCGAAACACTAAAACGCTAAACCCTAAACCCAAAAATTGAAACCCTAAACCCTAAACCCTAAAGCCTAAACCCAAAACACTAAACCCTAAACTCTAAACCCTAAACTAATTCTAAAGCCTAAACCCTAAACCATAAACACTAAAGCTAACAACCTAAACCTAAACTAAATAAAACTTAAAAAAGGCTGAACCAAAATAAAATAAAAAATAAAAACTAAACTAAAATAAAATAAATAAATAAACTAAAAAAATAAAACCTAAATAAAATAAACTAAATCTAAAAAAATAAAATCATAAACATAAAATAAAACTAAATAAAACCTAAAAAATAAACCAATAAATAAATAAAAATAAAACCTAAACCCTAAACTAAACCTAAAAAAATAAAATAAATAAACCAAACTAATATAAACTAACCAAAATAAATACAACCAAGACCTAAACCAAAAATAAACTAAACCTAAAACCAAAATAAAACTATAAACTAAAATAAATGAAAACCTATAAAACCTAAGAAACCTAAAATAAAACCTAAAACCTAATAAAATAAAAAAAAAACCTAAACTAAAAATAAACCTAAAACCTAAAATAAAATAAAATAAAAAACTAAACCTAAAAAACTAAACTAAAAACTAAAATAAAAATAAAAAAAAATAAACTAAATCTAAAATAAACTAAATAAATAAATAAATAATGAAATAAACTAAATAAATAAATAAATAAATAAAAAATTTTAACATAAACCTACTTAACTTAAACTTAAACTAAACCTACAACCTAACTAAAAACCCTAAACCCCTAAACCCTAAACCATAAACTAAACCCTAAACCTAAGCATAAACCTAAACCCTAAAACCCTAAACCTTAAACCCATACTAAACCCTAAACCCTAAACCCAAACTAAATCTAAACCTAAAAATAAATTAAAAAAATAAACCTAAACCCTAAAACCTAATAAACCTAAACCTAAACCTAAACCCTAAGAATGGGTAGAACCTTGACGACAAGAACATCACCACAACCACTGACTGGCGCGATGGAGGTGAGGCGGATGCTATCGTAGTGGTGGAGGAAGGTTCCTATAGGTGGTAGAGAGGTGGGAGGAAACGGAAGGTTATAATGGTGGTGGTGGAGGGAGAGATCGAGGATATGATGGATCTCCGCACTCGGTGGTTCTGATTGGAAGAGAAATCAAGAACAACCGATCTATCGCTATGGAATTATGTCTTTACAATTGAGACATTTCTAGTTATCATTGGTTTTTGATTTGCTCTACGCATGATCATTTTTTCTAAGTCATCGCTTGTCCCTTAGAAAACATCGTTGTTACTTGGTTGATGAAATCAAAAATAAGAAATGTTGACTCTGAATTTGATCTCTATTAAAAAAATAAACAAAAACAAAACCCTAAACCTAAACCCTAAATCCCTAAACCCTAAACCTAAACCCTAAAACAAACTATAAACCTAAACCCCAAACCCAAACCCTAAACCCCTAACTAAACTTAAACCTAAAACTATAAATCTAAAACACTAAACCCTAAAACCTAAACTAAACCTAAACCCTAAACTAAGCTAAAACCATAAATCCAAACTAAACCCTAAACCTTAAAACCTACAACCTAAACCCTAAACACTAAAACCTAAACCCTAAACTAAACCCTAAACTTAAAACCCTAAACCTAAATCCTAAATCTAAAACCTAAGAAATAAAATAAAATAAACAAACCTAAACCTAAATAATTAAATAAATATAAAAAACCTAAACCTAAAACTAAACCTAAACTAATAAAAACTAATAAAATAAAATAAAATAAAACTAAAATAAATAAAATAAATAAGAAATAAAAAACTAAAAAAATAAATGAACTTAAAGAAAATATAAACATAAAATAAAAATAAACCTAAAATAAAACTAAATAAAACCTAAATCTAAAAGATAAAAACCTAAACCCTAAACCCTAAACTAAAATATAAACCTAAAATTAAAAATAATATATAAACCTAAACTAAAATAAACTAAACTAAATAAATAAAGCTTAAACCTAAACCTAAAATCAAAACCAAAACCTAAACCTAAACTAAAATAAACAAACTAAAAGAAAACCTAAACTCAAACCTAAATAAAATAAAACCTAAAACTAAAAATAAATTAAAACTAGCCTAAAATAAAATAAATAAAATATTAAACTAAAAATAAATATAAACCTAAACTTAAGAAAATAAACTAAAATAAATAAACAAATAAATAAACTATGCTAAATAAATAAAAAAACCTAAAATCTTAAAATAAACTAAACTAAATCCTAAACCCTAAACCCAAAACTTACAATCCTAAATCCTAAACCCTAAACCCTAAAACCTTAAATGCTAAAGCTTAACCCTAAAACCTACACCATAAACCCTAAAACACTAAACCTAAATAAAACCTAAATAAACCCAAACCCAAACCAAAATACTAAACCTAAACCCACCCCAAACCCTAAAGCCTAAACCCAAACCCTAAACCCTAAAAACCTAAAAATATAAATAACCAAATAATAAAATAAATAAATCTAAAATAAATAAAAATAAAACTAAATAAACCTAAAAGAAAATAATATATAAAATAAATAAACTAAAAAATAAATAAAATTTTATAAATAAAATAAACCTAAAATAAAAATAAAATCTAAAAAACAAATCCTAAATAAAATAAAATAAAAACTCCTAAATAAACTAAACCTAAAACTACTAAATAAACTAAAATAAAAACTAAATATAAAAATGCCTAAACTAAAAAAAATAAAAAAATAAAATAAAATAAAATAAACCTAAAAAATAAATAAAAATAAAATAAAATAATAAAATAAAATTAAAAACTAAAAAATAATAAACCTTAACCTAAACCTAAATAATAAACTATAAAAATAAACTAAACTAAAATAAATAACCTAAACTAAATAAATAAATAAATCTAAATAAATAAATAAATAATAAATAAACTATATATAATTAAATAAAAATATACTATAAATAAATAAACCCCAAAACCCTAAACATAAACCTAAACCCCACCCTAACCCTAACTAAACTAAACCTAACCTAAACCTAAACTATCCTAAACCAAAACCCTAAACTATAAACTAAATAAAATAAAAATTGACCTAAACCTAAATAAACACTAAAATCCCAAAACCTAAACCTAAAACTCAAATCCTAAACCTAAACTGAAACCCCTAACCTAACCCTAAAACCTAAACTAAAACCTAAACCTAAACTTAAAACCTAAATGACCAAAACTATAAAATCCTAAACCTTAAACCCTAAACTTGAACCATAAGCCCTAAATACCTAAAAACCTAAACCTAAACTAAATAAAACTAAGAAATAAAAATAAACTTAAAATAAATAAAATAAAACTACACTAAAACCTATACCTATACCTAACCCTAAACATAAACCTAAACCTAAACCTAAAACTAAAATAAATAAAATGAAAACTAAAATGAAATTAAAAAATACTAAACTAAAAAAAAAAATAAAACCTAAAAATAAAAAACTAAATAAAATAACCTAAAAAATATATCTAAAAATTAAACTTAAAATAAATAAATAAATAAAACCAAACTAAACTACAAGAAACCTAAACTTAAAATAAAAAAGAAAATGAAGAAAAATAAACTTAAACCTAAACTATAAACTAAACTAAAATAAATAAACTTAAAATAAACAAACCTAATCCTAAACCTAAACTAAAACCAATAATTAACTAAAATAAACATAAACTTAAACTAAAATAAAATAAAACCTAATAAAACCTAAATAAAATAAAACCAAAACTTAAACCTAAAAAATAAAAGTAAAACCTTAACATAAAAATATAAATAAAAATAACTAAAAATAAACCTAAACTAAAAAATAAACTAAAATAAACCTAAACAAAAAATAAATAAACCTAAAATAAATACACTAAACTAAAATAAAAAAAATAAACTTAAAAAATAAAATAAATATAAATAAAATAAACTAAATATTCTAAATAAACTTAAACCTACTGGTTTACTTAATTTTAAAAGAAACACATTAGACTCAAAATCCTAAATCCCAAACCCTAAACCCTAAACCCTAAAAAACCCTAAATGCTAAACCCTAAATCATTACCCTAAACTATAAACCCTAAAAGCATAAACCTTAAAACACTAAATCGTAAACCACAAACCCTAAACCCTAACCCTAAACCCCAAACCCTAAACCTAAACCTAAAGTAACTAAATAAATTAGAAAATAAACCAAAACCCTAAAACCTAATAAATTTAAACTAAACCTAAACCTTAAGAAAGGGCAAAACCTAACTGAGGAACATCATCGCACTCTCACCTAATGCATTGAGGTGAAAATGGAGGCAGAGCACAATAAGGGGGAACTAGAGGTGTAGTAGATATAGAGTTGTGGTGGTGGCGGAGGGAGGAGCTAGGTTCATGGTGGTCGGAGATAGATGGCGATCCCCTACTCTGAAGGTTATGGAACTAGAGAAACCAAGAACGACTATATGATCTGTGCTATGGAACTATGTCTTTATAAGAGATGGTTCTAGTTATCAAAGGTTTTGATTTGCTCTATGCTCATTTTTATCTATGTCGTCTCATTTTATCTTAGAAACTTGTGTTAAAAGAAGTTGTAAATGAAAATCAAAGAAGAAATCTTGAATTTGAATTTGTTCTCTATTAAAAAAAATGAAAATCCTAAACCCTAAACTACAACCTAAATCCTAAACCTCAACCCCTAAACACTAAAAACCCTAAGCCCTAAACCCTAAACCATAAAACCCTAAAACCCAAACCCTAAACCCTAAAACCTAAATCCTAAACCCTAACAGTAAACCCTAAACTCTAAAGCCCAAACTCTAAAACCCTAAACCCTAAACCCTAAACCCTAAACCCTAAACCTTAAACCCTAAACCCTAAACTAAACCAAGGCCCTAAAAAGCTAAAAACCTAAACATAAACTAACAAAATCTAAAAATTAAATAAATAATAAAACTTAAACTAAAATAAAATAAAAAAAAATAAACCTAAACCTAAACCTAAAAATAAAAAAAAATAAACTAAACTAAAATAAATAAAATAACTAAATAAAAACATCCTAAATAAGATAAAAATAAATAAAATAAAATAAAATAAATAAAATAAAATAAAACCTAAAACCTAAAAAATAAACCTAAAAAGAAATAAAAAATAATACCTAAACCATAAACTAAAAAAAATTGAAACTTAAAATAAAAATAAAATAAAATTAAACCTAAACTTAAATAAACTAAACTAAAATAAATTAAACCTAAACCTAAACCTAAAATAAACTTATCATAAACCTAAACTTAAACTAAATAAAATTAAATTAAATTAAATTAAACCTTAACCTAAACTAAAAAAAAAAACCTAAAAATAAACCTAAAATAAAAACCTAAAACCTAAACAAAAAATAAAAATAAAATAAAAACCTAAAACTAAACTTAAAAATAAAAAATAAAACCTAAACCTAAAAATTAAAATTAAAATAAAACTAAACTAAAAAATAAACTTGAAATTAAACATAAACCTAAAAAATAAATAAAAATAAAAACACCTAAACTAAAATTAAAAAAAAACCTAAAATAAATAAACTAAACTAAATAAAAAAATAAACCTAAATAGAAATAAGAAATAAAATAAACTAAATAAATCGAAACCTACTAGTTTACTTAATTTAAAAAAATAAAATAATTAAAATAATAAAAATAATAATAATAACCTTTACCCTAACCCTAAACCCTAAACCCTAATCCCTAAAACCCTAAACCTACAACCCTAAACCCTTATCCCTAAAACCCTAAACCCTATACCCTAAATGGTAAAACCTTCAAACATAAATTCTAAACCCTAAACATAAACCCTAAACCCTAAACCCAGAATCCTAATCCCTAAACCCAAAAAACCTAAAAACCTAAACCTAAGCAAACTAAATAAGATTTCAACTACAAATGATTTGTCTTTATTTCTCTAACATTGATAAAAATTGTATGAGCTTTATATGCCATAGTAGACCGTTTGTCTCAACTTTGAAAGAGATGCTAAAGGGTAGCTTTCTATTTGTGGACAAATGAAGAAAAAATCTACTTAAGAGACACCTAAGTGTCTTCGAGCAATCCTCTTCTATAGTTGAGATAGTCTATCTAATTAGAACTCTATCTAATCGATATTATCTTCAACTGCAGCCTCTTTCAATTTAAAATAAGTCGATGAGAATATGTGATTTAAAAAAGCTCTCTTTAATAGGATTTTCAATGCTTTGAGACAGATGTGTTAATTAGGGAGACTTCATGTGAAGTATTGCTGAATGAGATTTTTACAATATTGATTGTATCTGATAAAATCTATAGATAAGTAATGCATAACTAGAATAAATTAAACTGAATATCTATGCACTGGGATTTCCAAAACTATAGCTCTCCTACTTTGAGATTCAATGCACAACATAATGTAACAAATAATTCTCTTCAAAATAAAAGCAAGAAAGCTCAAGTAAAACTCCTAAGTCAATGCTTAGAAAGACACATCATAGTGTTGTGATAGATTTAGGACACTCACAGATTTTTTACTAACATCTAAAATATGATTTAAGAGAGATTTTGGATCCCAACATAGTATCTATAATCTTTTATATTTTTCTTTTATTTGTAGCAGTGTTACTTCATTTAGATGTATTCATTTGAATTTGATTTAATGGTGGAAAGAATAATTCCTACATTTGACATTCTTTTAAGTGCAAATATTTTTGATGTTATTTGAAATCTAAAGTTTGTTGAAAAGCCACATGCAAATTAATTTTATGTAGTGTCTCTTTTAAGTTTAGGCTCAACTTGATCTAAACCTAAACAACATTAGCTTAATCATTCCCTAATTTAGAAGATAACAAGAATACTTCAAATTTGTTAATGTACTCCTTTATAATTTTGGTTTTTGCTTTAGCAAGTAAAACTCTAAACAATTGATCTTAGTAGGATAAAGACAAGTATTTTTTTAACAACAATTTCATTTCAACAATGTAATAACTTATTCTAATCCCAATCTTCTTGGCTCTTTCATTTTATCTAATAAATTTTTGTTTAGCAGTATGTTTAAGTTTTATAAATCAATATTCAAGCTCACTAATAAACAACCAAATCTCTAAACTCAAATAATAACTCTAAATGATAAAAAATAAAAAACTCTAAACAAAACTAAAAAACTAAATAAAACCCAAACAAATAAACTAAACCAAACCCTAAAAACCTAAACCCTAAACCTAAACAAAAAATTAAATAAACCCCTAACCCTAAACTAAACCTAAACCTATAAACCTATAAACCTATAACTAAACTAAACCTAAATAAACTCTAAACCTAACCCTAAACTATAAACTAAATTGACCTAAATGCCAAACACTAATACCTAACCTAAACCAAACCCTAAACCTAAAGCTCTAAACCTAAACTTAAAACCTAAACTCCTAAAATCCTAAACCTAAACTATAAACCCTAAAACCTAACCCTAAACCCTAAACTAAAACCTAAAACAAACCCTAAAGTTTAAAAAACTAAAGAAACTAAACCTAATCCTAATCTAACATAAACCTTAAACCCTAAACATAAAACCTAAATCCTAAATCAGATATCATAAACCTCCACTAAACCTATAACCCTAAACCAAAGCCCAAACCCCTAAACTCTAAACCTAAACCCTAAACCCTAAATCCTAAAACCTAAAACCTAAACCTAAAATAATAGAGATTTTGCCAAATGATTAGCCTAAATTTCTCTAATATAAATAAAAATTGTATGACCTTTATATGCCATAGTAGACCACCTCTCTCAAGTTTCATAGAGATGCTAAAGGGTAGCTTCCTGTTCGTGGAAAAATGAAGAAAGAATCTACTTAAGTTCAGACACCTACCTAACGATCTATGAGCAATCGTCTTCTATAGCTGGGATAACCTATCTATTAATAGAACTCCTCTCTAATCGATATTATCTTCTCAACTATAGCTCTTTCAATTTAGCATATATGTTGATGAGCTAACTCTGTGCTTTAAAAAGCTCTCTTTAATAGGATTTCAATTCTTTGAGACTGTGCTCGAGATGTTGGCGAATTAGGGAGACTTGATGTGAAGTATTGTTAAATGAGATTTTTACAATAGTGATTGTATCTTACAAAATCTCTTGATAAGTAGTGTGTAACTAGAATAATTCGAACTCAATATCTCTACATAAGGATTTCCAAAACTATAGAACTCCTACTCTGAGGCTCAACATGGAAATATAATGTAACAAATAATTTCCTTCAACACAAAAGCAAGAAAGATCAAGTAAAACTCCTAAGTCAATGCTTATAAATAGGTGGCATAATGTTGTGAGAGATTTAGGACACTCACAGATTTTCTATTGACATCTAAAATATGAATTAAGAGAGATTTTGAATCCCAACATAGTATCTATCATCTTTTCTATTTTTCTTTTTTCATAGCAGTGTTACTTTATTTAGTTGTATTCAATTGAATTTGATTTAATGGTGGAAAGAATAATTCCTACATTTGATGACATTCTTTTAGGTGCAAGAATGTTTGAGGTTATTTGAAATCTAAAGTTTGTTGAAAAGCCACATGCAAATTAATTTTATGTAGTGTCTCTTTAAGTTTAGGTCATCTAAACCTAAACAACATTAGCGTAATCATTTCCTAATTTTAGAAGACAACAAGAATACTTCAAATTTGTTCATGTACTAATTTATAGTTTTGGTTTTTTGCTTTAGCAAGTAAAACTCTAAACAATTGATCTTTTTAGGATAAAGACAAGTATTTTTTAACAACAATTTCATTTCAACCATGTAATAACTTGTTCTAATCCCAAATCTTCCGTGCTCTATTTCTACCTAGTAGATTTTATTTAAGTATGTTTTAGTATTATAAATCCCAATCTAAGGCTCACCAAACCCTAAACCTAAACTAACCTAAACCCTAAAACTAACCTAAACCCTAAAACTCAAACCATAAACCCCTAAAACCTAAACCTAAGCCTAAACCCTAAACCCTAAACCATAAACCTAAACCTAAACCTATAAGCTCTAAAACTTAAACCTAAAACTATAAACCCTAAACAAACCCTAAACAAACCTAAACCCTAACCCTAACTCCTAACTCCTATACCTCCTAAACCTAAAAAACTTAAACCCTAAAAACCTCCTAAACCCTAACCTATACCCTAAACTATAAACTAACCTAAACTTAAAATCCTAAACCTAAACTAAAACTAAAACCTGCTATCCTAAATCCTAAACCCTAAACTATAAAACCTAAAAAAATAAACCTAAACTCTAAAACTAAACCCTAAACCCTAACCCTAAACCCTAAAACCTAAAACCTAAATCCTAGACCCTAAAACCCTAAATAAACCCTAAACCCTAAATTTAAACCTAAACCTAAATCCTACTATACTAAACTAAACTAAATAAAAATTAAAATAAAATAAATAAAAACACTTAAACTTAAAAAAAATAAAAAATAAATAAAAAAACTTAAACCTAAACCTAAACTTAAACATAAACCTAAAAAATAAAATCAAAAAATAATAAAATAATAAATAAATAAAAACCTAAACTAAACAAAATAAAATAAAATAAACTTAAAAATAAAAAACCTAAATAAAATAAAAACTAAAGGTAAAATAAAATAAAATAAAACCTAAATAAAAACCTAAACCTAAAAAATAAAACTAAAAATAAAACCTAAAAAAAAAATAATAAAACCTTATCCCTAAACTAAAAAAACCTAAACCTAAAATTAAAATTAAATAAATATAAACCGAAACTAAAATAAACTAAACTAAAATAAATAAAACCTAAACCTAAAATAAAAATAAAATAAAATAAAAACTAAATAAAAACCTAAACCTAAAAATAAATATAAAATAAAACCTAAACCCTTAACTAAAAAAAAAAGTTAACCCTAAAAAAATGAAATAAAACTAAACCTAAACTAACATTAAATAAACTAAAATAAATAAAACCTAAATTGAAACCTAAAATAAACTAAGCCTAAACCTAAACCTAAACAAAATAAAATAAAATATACTAAAAATAAACCTAAACCTAAACTAAAATAGAAAACCTAAAAATAAACCTAAAATAAACCTAAACCCTAAACAAATAAAATAAAATAAAAATGTAAACCAAAACCTAAAAATAAAAAATAAAACCTAAACCTAAAAAATAAAATAAAAATAATACTAAACTAAAAAATAAACATAAACCTAAACTTAACCCTAAAAAACATACTAAATTAAAAAACCAAAAATAAAATAAATAAAATAAAGTTAATAAAATTAAAAGTAAACTAAAATAAATAAAAAATAAAATAAATAAACTAAATAAACCTAAACTTACCAGTTTACTTACTTTTAAAAAGTATAAATAATATAAAAACCCTAAACCCTAACCCCTAAACCTAAAACCCTAAACCCTAAAACCTAAACCCTAAACCCTAAACACTTAACCTAAACCCTAAACCTTAAAACCCTAATCCCTAAACCCTAAACCCTAAGCCCCAAACCCCAAACCCTAAGCCCTAAACCTTAAACCAACCCTAAACCCTAAACCTTAAAAACCTTAAACCCTAAAGCCTAAACCCTAAACTTTAAACCCTAAAACTAAATTAAAAAAAAAATAAAATAAAACCTAAAATAAAATAAAATAAAACTAAATAAAACCTAAAGCTAAAAAATATACCCAAAAAAGAAACCTAAAAAATAAAAAAAAAAACCTAAACCATAAACTAAAGAAAACTAAAACTACATAAATAAATAAATAAAAAAATAAACATAAACCTAAACTAAAATAAACTAAATTAAATAAATAAAACCTAAACCTAAACCTAAACTAAATATAATAAAATAAACTAAAAATAAACTTAACCTAAACTAAAAATTATAACCTAAAATTAAACATAAAATAAAAACCTAAAACCTAAACCTAAAAAGATAAAATAAAAACCTAAACCTAATCCTACCAATATAAAATAAAACTTAAACCTAATGAAAAAATAAAAATAAAACTAAACATAAAAATAAATCTACACCTAAACCTGAACCTAAAAAATAAACTAAAATAAAAAACCAAACTAAAATAAATAAACCTAAACTAAATAAAAATAGAAAGTAAATTAAACTAAAATAAATAAAAAATATACTAAATAAACCTGAACCTATGAGTATACTTAATTTAAAAAAATAAAAATAAAAAATAAAAACAAATCCAAAACCCTAAACCTAAGCCCTAAACACTAAAACTGACCTTAAAACTAAACCCAAAACCCCAAACCTAAACTAAAGCCTAAACCTAAAAATAAAAAATAAAACCTAAACCTAAAAATAAAATAAAAATAAAACTAAACTAAAAAATAAACATAAATGAAAACTTAAACCTAGAAAATAAACTAAAATAAAAAAACCTAAACTAAAATAAATAAACCTAAAATAATAAAACTAAACTAAAGAAAATAAAAAACCTAAATACAAAAAAAATAAATAAATAATATTAACTAAATAAAAAATAAACTAAATAAACTAAAAAAACTTAAATATACTAGTTTACCTAATTTTGTTTAAAAGAAACCTAAACTTAAACCCTAAATCCTAAACCCTAAACCCTAAACCCTAAAACTAACCTTAAACCCTAAACTTACAACCCTAAACCCTAAACCCTAAACTAACCCTATACTGTAAACCCTAAACCCTAAACCCTAAAAACCTAAAAACTTAAACCTAAACTAAATAAAACCAAAAAATAAAATAAATAAATAAAACCTAAACCTAAATAAAATAAAAACCGAAACCCTAAAATAAAAAAAAAACTAAACCTAAAATAAATAAAATAAACCTAAACCTAAACCTAAACTAAAATGAACTAAACTTAAATAAATAAAAACTAAACCTAAACCTAGACCTAAACTAAATTATAAATAAATTAAAAAAAACATAAACCTAAACTAACAATAAAACCTAAAACAAAACCTAAAATAAATAGCTAAAATCTAAACCTAAAAAAATAAAATAAAATCCTAAACCTAAATTTAAAATAAAAATAAACCTAAACCTAAAAAATAAAATTAAAATGAAATTAAACTGAAAAGTAAACATAAACCTAAACCTAATCTTAAAAATAAACTTAAATAAAAAACCAAAACTAAAATAAATAAACTTAAAATAAATAAACTAAACTAAATAAATAAAAAATAAACCTAAATAAAAAAATAAAATATACTAAAATAAATAAAAAATAAACTAAATAAACTTAAACTTATTGGTTTACTTAATTTTAAGAAAAATCCTACACAATAAACCCTAAACCCTAAAAAACCCTAAACCCTAAACCTCAAACCCTAACCCTAACCCTAACCCTAAACCCTAAAACCCTAAACCCCCCTAATCTAACCCAAAACCCTAAACCCTAATCCAACTAAGAAACCTCAAACTTAAATTTTAAATAAACCTTAAACCTTAAATCCTAACCTAACTTATCCTAAACTCAAACTCCTAAAACTTTCAATTAAACTAATTAAACTCTATAATCCATCCTAAACCTTAACCTAAACCCTAAACCCTAAACCTCCTAAATACTAAACCTAAACCTAAACCTAAACCCTAAAACCCTAAACTAAACCCTTAAACTATAATCAAACCTTAAACCCTAAACCCTAAACCTAAAACCTAAACCCTAATAAATGCTAACCTTATACCCTAAATCCTAAACCCTAAACCTTAAACCCTAACCCTAACCCTAACCCAAAGTCCTAAACCCTAAACCCTAAACCTTAAAACCCTAAACTATTATGGCTGGCTATTTTGTCACCTTGTTGTTTGTTGATCAGGATGGTTTTCTAGTTGGTTTTGATTGTCCTTTATCTCTTGGTTTTGCTGTTGCTGCTAAGAGGAGTTGTGTGAACTTAAGGGCTCTTTATTTTTTGGTTGTATCTTGGAGAACTATCTTCATACGGTTATCTATCCTTTTTTTCATTCTATTCTAGATGAGTGTAAGGTTGGATACTTCTGGATTGTTATATCTTCTGAATATTGGGTGTGCCTCCTGTGATACTGAGGTTCTATTTTTATTTGTGTTCTGAACTGGAAGGCTGCAAACTACTGGTTGGATGTTTTTTGGACTTGGCTTATGATGAATCTATTAGGGTTCTTATTTGAGACTGTATATGGTCATTGGTTTATTTGTGATCCTAAAGGGCTCTTACTTTTTCTATTTTTGGCTACTATATCTAGCTGTTTAAATTGGATTCTCTTATCCTTGGATTTGGATTGGTGGCTGCTGTCTACAACTTTCCCTTAGGATTTTTTTATGTTTATGAATGGATGACTCTTTATTTCTTTCATCCTGGTGGTTCTAAGTCTATTGATTTGAATCCTTGGTAGTCTTGGTGGCTTGCAGGGTGAACTGCCTTGCTAGCTGCTTGGATTGGGTGCTCTAGCTAGCTAGTTTGGTCAAAAGAGTATTTACTTTGTTATAATTTTCATGATCTTTTTGAGTCTATGTTTCGAATCAGCTACTTACTTTCCCATTCTTCTTTTTTGGTTTCTACCTACTAGGATTTTTATTTCTAGACTGTCGTTGAACTTCTTCCCTTTCTTGTTTTGATGGTTGCCTTGCTTCCTAACATTCTTGATGTTAGTCTCTTCTATGATATTATTATTTCTAGTTTTTTTGCATGTTTGTTTAATGAATGACCTTATCAACTATGGTCCTTTTTTTCCTTTGTTTGGTCTCTATTTAGTCCTTTTCCCATATTGTGAGGTTTGCTCCTACCAATTATGGTAGCAATTCTTAGTGGTGGCTTTGGTGGTGCTCCCTCTGGTCTAATGCTTTCCTAGTGGGTTACCTCCTTATTTACTTTGTTGAGTTTAATAAATATGACTCCTGGGTGTTTTGTGGTTATATTAATTTTTTGAAGTTTTATGCAGGTTTTTATGATGATCGTCATTGGATAAGGTGCTACAAGAGGTAACCCTTCACTTGAAGTTTGGATGCTTACATATGGTGCTTCTCCTTAAGACGATTATAATTGAGCCTAAGCCTTTTCTTCATCTTTTTACTGCTTTTTCCTCTTGTATTTTATGCTTAATTAACTATTTCATTATCTGTACTCATCCCTTTACAAGCTTGTTGTAGATCTCTGGTACAGGTTGGAAAACTTTTGCTACTTGATTATACTGGTTTTAAAAGGAGCAGAGGAAGACTGCTGCTGATTTCAAGGATTATTTTTGGTGGATCTCTGTTTCTTTTTTTATTAGCATACTTTCATTATCTATTGTATTAGCTAGGGGGCTTATCTCCTTAGGAATTTTTGTAGCTCTTTGAGCATTAGCTTAGAGATTTGACCCCTCTAAGGATTTTGTACCTTTTCTTTGGGGAAGTAAAAATTTTCTAATTTCCAAAAAAAAAACCCCTAAAACTCTAAACCATAAACCCTAAAAATCCTAAACCCTAAAGCCTAAACACTAAACCTTAAATGCTATACCATAAACCTAAACCCTAAACCCTAAACCCTCCCCTAAACCCTAAACCCCTAAAAAAAACCCTAAATCCTAAATCTTAAACCCTAAACCCGAAACCCTAAACTCTAAATCCTAAAAACCTAAACGCTAAACCTAAACTAAATAAAACCTAAAAATAAAATAAATGAAAAAAGCTAAACCTAAATGAAATAAAATAATAAAATAAAATAAAAATTTAAACTTAAACCTAAACCTAAACCTAAAAAATAAAATAAAATAAAAAATAATTAAAACTAAAATAAAATAAATAAAACTTAAACTAAACTAAAAAATAAAATAAACCTAAGAATAAAACCTAAATATAATAAAACTAAATGTAAAATAAAAAAAAAACAAAATAAAACCTAAACCTAAAAAAAATAAAACTAAAATAAACCTAAAAAATAAATAAAACATAAAACTTGAACACTAAACCAAAAAAAAAATCCTAAACCAAAATAAAATAATTAAATACAAACCTAAACTAAAATACATCAAACATAAACTTAAACATAAAATAAACTAAACCTAAACCTAAACTAAATAAAGGAAAATAAATTAAAAATAAATCTAAACCTAAACTAAAAAATAAATCCTCAAAATAAACCTAAAATAAAATCTTAAAACCTAAACCAATAAAATAAAATAAAATAAAAACCTAAACATAAAAAAAATCCTAAACCTAAAAAATAAAATAAAAATAAAACTCAAATAACAAAATAAACTTAAACATAAACTTAAACCATAAAAATAAACTAAAATAAAAAACTTAGCTAAAATAAATAAACAAACTAAATAAAAATTAAAAAACAAACTTAAATAAAAATAAAAAATAACGTAAACCAAAATAAATAAAAAATAAACTAAATATACTAAATAAACTTAAACCTATTTATTTATTTAATTTTTTTTAAAAAAAATCCTTAAACCTAAACCCTAAAAAACCCTAAACCCTAAACCCTAAGAATCTAAATTTGTTCTCTATTACAAAAAAAACCAAAATCCCTAAACCCTAAACTAAAACTTGAACCTTAAACCTAAAACCTCAACCCTAAACCCTAAACCCTAAACCCTAAAAACTGTAAACCCTAAAACCTTAAACCCTAAACCGCAAACCCAAAAACCTAAACCTTAAACCCTAAACCCTAAACCCCACACCCAAAACCTTAAACCCTAAACCCTAAAAATCTAAAAACTTAAACTTAAACAAAATAAAACCTAAAAATAAAATAAATAAAAAAACTTAAATCAAAATAAAATAATAAAATTAAATTAATTAAAAACTTTAACAAAAATTGAATCCTAAACCTAAACTAAAAAAGAAAAAACTAAACTAAAATAAAATAAATAAAAACCTAAACAAAACTACAAAAAATAAAAAAATGCAAATAGAATAAAAACTAAACTTAAAATAAAATAAAAACTAAGTAAAAACCTAAACCTAAAAAATAAACATAAAAAATAAATATAAAATAAAAACTAAACCCTGAACAAAAAAAAAAAACTTAAGAATAAAATAAAAATAAATAAAACTAAACATAAACTAAAATAAATAAAACTTAAACCTAAGCCTAAAATAAACTAAACCTAAACATAAACTAAATAAAATAAAATAAACTAAAAATAAACCTAAACCTAAACTAAAAAATAAAACCTAAAAATAAACCTAAAATAAAAACTTAAAACCTAAACCTAAAAAAATAAAATAAAAACCTAAACCTAAACCTTAAAAAAATAAAACTTAAACCTAAAAAATATAATAAAAATAATACTAAATTAAAAAATAAATTTAAACTTAAACTTAAACCTAAAAAATAAACTAAAATAAAAAAATTGAAACTAAAATAAATATACCTAAAATAAATAAACTAAACTTAATAAAAATAAAAATAAAACCAAAGTAGAAAAGAAAATAAACTAAAATAAATAAATATAAAATAAATAGACTAAATAAACCAAAACCTACAAATTTTGTAACCTTAAAAAAATAAAAAAAAAAAAAAAACCCTAAATCCTAAACCTTAATCTAAATCCTAAACCCCAAACCCTAAACCTAAAACCTAAACCTAAACTAAACCCTAAACCCTAAAACCCTAAACCTAAGCTAAACTCATCCTAAAACCTACAACTTCAACCCAAAACCCTAAACCTTAAACCCTAAAACCCTAAACCCTAAATCCTAAACCATAAACCCTAACTCTAAACCCTAAATCTAAACTTAAACCCTAAATCACCTAAACCTAAAGCTCCTAAACCTTAAACCCTAAACTAAACAAACCTAAACCTAAACTAAACCTAAACCCTAAAGAAAGCTAAACTAAACTATAAACTAACCCTAAACCTAAACTAAAACTTAAAACCTAAAACCCTAAACCCTAAACACTAAACTCTAAACCCTAAAAACTTATAAACCTAAACATAAACAAAAGAAAAACATAAAAAAATAACTTAAACCTAAAAAATAAATTTAAAATAAAATTAAACATAAAAATAAACCTAAACCTAAAGCTTAAAAATAAATTAAATAATAAACATAAAGTAAAATAAATAAACCAAACTAAATAAAATTAAAAAATAAATTAAATTAAAAATAAAAAAATAAAATAAACTAAAATAAATAAAAATAAACTAAATAAACTTAAATCAAATGGTTTACTAAATTTAAAAAAAAACCCTAAACCCTAAACCCTAAACCTAAACCTTAAACCTACAACCCTAAACTCTAAACCCTTAAAAACCCTAAAACCCTAATCCCTAAACCCTAAACCCTAAACCCTAAACCTTAAACCTAACCCTAACCCTAACTAACTAACCCTAACTCCCAAAAACCTAAACTCTAAACCTAAACCCTAAAACCCTAATCTAAAACCCTAAACAAACCCTAAACGCTAAAGCCTAAAGCCTAAACCCTAAACCCTAATCTAACTTTAAACCCTAAGAAAACCCTAAACCATAAATCCTAAACACTAAACCTTAAACCCTAAACCCTAAACCTTAAAATCTTAAACCCTAAACCTTAAACCTAAAACCCTAAACACTAAAACCTATAACCCTAGACCTTAAAACCCAAACCCTAAATTCAAAACCCTAAACCCTAAAAACCTAAAAACTTAAACCTAAACTAAATAAAACCAAAAAATAATATAAATAAAAAACCTAAACCTAAATAAAATATGAAAATAAAATAAAATAAAAACCTAAACTAAAACCTAAACCAAAACCTAAAAATAAAATAAAATAAATAAATAAAAATAAACAAAAATAAATATACAAAAACCTAAACTAAATGAAAAAAAACAAAACCAAAATTATAAAAACCTAAATAAAATAAAAACAAAAAATAAAATAAAAATAAAATAAATTAAAAACTAAGTAAAAACCTAAACCTAAAAAATATACCTAGAAATAAAATCTAAAAATTAAAATTAAAAAATAAAACCTAAATTATAAATAAAAAACACAAAACCTAAAATAAAAATAAAATAAATAACATATAATAAACCTAAACCTAAACTAAAATAAACTAAATTAAATAAATAAAACCTAAAGCTAAACCTAAAATAAACTAAACCTAAACCTAAACCTAAACCTAAACTAAATAAAAATAAATAAACTAAAATAAACATAACCAAAAAAAATAAAACCTAAAATTAAACCTAAATAAAAAACCTAAAACCTAAACCTAAGAAAATAAAATAAAAAATCTAAACCTATCCTAAAAAAAAAACCTAAACCTAAAAAAAAAAAAAAAACTAAACAAAAAAAAAAATAAACCTAAACCTAAACATCATAAAAAATAAATTAAAATAAAACCTAAACTAAAATAAATAAACAAAACTAAAAAATTAAAAATAAAATAAACTAAAATAAATAAATAATAAACTAAATAAACCTAAACTACTAATATACTATTAAAAAAAACTAACCCTAAACCTAAAAAAAAAAAAAAAAAAAAAAAAAAAATAAACTTAAAATAAAAAACTAAACTAAAAAATAAACTTAAACAAAAACCTAAACTTAAAAAAATAAACTAAAATAAAAACATAAACTAAAATAAATAAACCAAAAATAGATAAACCAAACTAAATAAAATTAAAAATAAACCTAATAAAAATAAAAAATGAAATAATCTGAAATAAAAAATAAGATAAATAAACTAAATAAACCTAAACCTACAGGTTTACTTTTTTTTTTTTTGAAAAAACCCTAAACCCCAAACCCTAAATCCTAAACCTTAAACCTTAAATCGTTAACCCTAAAACTAACCTTAAATCCTATACCCTAAACTTACAACCCTAAAGCCTAAACCCAAAACCTTGAACTAACCCTATACCCTAAACCTTAAACCCTAAAACCTAAAAACCTAAACCTAAGCTAAAATAAACTAAACTAAAAAATATAAAACCTAAACCTAAACCTAAAATAAACTAAACCTAAACCTAAACCTAAACTAAATAAAATAAAATAAACTAAAGAAAACCTAAACCTAAACTAAAAAATAAAATCTAAAATCAACTTAATTAACATTAATATTTGATTTAATTACATTTATTAAATTAACAAAATCAACTTAATTACATTTCCTTAAATTAAATCAAATCACTAATGTGGGAATGGGTTTAAAATAGTAAGTGATGATTTCTCTTCTTAAATCAAATCAAATCCAAAACTTAATTAATAAAGAAGCTTTGGTTTGATTTAAATAATCTTATTTGATTTGATTTTCCTTAAGAACTAATTTGGTTGAATGAATCACATGCTAATATTTGATTGTCCTCTTCCAATCATGTTAAATTTGGTATGTCATTTGAATTCATGCATCCATCTTTTCAAAATCAAGTAAAATATAATGGATTTTCTTTATGTAACACTTAAGCTTGCATGTGTTGATTTAATTTAATATATTCATTATTATACTATTAAATCCAAATGTATTTTTTAAAAGATTATAATAATAATATGTGTTATGATGCCGTTATAAATACATAAGAAATGCATGTGCTTATAGCTTATTTATGAATTTTGAGTTCTCTTTCCTGTATTCATATGTTGATTTATATAAGATTGAATGGTAATGGGTATGTAGTCTAGACATCTCGGGAACACGAGGCTTTAGCTAGCCCCAAGGAGGTCATTTGATTACCTTATTTCCCTGCTTTAATAATGGAATGTACCCATTTGATTTCATTCTTATGTATTTCAACATTAGAATTTGGATAGAGGTTTAAATCATATATATAAATGATTCAATCAAACAAAATATACAATCTTTGCATGATTTTCTTTCCCTTATTCATGTATACATCCATATGTGTCCAAGAAAAGCAAGTATATAGTCTCGACATCTCCAGAATATGAGGCTTTAGTTAGCCCCAAGAAGGTCATTTGATTACCTCACTTCCTTAGTTTAATAATGACACATACTTTCCTATATCTTTGTACATGTATATGAATACATGATTAGTAAATGAAAATCCCATTTTACATTAAAATTCCATGCATTCATAATTGGCTAAGTGGATGAATTAACTAGCCATATGATTTTGGAGCTTACTTCCTATGTTTATTTATACAAATTTTCATATATTTAAATGAAAATGGGTATATATTATAGACATCTCGAGAATATGAAGCTTTAGCTAGCTCGAAGGAGGTCATTTGATTACCTCACTTCTCTGGTTTAACATTGCCACATGCCTAACTAATTTCATTCTTATGTCCTTTAGGTATAAGAATTTTGATAAAGTTTTAAATTAATATGTTTAAATAATTCAATCAAATAAAATATAAATTCTAAACGTACACATACATTCATCATTTAAGTGTGCTAAAATATATTGCATGTATAGATACACTTAGGATAAAATCATATGCATGTTACATGTGATGGAAATGAATGATTTAATATATGTCATGTGGTTGTAATTTAATTAAATTAATCTTAAGATGCCTTTCATTTTGAATAGGATTATTTAAAGTGAACCTAAACTTAGGATTAATTAAATCATTTAATAAGCCATTTGTTAAAGAGAACTAAATCAAATTAATATACTTTAGATAAATTAATATACTTTTAGAAAGTGACTTAAGGTAAAGATGAAAAAGGGAAATCTTCTTTTCCTCTCTTTATAAATATTATTTGCTAAGTGTAATCAAATGAAACAAAAGAAGAGACAAATTAAATTGTCAAATCAATTAAACTACTTCAGGTCAAATCAACCTTTTATGTTAAATTAAATCCTTCTACACTTATACAACATTAATGCCTGACAAGATAAAACACACAAGCCTTAATACACACATTAGAATTAAGTCATCACTTATAGCTCTAAGTTAGGATGGTGTATGATGTGATGTGTATTTTGTTTTATGATGTATTATTTTAGATTGGATGTTAGGGTGTATGCTTTGTTGAGTGGATAATAGGCCAATATTAGCCTAATCATGTTTTCTATAGGGGATTATGCTTAAGGGATCTTAAAAATAAATGTGAATGCTCTTTTCCCAGGTTGCTTAAATCCTTAAGCATAATCAAAGTTAGGACAGGTGGGCTTAGTTACCCATGTGTAGGTGCTAAGTCCAAATTATAAATACAACTACTTGGGATTATATGTATATTTAGCTAACCTCTTTATTTTGCGGGTGTAGTTAGATTTACTTTTCCCACATAAATGTAATTTTGTAATAGGAATTAGGATTAGTGCTATGGGGATTAGGATGGCATAGAAGGCTTTGTCCTAGAGTGCCATGTGATGCCTTTGAAGCAAGCACCATCCAAATCAAAGAAGGAACCAAATCAGAAATGGAGATACAAAGAAAGAAGACCCCCATAGCATTTAATACAATTATAATTATTCTTTCATACTGGTTGTATAAGGGTAGAGCTTCGGCTACCCATCTTTTTCTCTTGGGTTGTAGGAAATGCGGCATTGACCTTTTATTCTTTTATGATAGTTTATATAATTGTTTGATGTTATGTTTTATGCATTAGGATGGCATGCTTTTCATAGTTTCTTAAATGATTGATGCTTTAATGTGTGGCTTGGATGATTAGGCTCTTAGGATAAAATACCCTAACCAATCACTCATAACCAAATTTTAAACAACTCATAACCTCATTATAAAGCCTAAGACATAAATAAGATAATTAAAAGATTTAGCAACCCTTAGTCGTATGGTTGTATGTTTCACATCATGCATTATTCTTTCTCTCTGAAGGATCTCCATCTTTGCACTATAAAGAAATGCTTGACCTATAAGGGCATCCATTATGGTGGAGAACACCTTCTTCTAGCTGATTTGACCCATAACCTATTTCATCATGCATTTAGGCATAAGAAATCCTAAAGCCTCCGTCAAAATGATGTGTCAAAAAATGAAATAAAATTTGAAAACATTTTGCATCTATAGATTAAGTCATATGCTCATACTACCCATGCTCTAGTCTCACTGGGAGTGTGTTTAGGACTTTAGTCTCTTTCTAATTAAATAACTACCATAGTTATTTTGCAATTTATAAAATTAGACTACTTAGTTTTAAAGTCATAGGACGAGTTAGCTAGCGGCCCCTCCAAGCAATTATAAGTCCAAAAGTCGGACGATTTATTCTCACTTACGGAGGTAAACCCTAATGTCTACCTATTGCTTATATTTAGTCATGCTTTAGCTCATAGTAAAGTTCTCTTGATTTAGGATCTGAGATAGCTATTTCCTTTAGGCTATGAGCATAAATTCTCACCTCTTAGGCATTCCCACAACCTTGTGTTGGTGGATTATAAGCCCTAGTAATCTAATAAAATTTCACTCAAAACATATAAATCTCCTCAACCTCAAAATTATAAAGCCCAACCATAGGATAGATTAGAATGCTCACAAAGCTTCCTAGTATCATGAGCATTTCTTACTTATTTCATTTGGATTCTAAAAATAAATCTTCTCATTGAACTTTCCCAATTGATTTTCCAAATACAACCTAATCCTTTGATAGTCTCATCCATATAAAGTAGGGGAAAATTGCTAGTACATTCGAAGACTCATCATGCCTTAAGAGTCCTTATTATGTGATTTGGTCCATTGTAGCATGATGTCTTTATCTTTTGAGATAGTAACCCCCCCTCACCCACTTATACATCCAAAAGTAAACAACATAAGGCACTCTCATCTTGTTCATTGAATCCTCTCAACATCATCCTATATTTTTAGAGTTTGGAGATGTCGATCCTCAAGTAGGAAATGGTTCTTAGATTCATAATGTTGACTGGTACACGTGGGTCCACCAAAACATTGGATAGCCTGTATCTGCCAACATCCACTGTAATGTAAAGAGGCGGTTGTTCTCGGTCATCCCTAAAAGTAAGTTTTCATCACTGAATGTAACTCCTAAGATGTCCTTCGAGTGGCATTCCTTCTCTTTAGTAGCGGTAAGCTAAGCTAAGTATATCTCTAGATCAAGTAAGGCCTTCATTAAAAATTGCCTCATCTCTTTTGATAAGACAAGGGCAACGTATATGCTTAACTTAAGCTGGAAACTTTGTAAGGTGAGCTAGGACATTGTAATCATCTCTGACTTGGTCTTCCACAAGCATATCGATGGGTGGAGAATCCTATGGAGGGGCAATATGCTCACTAGAATCAATGACTTGCTTATCCTTATCCTGAGGTGCTATCTTAGGAGGTAGAACTTTGCCACTGTGTAAGTTGACTTCAGTGACTTCATTGAATGATGAGCTTGTGGAAAGTTTTACTTTCTGATCGAACAAACCTACAACTTCTCCTATGGGATCCTCAGCTCAGTAAATCTCAACAGGTGAACCTGATTAATTTAAAGAAGGATAGTTTGATTCTAAATCAGAAAGAAAAGGATTAGAACTACAATAGTTAGGATTAGAACTACAATAAAAAATAATCCTAAACCCTAAAGCATAAACACTAAACCTTAAACCCTAAACCTTAAACCATAACCCTAAACCCTAAACCCTAACCTTAAACCCTAAACCTTAAAACCCTCAAGCCTAAATACCTAAACCCTAAATCCTAAACCCTAAACCCTAAAAATCTAAAAACCTAAACCTAAACTAAATAAAACCAAAAAATAAAATAAATAAAAAAACTTAAACCAAAATAAAGTAAAATAAAATAAACAAAATAAAAACCTAAAGTAAAAACCTAAACCTAAACCTAAACCAACAAACAAAATAAAATAAAAATAAAAACTAAAGTAAAAGAAAGAAAAATCTATACTAAACTAAAAAAATAATAGTAACTTAAATAAAAAACCTAAATAAAAAAATTAAATGTAAAATAAAAATAAAATAAACCTAAAATAAAATAAAATAAAAACTAAATAAAAACCTAAACCTAAAAAGTAAACTTAAAAATAAAACCTAAAAATAAATAAAAAATAAAACATAAAAATTAAACTAAAAAAAAACTTAACCTAAATTAAACAAAATAAAATAAATCTTAACCTAAACTAAAATAAATAAAATCTAAACTTAAACCCTAAACTAAATAAAATAAAATAAACAAAAAATAAACCTGAACCAAAAGAAAAAAAAATAAAACCTAAAAATAAACCTAAAATAAAAAACTAAAATCGAAACCTAAAAAATTAAATAAAAACCTAAACTTAAACCTAAAATAAATAAATAAAACCTAAACCTAAAAAATAAAATAAAAATAAAACTAAACTAAAAAAAAAAATTTAAACCTAAACCTAAAACCTAAATTAAAATAAAAAAACCTAAAATAAAATAAGTAGTCCTAAAATAAATAAACCAAAATAAATAAAATAAACCTAAATAAAAATTGAAAATAAAATAAACTAAAATAAATCTAAACTTATTGGTTTACCTAATTAAAAAAAAACCCTGAACCCTAAACCCTAAACCCTAAGCTAACCCTAAATCCTAAGCCATAAACCCTAAACCCTAAACCCTAAATCCTAAACCCTAAACACTAAAACCCTAAACCCTAAACCCAAAACCTTTAACACTAAACCCTAAACACTAAACCCTAAACCCTAAAACTTAAACCCTAAAAACCCTAAACCCTAAACCCTAAACCCTAACCCTAAATTCTAACCCTAAACCCTAAACCTTAACCCTAAAAACCTAAAATCCTAAAAACTAAAATAAAAATAAAACTCAATTAAAAAATAAACCTAAACCTAAACTTAAGAAATAAACTAAAATAAAAAATCTTAAACTAAAATAAATAAACCTAACATAATTAAACTAAACTAAATAAAAATAAAAAATAAACCTAATAAAAATAAAAAATAAAATAAAGTTAAATAAATAAATAATAATCTAAATTAACTTAAACTTAATGGTTTACTTAATTTAAAAAAAAATACTAAACCCTAAACCTTAAGCTGACCCTAACATAAACCCTAAACCCTAGTCCTACTAGTTTACTTAAATAAAAAAAACCCTAAACCCCAAACCCTAAAACCTAAAAAAACACTAAACTAAAACCTGAACCCTGAACCTAAACCCTAAACCCTAAACCCTAAACAATGATGCTAAACCATAACCCCTAAAATCCTAAACCCTAAACCCTAAAAACCTAAAAACCTAAACGTAGAAAATAAAATAGAAAGAAAATTCAACTTAAAAATAAACCTAGACCTAAAAAAACAACTAAAATAAAAAGGCTCAACTAAAATAAATAAACCTAAAATAAATAAACTAAACTAATTAAAATTTAAAAATAAACCTTATAAAAATATAAAATAAACTAAAATAAATAAAGAATAAACTATTTAAACTAAATTAACCTAAACCTACGATTTTTAAACTTTAAAACCTAAATTCTAAATAAACACTAAACTATAAACACTAAACTGCACCTAAACCCTAAACCCTAAAACCTAAACCCTAAACCCTAAACCCTAAACCCGAAAACCGTAAACCGTAAATCTTAAACCCTAAATCCTAAACCATAAACCCTAAAACCTAAACCTAAACTCAAACCCACCTAAACCCTAAACCCTAAACCCTAAACCACCTAAAACCCTAAACCCTAAAACCCTAAACACTAACTAAACCCTAACCAAACCTAAACCCTAAACCTAAAAAAACCTAAAACCTAAAAAAAAATAAAAAATAAGAATAAAATTGAACTAAAAAAATAAACCTAAACCTAAACATAAAATAAATAAAATTAAAAACCTAAACTAAACTAAATAAACCTAAAATAAATAAACTAAATTGAATAAAAATATAAAATAAACCTAAAAGATTAAAAATAAAATAAACTAAAATAAATAAAAAATAATCTAAATCTTAAACCTACAGGTTAACTTAATTTTAAAAAGAAACCATAAACCTAAAACCGTAAACCCTAAGCTAACCCTAAACCATAAACCTACCAGTTTACTTAATTTTAAAAACAAAACACTAAACCTAAATACTAAATCCTAAACCCTAAACCCTAAATCCAAAATCCTAAACACTAAAACCTTAAAAACCTTAAACTAAAACCTCAACCATGAACCTATGACCTAAACACTAAACCCTAAACTCTAAACCTAAAACCTACAACCCTAAATGCCAAAACTCC
The DNA here is from genome assembly GCA_021442155.1 of Cymbidium sinense. Taxonomy (NCBI): domain Eukaryota; kingdom Viridiplantae; phylum Streptophyta; class Magnoliopsida; order Asparagales; family Orchidaceae; genus Cymbidium; species Cymbidium sinense. The sequence goes on along the minus strand of CM038214.1, from coordinate 349,836,054 downwards.
AAAGCCAAAACCCTATACCCTAAAGCTTAAACACTAAACCCAAAACCCTAAACCCTAAAACATTTAGGCAAAACCATAACCCATAAAACCATAAACCCTAAAACTTTAAACCCTAAACCTTAAACCATAAACCCTAAACCCTAAAAGCCTAAAAAGCTAAACCTAAATAATAAAATAAAAATAAAACATAACTTAAAAATAAACCTAAACCTAAAATATAAAATAAAATAAGAAACCTAAACAAAAAAATAAACCTTAAATAAATAAACTAAACTAAATATAATTAGAAAATAAACTTAAGTAAAAATAAAAAGTAAAATAAACTAAAATAAAAAAAATAAACTAAACTAAATAAAAATAAACTAACTTTTATTTTTTTAAAGAATCCCAAACTAAATCCTAAACCCTAAACATTAAACCCTAAACATTAAAAGTAACCCTAAACCATAAAGCCTAAAGCTGTAATACTAAACTTATAACCCTAAAACATAAATCCTAAACCCTAAACATTAAACCCTAAAAAGTCCTAAACCCTAAATCCTAAACTCTAAACCCTAAACCCTAACCCTAAACCCTAAACATTAAACCCTAAATAGTAACCCTAAACTCTAAACCCTAAAAGTATAAACCTTAAAACCCTAAACCCTAAACACTAAAACCTAAAACCCAAACCCTAAACCCTAATCCCTAAACCTTAATCCCTAAACCCTAAAAACCTAAACCTAAACTAAATAAAACCTAAAAATAAAATAAATAAATAACCTAAACCTAAATAAAATAAAATGAAAACCTAAAGTAAAACCAAAACTTAAACCTAACCCTAAACATAACCTTAAACCTAAGAATAAAATAAAATAAAATTAAAAATAAAAACTAAACTAAAATAAAATAAATAAAAACCTAAACTTAAAAATAAAATAAACTTAAAAATAAAAACCTTAAATAAACTAAAAATAAAATAAATCAAAAATAAAATAAAAACTAAATAAAAACATAAACCTAAAAATAAAACCTAAAAATGAATAAAAAATAAAACTTGAACCTTAAACTAAAAAAAAAAAACCTAAACCTAAAATATAGAAAATAAAATAGCCCTAAACCTAAACTAAAATAAATAAAACCTAAACTAAAACATAAAACCTAAAATAAACCTAAAAATAAACCTAAAATAAAAATCTTAAACCTAAACCTAATAAAATAAAATAAAACATAAACCTAAAAAAAATAAAAATAAACCTAAAATAAAATAAAATAAAAATAAACTAAATGTAAACCCTAATCCTAAACCTAAACATAAAAATAAAAAATAAAAAAGCCTAAACTAAAATAATAAACCTAAATAAATAAACTAAACTAAATAAAATAAAATAAAAACAATTTAAACTAAAACAAATAAAAATAAACTAAATAAACTTAAACCTACCAATTTACCTAATTTAAAATAAATAAATAAAACCCTAACCCTAAACCCTAAAACAAAACTAACCCTAAAACCTAAACCCTAAAACCTACAACCCTAAACCGTAAATCGTAAACCCTAAACCCTAAATCCTAAACCCTAAAACCCTAAAAACCTATACCTAAACTAAATAAATCCTAAAAATAAAATAAAAAAAACCTAAACCTAAATAAAATAAAAAATATCATAAAATAAAAACTTTAACAAAAACCCTAACCTAAACATAAACCTAAACTAAAATAAAGAAAAGTAAACCTAAACTAAATAAAATAAAATAAACTAAAAATAAACCTAAACCTAAACTAAAAAATAAAAGATAAAAATAAACCTTATCTAAAAACCTAAAACATAAACCTAAAAATAAAAAATAAAAACATAAACTTAAACCTAAATAAAACCTAAATCCTAAACTTAATAATAAATAATAAAACTTAATTTTAAAAAATAAAATAAAAATGAAAGTAAACTAAAAAAGAAACATAAACCTAAACCTAATCCTACAAAATAAACTAAAATAACAAACCTAAACTAAAATAAATAAACTTAATTAAATAAAATATAAAAGAAAACTAAATAAAAATTTAAAATAAACTAAATAAACCTAAACCTACCAATTTACTTAATTTTCTTAAAAAAATCTGAAACTCTAAACTTTAAACACTAAATCCTAAACCCTGAACCCTAAACCCTAAACATAGAAGCCTAAACCTACTACACTAAACACTAAACCCTAAACCCTATCCCTAAACTTAAACCCTAATACCTTAAAACCCTAAATATTAAACCCTAAACTAACCCTAAACCAAACTCTAAACCCTAAAACCTAAATCTTAAATAAACCCTAAAAAACCTAAAATCTAACCTTAAACCCTAAACTATAAACCCCAAACCCAAAACCTAATAAAATAAAACAAAATTAATAATAATAATAATAATAAAACTAATAATAAACTAATAACTAATAATAATATCTAACTAAAACTAATAAAATTAATTAAATAAATAATTATAAAAGTAATAATAGACCTAAACACTAAAACTAATAAAAATAAGTAAAATTAATAATAATAACTAAAACCTAATAAACTAACTAAAACCCTTAAACCCTAATAAATAAACTAAACTGACTAATAAAATAATAATAATAATAATAATAATGATAATAATAATAATAGTAATTGTAATAATAATAATAATAACAAACTAATAAATAATAAAACTAAACCCTAAACTGATAAAACCGAATAAATAGAACCCAATAATAAATAAACTAAAAAGTAAAATTAAACAAAACTAAAATCCTAATACCCCTAAACTAATAGACTAAACTAAAACTTAACCCATAAACTTAATAAAAACTAACTAAATAAAGAAAAACTGATAAACTAAAACTAATAAAATAAAAAAACTAATAAAACCCAAAACTAAAAATAAACCCTAAACTAATAACTAAACAATAACAAACTAAAACTAACTAAAATAATAAACCCCACCCCATAAAATAAAACTAAATAAAAAACTAAAACTAAAACTAAACTAAAACTCTAAACCATAATAACCCAAATAAACCCAAATAAACACTAAACCTAAAACCAAATAAACCCCAAAACAAAATTTAATAAGTAAAATAAAAAAAATAATAATAAACAAAACTAATAAACCTAAACCTTAATAAAGCTAATAACTAACTAATAAACATAATAGAACTATTACATAAAAATAATAACTAAACTAAACTAACTAAACTGACTAAACCCTAAATCTTTTTAATTAAAAAAGCTAAACCCTAAACCCTAAACACTAAATCCTAAACCCTAAAAAATTAAGCTAAAAAAATATAAAAAATAAAACCTAAACCCTACACTAAAAAAATATTTACCTAAAATAAAAATAAAAAAAAATAAAATTAAGTAAATCTAAACTTAAAATTAAAATAAACTAATCTAAAATAAATAAAACTAAATCCTAAATAAAAAAATAAACTAAACCTAAACCTAAACTAAATAAAATGAAATAAACTAAGAATAAACCTAAAATAAACTTAAAACCTAAACCTAAATAAAATAAATAAAACCCTTAACTTAAACCTAAAAAAAAAATAAAACCTAAACTAAAAAATATAATAAAAATAAAACTTGACTAAAAAATTAACCTAAACCTAAAAAATAAAGAAAAATAAAAAACATAAACTAAAATAAATAAACCTAAAATAAATAAACAAAACTAAAAAAAATAAACCTAAATAAAAATAAAAAATAAACTAAACTTTAATAAATAAAAGGTAAATTAAATATACTAAATAAACATAAACCTATCAGTTTACTTAATTTTTAAAAAAAAATCCTAAAACCTAAACCCCAAACCTAAACCTAAACCTAAACCCTAAACCTATAATAAACCCTAAATCTAAATAAAATACCAATAAACCCTAAACCCTAAACTAACTAACCTAACCTTAACTAAACTTTAATTTAAAACTCTTAAATCTACAATCATAAACACTCAACCCCAAAAACCTAAACCTAAACCTACAACCCTAAACCTAAACCCTAAACCCTAAAACCTCAAACCTAAACTAAACCGCTAAACCCTAAACCCTAAATCAACATTAAACCCTAAACACTAAATCATTAAACCCTAAACTAAAACCTAAAACCTATACCTAAACCCTAAACATAAAAAACCTTAAAACCCTAAACCTAAAATAATAATACAAACCTCTAAACCCTAAACTTAATGTGAAACCAAAACCTAAATTAAATAAAACCTAAAAATAAAATAAAATAAAAATAAAAACTAAACTAAAAGAAAATTAATAAAAACTTAAACTAAACCCTATACCCTAAAACCCAAAACACTATAACCCTAAACCTTAAACTCTAAATCTTAAATCCTAAACCCTAAAACCTAAACCTTAAACCCTAAATCCTAAAAGCCATAAACCCTAAACCATAAACCCTAAACCATAAACCCTTAAACCCTAAACCTTAACCAAACACCAAACCAACCTAAGCTCCCTGAACGTGGCGCTCTCTAGCAATTGCATTTTTCCCTTCCTTTAAGGATGCATTATCTGGTAAGAACCTTTCTCCCAATGCTTCGGTGAATTTGATCTCGACCTCATTTCATCACATGCCAGCGATTATGTGTTCAGATCTAGATGTGGAAAAGTTGGCCTTATGAATTCACTTTAGTTGGTAAATTCGACTGACCAACTCTCGATAACATCCGATCTTTTTCATAGCCTTAAACTTTCAGGTGCTTTCACTATCAGATTGATTGATCCAAGGCATGTTTTAATTCAGCTCTCTAATGACTTAGGTTATTCAAGAGTTTTTGCATGTCGCTCTTACTTTGTTTTTAATTTTCAAATGCGACTTCTAAAATGGTCTCCTCTTTTTGATATAAAAGAGGAATCCCCAATTGTTCCTATAAGGTTAGCTCTTCCTAATATGAGAATACATTATGTTGCACATCAAGTTCTCTTTGCGATTGTGAGATCATGACCTTCTGTTGCTCGTATTTTGGTTGAAATTGATATATCTAAAAAGCTTAAGGTTACTCAAAATGATAAATTTAGTAAATTTACTCTATCAAATGATAAAGTCAGTAAATTTACTTATGTACCTAAGGTCACTCAAAATGGGAATCGTACGCCTACCCCTACTCCGTTTGTATCCACTGCTTGTCTAATGGAGAGTAATCTGAGTAAGTTAAAGACACTACTAATGTGGTTCTTTAGGAGGAAAATGATAGCTTGATTATCAGTCCTTCTAATTGTAATAATTTGCCTCCTCAAGATAATACCTTAATAACCCCTCTTGGCTAGTGAACAGGAGACTCATATGATCTTTAGTGGTGATTTGAATGGAAATTTGAGGTTGGAACAAAATCTGAAAATAAATTTTGGAGTGATCCTTGATGATGGAACAAAATTTGAAAACTAATAAACCCGATCCAAAAATGCTATTAATGGCTTAACCTCTTCTCTACTCTTGAGAGTGATACGCATGCTAACCCACTAATTCATTGAGGAAGGGAAATTACCATTAGAAATGCTTTGATACAGTCCTATTAATATCACAAATCGTCTCTGATGGTGATTCTTTGGACAGATAAACCTTTTCAAACTGTTTTAAAAAAATCACTTAAAGCAAAAATGTTCACTAATAGCTCCACTAGAACTACTAGATCTTTCCTAACTTCTCATAAATAAATCTTTCTATTTCCCTTTTCTTCTTGCTTTATTATATCTTTAGTTATCTCTTTTCTTTTCTTATTTTATTATGATCAACTTACTGATTTGGAATGTTTGAGGTATTAGGACTCTCATTGTCTGCAACTATATTAGAAGTCTCTGTCATATTCATAACATAGCCTTACTTATTGTTATTGAACCTTTCATACACTCTTCCCAGATCAACCATGTTGCTAGAACACTCGATTTTCACAACTTATTTTATAATATTACCAATAAAATTTGGTGTTTTTGGAATAATTTAGTCAATATATCTATCCTTGATGATCTCCAACAATTGGTTAATGTCCACATCTCATTGGGTGATTTCTCTGGTCTAGGTTCCTTTATTTATGCTTCTTGTAATAGAGCAGGTAGGAACATTCTTTGGGACAATTTAAGAACCTTTGCCTCCTGGTCAACAAACCCTGGTTAGTTGAGGGTGATTTTAACACTATTCTTTCTTCCTCAGAAAGAATGGGAGGTTGTTCTCCTAACATTCATTCTATGGAAGAATTTTTTAATATGATTCTTGATTGCAACTGATTGATATTATTGAAGTTCAATTATACGCATAACTCTAGACTCTAAACGGCTAGACAGGATTCTTTTTAATTCTCTCTAGATCAATCAATGGCCTCATACTTCAGTTGAGCATTTGAGCAGAACTTTGTCTAATCATGCTCCTCTTTTGATATATGTCAAAAATCCCTATAATAGATTAACCTTCCCTACCTCTTTCAGATTCTAAAATATGTGGATCCAACACAATGATTTCTTAAATGTTATCTCCATCAACTGGATGGCTCCCCTTCACCCTGATAATTTTATTAATGGCATGATTCACCTCTGGCTTAAGCTTAAAAGGCTTAAATAAAACCTTAATTGGTGGAACAAGCTTCATTTTAAAAATCTCTTTACCAATATCAAAAACATGGAACAATTGGTTTGTTCTCTTGAAAATGCTATTTTGACTAATTCCACTAAACTTGAGGACTTGAATGAAGCCAAAGATAACTTAGTTAGCTATCAGAATATGGAAGAAACCTACTGCGGCAAAAGGCTGCTAGAAAACATATTGCTGATGGCGATAGAAATTCCAGATATTCCATGCTCTTTTCCAAAAAAAGAGAGCATTAAACTCTATTAAAAAAATTAAAAGTGATAACACAACCTGGATCACAATAATGATATTAAAGATTCGTCACCAATCATTTTAAAACTTATTGAACAAGAACCTTCCTTTAGAAAATATTTCCAACTCCCACTTGATTCCCTCAACAATTACTAATGATGACAATCACTTGCTTAATATGGTTCCTACGGAAGCTGAGATTGGTAGAATTCTTAATAGCATGAATGTTGAATCTGTTGTTGGTCTTGAAGGTTACATGGCTCAATTTTTTCAGCACTATTGGCTTATTATTAAGTCTGATTTAGTCAATGCTGTCGATGATTTATTTAATGGCAATCCCTTACCTAGATATTTTTCTAGCACTTCCATTATCCTCATTCCTAAAATTAATAATCCTGAATCTTGGGTTTATTTCAGACCTATCAGCCTTTGCACCTTCTTTTATAAACTAATTCCTAAATTGATTGCCAATAGTCTGCTTAAAATTATTTCCCTCAACCAAACTAGTTTTGTTAAAGGTAGAGCTATATCAAATAACATTCTTCTTGCCCAAGAGCTAATTCATGATCTGGATGCTCCTATCAGAGGTGGTAACATCCTATTCAAATTGGACATCTCTAAGGCTTTTGACAACCTCTCTTGGAATTTTCTCTTCCAAATTCTTCATTTGTTTGGTTTTCGATAAATTTATCTCATTAAAATTATATTAGCAATGTTTGGTTCTCTATTATCTGAATGGCTTAGGTTTCTTCCCTTCTATGCATGGCTTGAGACAAGGGGATCCCTTATCTACCTCTCTTTTCATTATTGCTATTGAATATCTTTCAAGGAGCCTTCATGACCTTTTCATTAATAAAGCACAGATTTAATTAACTAACCCATATGGTTCACTCCTATTTTGCTCACCAACCCCCCTTCTTCAACCTGTAAGGGAACAATATTTAATTTACCTATTATTACTAATGTTTCTTTGCAAGGTTGGATTTGCTTCTTGCCTTTCCTTTCATCCTGATTTTGCTGATGATGTTAGATTAGATGCTAGTCTGATTTTCCTTATCTTGAAGGATTTTAATGATGGTTTTATTCTGATCCCCATTTTGGGTCTATGTAATACTCATATCACTACAAATTGGGTGCAATATTTGGTTTCTGTCTTGGTTTGTTGCCTTGGTTGTTGGCTGAATGGATTATCAGGTTTTATGCCCAGCAAGCTGCTTTTGGGGTTATTTCTCTGATTATTTTTTTACTATTTTTTGTGTTGTTTGCGGTGGGGTGCAGCTTATCACCTGCGACTTGTGGTCTATCTAATCTGCTGTTGCATTCCCACTTGTGCAGTTCCTGTTGTGTTTACATTATTAACTTGGTGTTTGTTAACATCTGTATTGTTTATTCTGTATGGGTATCCTTTTAGTATTCTCAGATTCATAATGTAAATTTCATATGATTTGGGATGGTGTTATTTACATGCTAATTGATATGCTTAAGGATTTCAGGCTTCATTTTGTCTATTGTTTCTATCTTACCGGCCTTTTCTCTGTCTACTTGTGGTGGGTTTTCTGCTATTTAATTTTACTGGGATCTAATATTAATAAGGTGGATGTGGCCAAGATGGTTCATTTTTATATGGGTAGGGATTCTCATGCTATGGTGGTGATACTTATACCCATTCGCTCTTGTTTGTTGTTTTCTATAGTGTATATGGCTTTGTTTAGGTTTGTGGTACTAAGGCTCATAAGACTTCCAACAAATGGTCGCTATCTTCCCAGGTTTGTAGGCTATGATATGTGATGATTTCACCTTTTGGTTTTGAACCTTGGGATGCAACCCTTAAAGTTTGGATGCTCATATACCTCCAATTGGTGTGAGCCTAAGCCTTCTCTCACACACTTCTCTATAATTTTCATAGTTTATGCTGCTTTTACCTTCCACTTTGTTTGTATTACTCTAACTGTTCTAATTTTTATCTTTCTACATATTTATAGATGCATTTTTCTCTTTCTCTTGCAAGTTTGCTCCTTAGTGGCATGCATTCTCTCATCCTGATGAGCTTTGGCTCAGATCTATCCATTGGATTCTCTATGTTAATCGTTTTGTATCTTTTGCTTTCATTCTCTTTTATTTTTCTTTTGGATGCACTTAGATAGGGGATTTACACTCTAGGATGTTTGTAGCTCTTTGAGCAGTAGTTTTGGAGTTTATCCCCTCTTAAGGATCTTGTAACCCTCTTTTTATGGCAATAAAATTCCCCCTATAGGGGGTTTAAAAAAAAACCCTAAACCCTAACCCTAAACCCTAAACACTAAACCCTAAAACCCTAAACCGTATACCCTAAACCATAACCCTAAATCCTAAACCCTAAAATCCTAAATCCTAAAACCCTAAACCCTAAACCCGAAAACCTAAACCCAAAACCCAAAACCCTAAAAACCTAAAAACATAAACCTAAAAATAAAATAAATAAATAAAAACCTAAACTAAAACCTAAACCTAAAAATAAAATAAAATAAATAAAAAGTAAACTAAAATAAAATTAATAAAAATGTAAACTAAACTAAAAAATTAAAAGAAACCTTAAAAATAAAAACCTAAATAAAATAAAACCCAAACAAAAATAAAATAAAATAAACTTCAAATAAAATAGAATAAAAACTAAATAAAATCCTAAACTAATAATAAACTTAAAAAATAAAACCTAAAAATAAATAAAAAAAAACTTAAACCCTAAACTAAAAAAAAATGAAACCTAAAATAAATAAAATAAAATAATCCTAAACTTAAACTAAAATAAACTAAACTAAAATAAATAAAGCCTAAACCTAAGCCTAAAATAAATAAAACTTTAACCCTAAACTAAATAAAATAAAATAAACTAAAAATAAACCTAAACCTGAACTAAAAAATAAAACTTAAAAATAAACTTAAAATAAAAATCAGAAACCTAAACCTAAAAATAAAATAAAAACCTAAAGCTAAACTTAAAAATAAAAAATAGGACCTAAACTTAAAAGATAAAATAAAAATAAAACTAAATTAAAAAATAAACTATAACAAAAAAATCTAAACTAAAATAAATAAACCAAACAAAATAAAATTAAATATTTAACCTAAATAAAAAATAAAATCAAATAAATAAAAAAATAAACTAAATAAACCTAAACCTACTAGTTTACTTAATTAAAAAATAACCTAAACCCTATAGCCTAAACCTAGAATCCTAAAACCTAAACCCTAAACCTTAAACCTTTAAACCTAAACTAAAACTCAAACTTAAAATCCTCAAACCTAAAACCCTAAACCCTAAATCCTAAACCCTAACCCTAACACTAACCCTTAACCTATAAACACTAAACCCTAAACCCTAAACTCTAAACTAACTCTAAACCCTAAACTAGAAACTTCTAAAAGCCTACACCCTAAAGACTAAAACCTAAACCTTAAACCCTAAGCTAGCCCTACACCCTAAACCCTAATCCCTAAACATTAAATGCTAAACCCTAAAGCCTATACCCTAGACCCAAAACTAAAACTAAACACTAAACCATAAACCTACGACACTAAATCCTGAACCCTAAACCCTAAGCCCTAAATGTCAAACCCTAAAACCCTAAACCCCAAACTTTAAATGAACTCTAAAACCTAAACCCTAAACTATAAACTCTAAAAACCCTAAACTTTAAACCATAAATAAACCTTAAATCTTAAGCTAACCCTAAACTAAACCCTAAAATCCAAAACCCAAAAAAGCAAACACTAAACCTAAACCCTAAACCTAAATCCTAGTGCTAAACCTTAAACCCTAAAACACAAAACCTTAAAAATATAAAACCATAAACCCTAAACACTAAACCGTAAACCCTAAACCCTAAAAACCTAAAAAACTAATCCTAAACTAAATAAAACCTAAAAATATAATAAATAAATGAACATAAACCTAAATAAAATAAAATAAAAAAAATCTAAACTAAAACATAAACCTAAAACTAAAAATTAAATAAAATAAAAGAATAAAAAACTAAAATAAAATAAATAGAAGCCAAATCTAAATAAAAATATAAAATAAACTTAAGAAGTAAAACCACAATAAAATAAAAACTAAACGTAAATTAAAATAAAATAAACCTAAAATTAAATAAATAAAATTTAAATAAAAACCTAAACCTAAAAAAATCAACTTAAAAGTAAAATTTAAAAATAAATAAAAAATAAAACCTAAACCCTAAAATAAAAAAAAAACTAAACCTAAAATAAAAATAAAATAAACCTAAACCTAAACTAAAATTAACTACACCTAAACAAAAAAAAAAAAGAAAAATAATTATAAACGTTAAATCCTAAACCCTAAACCTTAAACCCTAAACCCTAAAACCTAAACCTACAACCTTAAAGCTATGACCCTAAACCCTAAACACTAAACCCTAACCGTAAACCCTAAACTCTAAAAGCATAAACCCTAAAACCTAAACCCTAAACCATAATCCTAAACCCTAAATGCTAAACCCTAAACCACAAACCTAAACCTAAAGTAAATAAATAAATTAAAAAATAAACCTAAACCCTAAAACCTAATAAACCTAAACCTAAATCTAAATCCTAAGAATGGGTAGAACCTTGACGACAGGAACATCACCGCCAACTAGGCCTTGTGTAGATCTGGTGGAGGCTAAGAGGCAGTTATCAGTGGTGGCGGGGATCTTGCGGTGGTGGATATGGAGGTGGTGGTGGAGTGGGTGGTGTTTGTGGGAGGAGCAAGGAGGTTACAAACCGTGGTGGTGGCGAGGGAGAGATCGGGATATGATGGTGGATCTGCTACTCGAGAGGCCGGTGGTAATGGGAACTAGAAACCAAGAACGACCATCCAATCAGAACTATGTCTTTTTACTGAGAGTTCTAGTTATCTAGGGTTTTTGATTTGCTCTAAGTGTGCTCATTTTTGATCTATGTCATTACTTGTTTCTTAGGAAACTTGGTGTGCTACTTGGTTGATCAAATTGAAAAGAAGAAATGTTGAATATGAATAAGTTCTTCTTAAAAAAAAACCAAAATTCCTAGACACTAAACTAAAACCTAAACCTTAAACTAAAAAAAAAACCTAAACCTAAAATAAAAATAAAATAAACCTAAACCTACATAACAATAAACTAACCTAAAATAAATAAAACTTATACATAAACCTAAAATAAACTAAAGAAAAACCAAAACTCAATAAAATAAAATAATCTAAAAATAAACCATAACCTAAACTAAAAAATAAACTTAAAACCTAAAACTAAAAAAATAAAATAGAAACATTAACCTAAACCTAAAGATAAAAAAATATAACCTAAACCTAAAAAATAAAATAAAAATAAAAATAAACTAAAAAATAAACTAAAATAAGAAACATAAACTAAATTAAATAAACATACAATAAATAAACTAAAGTAAATAAAAATAAAAATAAACCTAAATAAAAATAAAAAATAAATAAAAAATAAACTAAATAAACCTAAACCTAGTAGTTTACATAATTTTTTTTTTTTAAAAAAAAACCTTTAAGCACTAAATCCTAAACCTAAAACCCTAAACCCTAAACCCTAAACTAACCCTAAACCCTAAACTCTAAACTTACAACCCTAAACCTTAAACACTAAGAAACCCTATACCCTAAACCCTAAGCCCTAAACCTTAATTAAAAAAATAAAATAAAATAATAAAAAATACTCTAATCCTAGACCCTAAATCCTAAAACTAACCCTAAAATTAACCCTAAACCCTAAACCATAAACCCTAAACCTTAAAACCTAAAAACCAAAAACCTTAACCTAAACTAAATAAAACCTAAAAATAAAATAAATAAAAATCCTAAACTTAAATAAAATAAAAACATTAACTAAAACCTAATCCTAAACCTAAACATAAACCTAAACCTAAAAATAAAATAAGATAAAAAAAATAAAAACTAAACTAAAATAAATAAATAAAAACCTAAACTAAAATAAATTAAATAAATAAAACTAAAAATAAAAAAACCTAAATAAAATAAACCCAAACATAAATAAAAAAACAAAATAAACCTAAAATAAAATACTAAAATAAATAAATAAAACTAAACCTAAAAGTAAACCTAAAATAAAACTAAAAGAAAAAAAATAAAACATAAACCTTAAAATAAAAAAAACCTAAACCTAGAATAAACAAAATAAAATAAACTTAAACCTAAACAAAAATAAATAAAACCTAAACCCTAAACTAAAAATAAACATAAACCAAAACTAAAAAATAAAACCTAAAAAAAAACCTAAAATAAAAACCTAAAACCTAAACATAAAAAAATAAAATAAAAACCTAAACCTAAACCTAGAAATAAAAAATAAAACCTAAACTTAAAAAATAAAATAAAAGTAAAACTAAATAAACCTAAATAAAAATAAAATATATACTTATATAAAAATAAAAAATAAAATAAAATGAAATATATAAAAATAAACTAAATAAACCTAAACTTACATGTGTACTTAATCTAAAAAGAACCCTAAAACTAACCTTAAACTCTAAACTCTAAAATTATAACACTAAACCCTAAACCCAAAACCCAAAACCTTAAACCCTACACCCTAAACGCTAAACCCTAAACCCTAAACCCTAACCCTGACCCTAAACCTGAATCCCTAAACCATACACACAAAAAGCCTAAACCCTAAACACTAAACTAACCATATACCCTAAACCTAAAACCTAAAAACCTTAAACCCAAAAGCCTAAACGCTAAACCCAAAACCCTAAACTAACCCTAAACCCTAACCTAACCCTAAACCATAAATCCTAAACCTTAAACCCTAATTAGTAAACCCTAAACACTGAATTCTAAACCCTAAACCTTTAACCCTAACCCTAAACCCTAAACCATAAAATCTTAAACCCTAAACCCTAAACTTTAAACCTTAAAAACCTAAAAACTTAAAAACATAAACCTAAACTAAACAAAACCTAAAAATAAAATATATGAAAAAAACTTAAGCCTTAACAAAATAAAATAAAATATAATCCTAAACCTAATAGAAAATAAAATAAGTAAAAACCTAAACTAAACTAAAAAATAAAATAAACCTAAGAATAAAAAACTTAATTAAAATAAAAAGTAAACATAAAATAAAAATAAATTTAACCTAAAAAAATAAAATAAAAACTATATGTGAACATAAACCTAAAAAATAAACCTAAAAATAAATTACAAATATAACCTAAAACATAAACTAAAAACAAAACTTAAACCTAAAATAAAAAATTAAAAAAACTTAAACTTAAACTAAAATAGACTAAAATAAAATAAATAAAACCTAATCTTAAAAGTAAAATAAACAAAACCTAAACATAAACCTAAACCTAAAATAAACTAAACTGAAGCCCTAAATTAAATAAAATAAAGTAAACTAAAAATAAACCTAAACCTAAACTAAAATATAAAATATAAAAATAAACCTAAAAATAAAAACCTAAAACCTAAATGTAAAAAACTAAAATAAAAGCCTAAACCTAAAATTAAAAATAAAAAATAAAACCTAAACCTAAAAAAATAATGATAAAACTCAACTAAAATAAAAAACTTAACTAAAATAAATAAACTAAACTAAATACAAATTAAAAATAATCCTAAATAAAAAATAAAAAATAAAGTAAACTAAAATAAATAAAAAATAAACTAAATATACCAAATAAACCTAAACCTACAGGTTGACCTAATGTTTTAAAAAACCTTAAACCCTAAATCCAATACCCTAAACCCTAAACCCTAAACCTAAAACCCTAAACCCTAAAAAACCCTAAATCCTAAACCCTAAAAAACCCTAAACCCTAAACCCTAAACACTAAAAGAACAAACCATAAAACCTTAGCCCTAAACCCTAAATCTTAAACCCCAAATCCTAAACCCTAACCCTAAACCCTAAACCCAAAATCTTAAACCCCAAACCCTAAAGCCCAAACCCTAAACTTAAACATAAAGTAAGTAAATAAATTAAAAAATAAACGTAAACCCTAAAACCTAATAAACTTAAATGTAAACCTAAACCCTAAGAATAAGCAGAACCTTGATAGCAGGAACACCGTCAACCAGGCTAAGTCTAGATCTAGCATTAGAGGCATAAACATAGGCGACAATTATCATAGTGGTGGTGGGGGATTTGAAGGTGCTAGTGGATATGGAGGTCACAGTTGGAGCAGTCATGGTTATCGAGGTGGGAGAAGTGACGAAGGTTACATTTGTGGTGGTAGTGGAGGGAGAAATCGAGGATATGATGGTGGATCTCGCAACTCGAGAGGCTGGGGTGATCCTCATGGGAACTGGTGAAATTGAAGAATGATCAATCCGATCTACTACTTATGGAACTATGTCTTTACAATAGAGATGATTCTAGTTTTCTAAGGTTTTCAATTTGCTTTATGTTTGCTCATTTTTGATTTATGTCATCAGTTATGTCTTAAAAAACATGGTGTGTTACTTGGTTAATGAAATTGTAAAGAAGAAATGTTGAATGTGAATTTGTTCTCTATCAAAAAAAACAAAAACCCCTAAACCCTAAACTAAAACTTGAACACTAATCCTAAAACCTAAACCCTAAACCCTAAACATTAAAACCTAAAAAACTAAACACTAAACCATAAATCCTAAACCTTAAAACCCTAAACCATAAACCCTAAATCCTAAACCCTAAACCCTAAACCCAAAACCCTAAACCCTAACCCTAAACCCTAAACCCTAGACTATCCTTAAACCCTAAACCCTAAACCCTAAACCCTAAAAAGCTAAAAACCTAAACTTAAACTAAATAAAACCTAAAAATAAAATAAATAAAAAAACCTAAACCAAAATAAAGTAAAATAAAAATAAAAACTAAAACCTAAACCTAAAATATAAAATAAAATAAAAAGTACAAACTAGACTAAAATAAAGTAAATAAAAAGAAAAACTAAATTAAAAAAATAAAAAAACTTTAATAAAATAAAAACTAACCCTAAAATAAACATAAAATAAATGTAAAAAAAAATAAAATAAAAACTAAATAAAACCTAAACCTAAAAAATAAACCAAAAAATTGAACCTAAAAATTAATAAAAAATAAAAGCTAAACCCTAAACTAAAAAAAACTTAAACCTAAATTAAAAATAAAATAAACCTAACCTAAAAAAAAAGAAAGCTAAACTGAAATAAATAAAACCTAAACTTAAACCTAAAATAAACTAAATAAAATAAAATGAACTAAAAATAAACTTAAACCTAAACAAAAAAATAACACCTAAAAATAAACCTAAAATAAAAACATAAAACTTAAACCTAAAAAAATAAAATTAAAACCTAAACCGAAACCAAAAAATCAAAAATAAAAGCTAAACCTAAAAAATAAAATAAAAATAAAACTAAACTAAAAAAAGACCTAAACCTAAACCTAAACCTATAAAATAAACTAAAATAAATTACTAAACAAAATAAATAAACTTAAAATAAGTAAACTAAACTAAATAAAATAAAAAAATAAACCTAAATAAAATTAAAATAAAATAAACTAAAATATAAAAAATAAACTAAATAGACCTAAACCTACCAGTTTACATAATTTAAAAAAAATTAAAAAAATAAAAGAAATTAAAGAAAAACCCAAACCCTAAACCCAAACCCTAAAACTAACCCTACACCCTAAACCCTAAACACTAATGCTAAACCCTAAACCTAAATCCTAACTAAACCTCTAAACCATAAAAAACCTACAACCTAAACCTTAAACCCTAAACCCCAAACCTAAACCCTAAATCATAAACCATATAAACTAAAGTTTACTTATTTTAAAAGAATTAAAATTAAAAATTATATTATAAAAATCCTAACCCTAAACTCCTAAACCTAAAACTAAAGTTACACTATAAATAAACTAAAACCTAAACCTAAACCCTAAACCCTAAACCTAAAACTATAAACCTAAACCCTAAACACTAAAACCTAAACCTAAACCTTAAACCTAAAACCAAACCCTAAACCTAAAACCCAAAAAAACTATAAATCATAAACCTAAACCTAAAACCTAAAACCTAATCCTAAACTAAATAAAATTTAAAAATAAAATAAATAGCAGAACCTAAACCTAAATAAAATAGAATAAGAAAATAAAATAAAAATCTCAACTAAAAACTAAACTTAAACTTAAACCTAAACCTAAACCTAAACCCTAAACCCTAAGTCCTAAATGCAAAACCTAAACCTAAAACTAAACTAATTAAAACCTAAACCTAAACCTTAAACCTAAAAACCCTAAACCTAAACCTAAACCTAAACAAACCTATGCTAAACCTAAACCTAAACCTAAACCATAAACCCACTAAACTAAACTTAAACCTAACCCTAAACACTAAACTTAACTAAACCTAAACTCTAAAAACCTAAACTTAAACTACTAAACCTAAACCAAAAACTAAACTAAACTTAAATCAAACCTTAAACTAAACCTAAATAAAATCCTAAACTAAACCTTAAATTAACTATACCTAAATAAACCTAATCCTAAACCTTAAACTAAACTCTAAACCTTTAAATAAATCAAACTCCTAACTAAACTTAAACTAATAAACTAAACCTAAAACTAACTAAAACTTAAACTATAACCTTAAACTAAATCACTAAACCTAAACTATAAACCTAAAATCCCTAACTTAAACCCTAAACTCTAACCTAAACTTAAACCTTAAAACTAAAACTTAACCCCTAAACTCTAACTCCTAACCTAAGACTAACTATAAACCTGAACCTAAACCCTAAACTTAAACCCTA
The DNA here is from genome assembly GCA_021442155.1 of Cymbidium sinense. Classification (NCBI taxonomy): domain Eukaryota; kingdom Viridiplantae; phylum Streptophyta; class Magnoliopsida; order Asparagales; family Orchidaceae; genus Cymbidium; species Cymbidium sinense. Next base: position 349,818,428 of record CM038214.1, on the reverse strand, counting down.
AAACTAACAATTTAGACCCTAAACCCTAAACCGAACCCTAAATTAAACCTAAAAAACCTAAACCTAAATTAAACATTAAACCTAAACCTAAATCTAAATTAACCCTAAAACCTAAAAAAATTAAATAAACAAAAATAAAATAAATAAATAAACCTAAATCTAAATAAAATATAAAATAAAATAAAATAAAACCTAAACTAAAACCTTAACCTAAACTTAAAAATAAAATATAATAAAAAGATTAAAATAAATAAAAACCTAAACGAACCTTAAAATAAAATAAACCTAATAAAAAAAATCTAAATTAAAAAATGTAAACTAAAAAATAACATAAAATAAAATAAAATAAAAACTAAATAAAAACCTAAACCTAAAAAAATAAAGCAAAAAAAACAGAACCTAAAAATAAATGAAAAATAAAACCTAAACCCTAAACTAAAATAAAATCTAAACCTAAATAAAAATAAAATAAACCTAAACCTAAACTAAAATAAACTAAACTAAAATAAATAAAACCCTAAAACTAAACCAAAAATAAACTAAATTTAAACATAAACCTAAACTAAATAAAATAAAATAAACTAAAAATAAACCTAAACTTAAACTAAAAAATAAAATTTAAAATAAAAATCTAAAACCTAAACCTAAAAAAATAAAATAAAAACCTAAACCTAAACCTAAAAATAAAAAAGAAAACCTAAACCTAAAAAATAAAAAAAAATAATAATAAACTAAGAAACAAACCTAAACCTAAACCTAAAAATAAACAAAATAAAATAAACTAAAATAAATAAACCTATAATAAATTAACTAAACTAAATAAAATAATAAAAAATAAAATAAACTAAAATAAATACTAAACTAAATAAACCTAAACTAAAGTAAAATAAAATAAAAAACTAAAAAAATAAACCCTAACCTAAACCCTAAACTAAACTAACTAAATAACCTAAATCCAAACCTAAACTAAACCTAAACCAAAAACTAAACTAAATCATAAAAACTAAATCAAAGTTTAAAAAAATAAACCTAAACTATAATAAATCTAAACCTAAAACCCAACTACACCTAAAACTATAAACCCTAAACTCTAAATAAACTAAATGATAAATAAAATAAACTAAACCTAAACCCTAAACCCTAACTAAAACTCCTAACTAAGATTAACCTAAACTAACCTAAACCTAAACTTAAACCTAAAATGCTAAAAAAACCTAAACCCTAAACCCTAAACCGTAACCCTAAATCCTAAACCTAAAAAGCCTAAACCCTAAATTCCTAAACATTAAACCCTAAACCCTAAACCCTAAATTCTAAACCCTAAAAACCTAAACCTAAATTAAATAAAACATAAAAATAAAATAAATAAATAAACCTAAACCTAAATAAAATAATAAAAGCAAATAAAATGAAAACCTAAACTTAAAAATAAAATAAAATAAAAAGATTAAAATAAATAAAAACCTAAACTAAACTTAAAATAAAATAAACCTAAGAATAACAAATCTAAATAAAATAAAAACAAAAGGTAAAATAAAAAAATTAACCTAAAATAAAATAAAATAAAAACGAAATAAAAACTTAAACCAAAAAAATAAACCAAAAAATAGAACCTAAAAATAAATAAAAAATAAAACCTAAACCCTAAACTAAAATAAAATCTAAACCTAAATAAAAATCAAATAAACCTAAACCTAAATTAAAAGAAACTAAACTAAAATAAATAAAACCCTAAAGCTAAACCAAAAATAAACTAAATTTAAACCTAAACCTAAACTAAATAAAATAAAATAAACTAAAAATAAACCTAAACTTAAACTAAAAAATAAATCTTAAAATAAAAACCTAAAACCTAAACCTAAAAAAATAAGATAAAAACCTAAACCTAAACCTAAAAATAAAAAAAAAACCAAAACCTAAAAAAAATAAAAATAAAACTAAACTAAGAAATAAACCTAAACCTAAACCTAAACCTAAAAAATAAACAAAAATAAAAAGCCTAAACTAAAATAAATAAACCTTTAATAAATTAACTAAACTAAATAAAAAAAATAAAAAATAAAATAAACTAAAATAAATAAATAAACTAAATAAACCTAAAACTAAAGTATGTCAAAATAAAATAAAAAAATAAAAAAAATAAAATAAACCCTAAACCCTAAACCATTAAACTAACCTAAAAAAATCTAAAAAAATAAACCCTAAAAAAAACTAAATAAATAAACTAAAATAAACTAACCTAAAACCCTAAACTAAACTAAAACCTAAAACCTAAACTATAAACCCAAACTAAACCTAAAATAAACTAAAACCTAAAACCTAAACCTAAACTAAATAAAACCTAAAAGAAAATAAATAACAAAACCTAAACCTAAATAAAATAATAAAAAATATTAATAATAACCTCAACTAAAACCAAAACCTAAACCTAAACCTTAACTTAAACCCTAAACCCTAAAATCCAAAACCCTAAACCATAAACCCTAAACCCTAAACCTAAACACCTAAACTTAAACCCAAACTTAAACCCTAAACCCTAAACCCTAAACACTAAACCCTAAACCCTAAAAATCTAAAAACCTAAATCTAAACTAAATAAAACCTAAAATAAAATAAATAAAAAACTCTAATCCTAAATAAAAAAATTAAATTAAATAGAAACCTAATCTAAAACTTAAACCTAAACGTAAACCTAAATCTAAACCTAAACTTAAAAATAAAATAAACCTAAAGAGAAAAAACCTAAATAAAATAAAACCTAAAATCCCTAAACCCTAAACTCTAAACTAATCCTGAACCATATGCCCAAAAGCCTAAACCCTAAACCCTAAACTTTAAAGCCCTAAACCCTAAACATTAAAACCCTAAACCCTAAAACCTAAACTCTGAACCCTAAATACCAAAAAACATAAAGCTAAACAAAATAATACCTTAAAATAATATATATATATATATATATAACTAAATAAAATTAAAAATATAATAAAATAAAAACCTAAACTAAAACCTAAACCTAAGCTTCGAAATAAAATAAAATAAACCAATAAAAATAAACTAAAATAAAATAAAGAAAATGTAAACTAAACTAAAAAAATAAAATAAACATAGGAATAAAAAACTACAAAAAATAAAAACTAATGGTAAATAAAAATAAAATAAACTTAAAATAAAATAAAAACTAATTAAAAACCTAAACCAAAGAAAATAAACCTAAAAATAAATAAAAAATAAAACCTAAACCATAAACTAAAAAAAGCCTAAACCTAAAATAAAAATAAAATAAACAAAATAAAATAAGCTTAAACCTAAATTAAAATAAACTTAAAATATTAACCTAAAACCTAAAAATAAACTTAAATTAAAAACCTAAAACCTAAACCTAAAAAAAGTACTTAAACATAAACCTAAAATATAAAATAAATATATAACCCAATTAAAAAATAAATGTGAACTTAATTCTGAACCTAAAGAATAAAATGAAATAAAATACCTAAACTAAAATAAATTAACCTAAAATTAATAAAATAAACTAAATAATATATAAAAAATAAATTAAGATTAAAATAAAAAATAAAGTAAACTATAATATATAAAAATAAACTAAATATACTAAATAAACCTAAACTACCAGTTTACTTAATTAAAAAAAAGAAAAAAAACTTAAAACCCTAATACTAATCCTTAAACCATAAACGCTAAACCTACAACCCTAAACCCTAAACTCTAAAAAATGTTAAACCCTAAAACCCTAAATGTTAAACCCTAAACCCTAAACCCTAAATGCTAAACCCTAAACCATAAACCCTAACCCGAAACCCTAAAGCCTAAACCCTAAACCCTAAACCACAAACCCTAAACTTAAACCTAAATAATAAAATAAATTAAAAAATAAACATAAACCCTAAAACCTAATAAGCCTAAATCATAGGAATGGGCAGTACCTTGATGCTAGGAACATCACCGTCAACCAGGTTGAGTCTGGATCTAAAGGTGGAGGCCAAGCTGAGGCGCAGCTAAAGTGGTGGGGGGCTCTGAGGAGTGGAGGTGGTGGTTGGACAGAGGGGAGTGAGAGGTTATAGCCGGTAGTGCCGAGTGAGAGATCGGGATATGATGGCAAATCCCACTACTGAAAGTTGTTCTTGTTGAGAAACTAAACCGACTGATTTCTACTATGGAATTGTGTCTTTATAAGAGACGGTATAGCTATCTAGGGTTTTATTTTTTATTCATGCACATTTTTTTATCTATGTCATTGTGTCTTAGAAAACTTGGTGTATTACTTGGTTGATGAAATTACAAAGAAGAAATGTTGAATCAATTTGTTCTCTTTAAATAAAAAAAACAAAAACCCTAAACTTTAAACTAAAATCTGAACCTAAACCTAAAACCTAAAACCTAAACCCTAAACCATAGACCCTAGCCCTAAACCCTAAAAATAAGAAAATAAAAATAAAAAAATTCAGAAAATTAAAAAAAAAACCCTGACCCTAAAACTAACCCTAAACCCTTAAACCTAAACCCTAAACCCTAAACACTAAAACCCTAAACCATAAACCCAAAATCCAAAACCCTAAACCTTAAACCCAAACCCTAAAAAAACTAAACACTAAAGCCTAACCAATAAACCCTAAATGCTAAAACCCTAAACCCTAAACCCTAAACTAAACACTCCTAAACCTAAAACCTAAAACCTAAACTAAAATTAAATAAAAAAAATCAAACTAAAAAAATAAACTTAAACCTAAGCTAACTAAAACAAAAAAACCTAAATAAAAAGAAAAAATAAAATAAAATAAAATAAATAAAAAGAACCCTAAACTTACAACACTAAACCTACAACCCTAAACCCTAAACCTTAAACCCTAAAACTTAAACCCTAAACCCTAAACCCTAAAAGCATAAATCCTAAAACCCTAAACTGTAAACCCTAAACCCTCAATCCTAAATCATAAATCCTAAACCCTAACCCCAAACCATAAACACCAAACCCTAAACTTAAACCTAAAGTAACTAAATAAACTAAAAAACTAAACCTAAACCCTAAAACCTAATAAACTTAAACTTAAACTTAAACCCTAAGAATGGGCAGAATCTTGATGGCAGGAACATCACCGTTAACCAAAATCAATCTAGATTTGGTAATGGAAGCAAGGGAGGCTAAAAGTATGGTGGTGGATCCGATGTGCTGGATATGGAGGTGGTGGTCAGAGCAGCTGTAGTTCTAGAGGTAGGAGGAGCTATAGAGGTTATAGTTATGATGGTGGTGGTGGGAGAGATCGTGGATATGATGGTGGGTCCCGCTTCTCAAGAAGTTGGTTCGATTGGAACGAGAACCGAAACCATCAATTTGATCCGCTATGGAACATGTCTTTAGAGATGATTCTAGTTATCTAGAATTTTTTATTTTACTTTATGCGTGCTCATTTTTGATCTATGTCACAGCTTTTGTCTTAAAAAACTTGGTGTGTTATTTGGTTGATCAAACTTTAAAAAAAATAAACCAAAAACCCATAAACCCTAAACTAAAACTTAAACCCAAAACCAAAAACCTAAACCCTAAACCCTAAACCCTAAACTTTAAACACTAAAAATAAATAAAAAATAAAAAAACTCTAACCCTAAACCCTAAACCCTAAACCCTAAACCCCAATCCCTAAACCCTAAAACCTAAACCTAAACTAAATAAAACCTAAAAATAAAATAAATTAAAAAACCTAGAGCTAAATAAAAATAATAAAATAATATAAAAACCCAAACTAAAACCTAAACCTAAAATTAAAATAAAATATAAAATATAAACTAAATTAAAATAAAATAAATAAAAACCTAAACTAAACTAAAAAAATAAAATAAAATAAATAAAAATTAAATAAAACTAAATAAATTAAACCAAAAAATAAAATAAAACTAAACTAAAAAAACTAAACCTAAAACAAATAAAATAAAATAAACCTAAACCTATTCTAAAATAAACTAAACTAAAATAAATAAAATGTAAACCAAAACCTAAAATAAACTAAAACTAAGCCCTAAACTAAATAAAATAAAATTAACTAAAAATAAACCTAAACCTAAACTAAAAAATAAAATCTAAAAATAAACCTAAATTAAAAACCTAAAACCTAAACCTAAACCTAAACCTAAAAATAAAAAATAAAACATAAACTTAGAAAATAAAATAAAAATAAAACTAAACTAAAAATTAAGCATAAATTGAAACCTAAACCTAAATAAAATAAAAACCTAAACTAAAATATAAAAATAAAAATTAAACCTAAATAAACTAAAATAAAATAAACTAAAATAAATAAAAAAATAAATAAATAAAAAAAATATAAACCTATTTTTAAATTTAAAAATAGCCTAAACTAAAACTTAACCCCTAAACCTAAAACTTAAACCTAAACCCTAAAATAAAAAAAAAAATAAAAAAAAAAAAACCAAAACCCAACCATAAACTAAACCCTAAACCATAAAACCCTAAAACCTAAACCTAAAACCAAAACCAAAACTAAAACCTAAAACCTAAACCCTAAACCTAAAACCCTAAACCCTAAAGCCTAAACACTAAACACTAAACCCTAAACCTAAACCCCCCTATACCCCTAAACCCTAAAACCCTACTCTAAACCCTAAACTATAAAACCTATCTACATACTAAACCTAAACACCTAAAAAAACATAAACCTAAAAAAATAAAATAAAATTAAAACTCAACTAAAAAATAGACCTAAACTTAAACATAAACCTAAAAAATAAACTAAAATAAAAAAAAAATAAATAAACCTAAAATAAATAAACTAAACTAAATAAAAATAAAAAATAAATCTAAAACAAGTTCACTTAATTTAAAAAAAAAACCTAAACCTTAAATCATAAACCCTAAATCGTAAACCTACAATACTAAACCTACAACTCTAAACCTAAACCTAAAAACCTAAACTTAAACCTAAACAAACCCTAAACCAAACCCCAAACTAACCCAAAACCCTAAAATCTAAAAGCATAAACCCTAAAACCTTAAACCCTAAACAATAAACTCTAAACCATAAACTCTAAACCTAAACCCTAAACCCTAAAACCCAAACCCTAAACTTAAACCTAAAGTAACTAAATAAATTAAAAAATAAACCTAAACTAGAAAACCAAGTAAACCTAAACCAAAACCTAAACCTAAACCCTAAGAATGGATAAACCTGATGTGAACATCACAAAACCATGCTCACCTAGATCTCAAATGGAGAAAAGGCAAAAATCGTGGTAGGGGATCTAGAGGTGGTCGTAGTAGTGGTTATGCAAAATGAGGATAAATGTGGTGGTGATGATGGTGGAAGATCGGGGATGGGTGGATCCCACTGAGAGGCCGTCTATGAACTAGAAATAAGAACACCGATCCGATCCTCTGCTTATGGAACAGTAGATAGTTTTAGTTATCTAGAGTTTTAATTTCTTTATGCATCCTCATTTTTTATCTGTCATACTGCATCTTAGAAAATTTGTGTTACTTGGTTAATAAAATCAAAAGAAGAAATGTTTAATTAATTCTCTATTAAAAAAACTAAAACCCTAAAGCCTAAACTAAAACTTTAACCCTAAACCTAAAACCTAAACCTCTAATAAACTCCTAAACCCCTTACTCCTAACCCTAAACCTAAACCCTAAAAGCCTAAGCCCCTAACTTAAACTCCCTAAGTCCTAAAAACCTTAAACCCTAAACCCTAAACTAACCCTAAACCCTAAGTTAAACCTCAACCCTAAGCCCTAAACCCTCATCAATAAACTAATCTGAAACCCTAAGATAACCCTAAACCTTAGACACTAAATCCTAAAAATCCTAAACCCTAAAGCCTAAACACTAAACTCTAAACCCTAAACCATAAACCCAAAAAACCTAAAAATCTAAACCTAAACTAATTAAAACCTAAAAAAAATTTAATAAGAAAACCTAATCCTAAATAAAATAAAATATAAACCTAAACTAAAACCTAAACCTAAACCTAAAAATAAAATAAAGTAAAAATAAAAACTAAATTGAAATAAAATAAATAAAAACATAAACTTAACTAAAAAATAAAATAAACCTAAAATAAAACTAAATTAAAATCAAAATAAAATAAACCTAAAATAAAATAAAATAAAACTAAATAAAACCTAAACCTAAAAAAATAAACCTTAAAGAAAATTAAAACCTAAACCCTAAACTAAAAAAAACCTAAACCTAAAATAAACAAAATGAAATAAACCTAAACCCAAAATAATATAAACTAAACTAAAATAAATAAAACTACACCTAAACCTAAAATAAACTAAACCTAAGCCCTAAACTAAAATAAATAAAAATAAACCTAAACTTAAACTAAAAAATAAAACCAAAAAAAAATAAATTGAAAATCTAAACCAAAACCAAAAATAAAAAAAACTAAACGTAAAAAAATAAAATTAAAATATAACTAAATTAAAAAAATAAATATAAACCTAAACCTAAACCTAAAAAATAAAATAAAAAAAAACCTAAACTAAAATAAATAAACCTAAAATAAATAAACTAAATAAAATAAAAAAATAAACCTAAATAAATAAATAATAAAATAAACTAAAATAAATAAATAATAAGCTAAATAAACTAAATATACTTAAACCTATCGATTTATTTAATTTAAAAAATAACCCTAAACCCTAAACCCTAAATCTTAAGCCCTAAATCCTAAACCTACCCTACACCCTAAAGACCCTAAACCCTAAACTCTAAATCCTAAACTAACCCTAAACCCTAAACCATTAAACCCTAACCCTAAACCCTAAACCCCAAACCATAAACCCTAAACCTTAAGAATGGGCATAACCATGATGGTAGGAACATCACCAAACTAGGCTCAATCTAGATCAATGGAGAAGAAGGTGAGGTGGCATTATCATAGGGGTGGTGGGGATCTGAGATGGTGGTACATGGAGGTGGTGGTGGAAGCAAGGTTATGGAGGTGGGATGAGCATGGAGGTTACAACATGGTGGTGGTGGAGGGAGAGATCGAGATGGTAGATCCTACCACTTGAGAGGTGGTTTCGATAGAACTTGAGAAACTAAAGAATGATTGATCCGATCTGCTTCTTATGGAACTGTGTCTTACAGTAGAGACAATTCTATTTATGTTGGGCTTTTAATTTGTTCTAGGGGTACTCATTTTGTATCTATGTCATCGCTTGTGTCTTAGAAAACTTGGGTTGCTACTTGGTTGATTAAATTGAAAAGAAAAAATGTTGAATCTAAATTTATTCTTCGTTAAAAAAACTTAAACACTAAACCCTAAACATAAAGATAAACCCTAAACCTAAACTAAAACCTAAACCCTAAACCCTAAACCTTAAACCCTAAATCCTAAACCCTAAACCCTAAAACTCTAAACCCTAAACCCTAAACCCTAAAACCCTAAACCTTAAACCCTCAACATTAAACCCTAAAACCTTAAACCCTAAACTCAAAAACCTACAACCCTAAGTCCTAACCCCTAAACCCCAAACCCCATACCCAAAACCCTAAACCCTAAACTAACCCTAAATCCTAAACCCTAAACATTGAAGAAAGTTATCATTAGGAGTAGATCTAAAGAATGACCTAATCCTAACTTTGTTATGGTAGCTAAAGAAAATGTCTTCAAGAGACTTTCACTTAACTATTAGAGATTTGAATACCCTAAACCCTAACCCTAAATCATAATATAATATATACATATAATGTAGTAGCATCATATATTTTAGCATGTATTGATGTGTTTTGGATGTTATAAGATGTTTTGAAATGTTTTAGTATATTATGGTATTGTGCCCTATAGTCTATATTAATATAAATCAAAAAATATTGATTTAATAAATTAGATGATGAAATTTGTTAAATTTGAAGTGGGAATTAGGTTGTAGTACCAAAGGTGTGCCACTTGTAGTCTAAAAAAGTAAGATTTTATGTTCAAAATAAATATTATATGTTGTGCATAGTATAGCATCATATATCATAATATATTATTCTGCATATTTTAAATTCTTTTAGTATTTTACAATCAAGCCTACACTAGCATTATTTATAAAAATGTTGATTTAGACTTTAAAATGGTGGAATTTGGCCAAATTCATAATAGGTATAGCATGGCATCATAATATATCATTTCAATTTAAAATATGTAAGTGATATGACTAAAATATATAGTTCTTTATTATTTAGACTAATTTTATGATTTTTTTTCTTAAGCAATCCCTTGTGATTTGATATGAAAATATAATATAATATGTTATAGTGTATTATAATATAGGATTCCATAACATAGTGTAGCATCAGGCGTTATAGCATACTATTGTGTATTACTACTTATTTTTTAGCATATTTTAATTTGTTATAGTATGATGTAGTACAGTTTGTACTGGTATAATTCATAATAACACTGATTTGTAGGCTGAGATGATGGGATTTGGCCAAATTTAAGGTAAGCTTTTAGGAACATCATTGAGGGTGTGCTATGGTGTGTCATTTAATCAAAAGAATGGAATTTTGCATCCAAAATAAATGTTTATTTTTTAACAAATTTCTATAAGTTTTTTGATTAAAGTATTCATTTTAGGGTGTAATGTAAGATAATATATTATATGAAAGCATATTAAAATATAATGTACATAATAATATAACATCACATTAATATAAATGTAGGTGTGTTACTAAATGTTATTTACATTTTAGTATGTTTTACTTTGTTATAATACATTGGGTCAAAACTCACAAAAATGTTAATTTGAAAGTTGAGATGGAAGAATTTGGCCAAATTCACAAGATACACACTAAGAGATGCCAAAATTATGCAATTTTGTACCATTTCTAATAGAAAATACAATTTTACAACCAAAATGAACATTATTCATATTTTGAGAAAATTTTGTTATTTGTTCCTTTTAAGTGATTCTAATGAGGTGTAATGTTAGACAATATATTATATTAGCAAATTATAATATAACATCATATTATATAATATAATATAGTGTGTTAATTCACACTATAATATGTTAGCATGATATTGTATAGTTAGTTTGAGCTTGCACCATCACAAATCATAAAATGCTAATTACATGTTAAGATTATGTAATTTAATGAATACATGTTAGCTTTTGGTTGAAGTATTAAAGGTGTGCATAAGAGAAAAATAAGATTTGATGAGAATTCCATGTCAAGGACATGGAGGAAGATCCACTAGGGATCACACATGCATTGGACATGACATGAGGGGTCTATGTCGGGCATAAAAAAAAAATCTAAGATTGGATACGACAATGGATATGTTTGGGTGATGATCAATTATTTTGATTAATTGGGTGGCTGATTCTAATTGGAGGCATGGGGTGGCTGCTTAGGAGGATATTAAGGGATTTAAGCAGTTATTTGTCATCTTAATTGCAGATAAGATTTCAATTTGATTTGCTTATATGATTTGTGGAAAGAAGATCTACTAGGAATAATAATATATATTCCACTGGGGATTAAGATTGAAATGAATTTAATTTATTTTGTTCTAATTGATGTGGAGGCATATCTACTAGAGATATGGGTTTGAGTCTGGATTGTATAGAACCTTCCACTAGGAAGCATGTTTGCTTGGGATTGGGATTTGAGTTCATTTCATAGGTGATGTATTGGGGATAAGAATTTTGACTTCTTGATTTAGAATCCACTAGGGGAGTTGGTTTAATTTTCCTCCACTAGGGAGAGTGTGATTTAACTCCACTGGGAAACATCATATAGGGTTTAATTTAATCTGAGTTAATGTATGGACCCTATCAGTGTGTGATGGACCCACTAAGAAGGGGATATAACATCCTTGACTTACCTCAAGTTTTTCAAATCCAAAGGGATAGTCTATCGGTTGTGGGGTAGAGCTAGAAAACCTAAGTGGTTGCCTTTCAGTGTGCAAATGGCTATGCTAGAAAAAAAAGTGTAGCAGACTTACCTCTTCCAAAGATAGGAACAACCGGGGTGACCAGCTGGATGCACAACAAATCCAACCTGACCTAGGGCAACTATAGAGTGAATGCCGTAGGGACTTATGTTAACTCAAAAGCAGTCAGAATAAATTTTAACTTAATTTTAAGTGATTTGATATAGTTTTTTTAGTTTAGTTTGATTTTAAATTAAGGGCATATCCACTGGAGATGTGAGATTGATCAAATTTGATAGATTTAATTTATGGACCATGTCAGTGTGCGATGGACCCACTGAGAAGGGACTATATAAAACTTATCCTACCTTAGATTTACAAATCCAAAGGGATAGTCTACTAGTATGAGCTAGCCAACCTAAGGGGTTGCCTTTAGTGTGCAATCTATGCTAGAAGAAGGCATACAAATTTACATCTTCTAAAGTAAACAACTGGTGACTTGTTGGTAGCACAACAAATCCAACCCAACTTAGGGAGACTATAGAGTGAATTCCACGAGGGACTTATATCAACTCAAGAGTATTTAGGCGATTCCTATAAAGAGTTTTGTAGACACCTCAAAGATAGATGTCTGAAAAGGTACCACAAGGGGTGTCCTCCTAATCCACAGGTGAATATATATTTTATTTATATGTTTGCATAGACCCTGTTAGTATGTGAGGGACCAGACTAAGAAGGGACTATGTCGGCCTTGACCTACCTAAGATTTACTGGATCAAGGGAGAATCTATACATCCACAAGATGGATTCTCCAACCACAGGGGTGGTTACAAGTAAAGGGAAATTGTCCAATCCGATAGTAACTTGGGTAGTGTCTAGATGGGGTCATAAAGGACGTGATCCAAATATAGTGCCCACAAGGGAGGTGCATCTAAGGGCATTATCCTAAGCCCTAGAAAAAAAAAACCCTATATGTGTATGATGGCCAACTCAAAAAGAAAGCATAACAAACTTACATCTTCCATGTGTGGTGTATCCTAAGGTGCGAGAACTAACCAACCTAAGGTGTATTCGTCAACATAGTGAGAGCCAACTAACCTAAGGTGTCCGTCGATGTGCAATGATCAATCTGGAAAGAAAGCATGTAGGCTTACAACTTTCCAAGAACTGAACCTGATAGTTTATCATGCGGATGATGCTATCTGACCTAGAGCGACTACTAAGTGTGGAGCCCCAAGGAAGGACTGGACATAGACTTGAAGCAGTCAGAAGGGAAGGAGCCACTAGGGGACTTATTCTAAACCTTGAATATACTCAACCCAGTCAGTGCATGAAGGCTAATCCAAGAATAAAGTGTAGCAGACTCACATCCTCTTAAACGAAGCCAACATGAGGTAGCTTACTAGCCAAGCAGTAAGGTCTACTAAACTAACAAGACACTTGTCGGTGTGTAGTACCCAATTAAGGAAGAAAAGTGTAGCATATTTACATCCTCTAAAATAAGAAAACCACTAGTGTGACAAACTAGCAAGGTAGCACGTCTGCCAGACCTAGAGCAGCTACTGAGTTAGTGCCGCTATAGGTATTATCTCAACTTAAAGTATCCTGAGATAGAAGATATGTGTTTGTTTTATATGTTTGTGTGTAGTTTGTGTTTGTGTTATGTCGATGAAGGATAGGACACACCGGTCCTTACACCTCCCTAACATGCGATATTCACAAACATGAATACTTTAACATATAAGATTGAATTCAAAAAAATTTTCATTAATGATAATTATTTTCAAACATGATTTTTAATATTTTTTTTAGTAGATCCCATTGATTGGAAGCATTGGGTGCTCTCTCTTATGATTAATAAGTTGATAAGATCCTCCATGGTAGGCCTTCTAGCAGGTCTTCCCAAGTGGGTTTAAACTTGCCTCCCATCTTAGGACGACCAATAATCAATCTCCTTAGAACTAAAATAAGCTCTCCTACTTGAAAAGCTCTAGGATAGACCAACTTATTATGAGCTTGAATCATTTTAACTTTATACAACTAGAGGTTTTGGCATGCCAAGTCATCTTTCCAAACCTTTGAGCTTTTCTAACCAACTTGTTCTCGCTTATTGTGATCTACCATAGCTATCCTTAGTGATGGGAGTTGGACTCTAATGGTAGAATAACTGCACCCATACACTAAGGAGAAAGGAGATTTGGAGTTCTTTATGTGGTGAGGTAGGCCCATAAGGCTTCAACTAACTATTCATGTCACTATCACTTGTTATTGTCGAGTATCTTATTCAGTATTTGGATGAGAGTTTTGTTGAAGGCTTTTGCTAAGCTGTTTGCCTTTGGGTAGTTGATGGTAGAATATCTCCAATCTATGTATGTGGCAAAGTTGTTGATCTTTGAATGTACCATTATTAGATATAATTCATCGAGGCACTCAACCTATATATATGGTTCCTAAATAATTAGAGCACATGCTGAGCTGTGACCTCTGGAATCACCTTCGCTCATTTGGAAAAGTTATTAGTAGCAGCTAAGATGAATCGATGACCCTTGGAAGATAGAGGATCAATCAGACCCACTATGTTCATACCCCAACACTCGAATGGACATGAGGCTAATGTAGGATGTAGAATGTTGGGTGGTTAGTGTAGGACCACACCATGTATTTGACATTGGCATCAATGCAATCCATCATCAATGGCCAGAGTATCCTAGATCTCTTGGCTTTTATCTTGGGATCAAAATCCAAATAATCCTCGCTTGTACCTCACCATGATGGCTTCATTTGTCTAAATAACATAACTAGATATGATCGAATGACTGATGATACAAGACATCATCCACAAGAGTGTATGAAAGTGCTCTCTACTTCATTTGATGGGCTTGGGACTTCTCTTAAGATAGTTTGCCTTTATTTAGCTAATCCATGAATGGTTGCATCCAATCTAACTCCTCATCCTTCTGGGCAATGGTAACCTCCCCTTCAAGAAAGTACTTTTTGATGAGTTCAATATCAATAATAAATAAGAATTGTCTATTTTGGACATTTATTAGTATGGACTCATCTTCCAGACATGCCAACTCTTGGCAAGCTTGGCTAAACCATACGCTATGGCATTCTCTCCTTGAGAAATCTTATAAATGGTAACCTAGGATTCGGGCCAACAACCCATGTAGTTGTGGATGGAGCATGGGCTTTATAACCTTATAGGACCCAAGCACTTTGGTTGATAACTATGAGAATCAAAAGATGTTGATGTTCGATGCTTAGAGTAATGGCTAACTCAAATTAGCAATCAAAGCCTCATATTCAGCTTTGTTGTTGGTGCAAGGATTGAGATGATATGAGAATCTCATCACATTGCAGAGTTAAGAGAACTATTCCTCCGCCTTTCCGGAATAATAGATTGTGGTTCTTTTCTTTTGAGAGGAAGCCACACCATCAAAGTTCATCTCAGAATGCTAGTATCCCCTAAGTTCATGATTTATTTAGGAGATTATCACTAAGTGGAGAGTCAAAGTGGGTGCTAAAAAATAGCTTGTCCTTTCACCGCACAGGGGTACAAGGTAATGTCAAATTGTGAGGGATCATGGACTCATGCCAATCGTAACGTACTGTCATGAGATACTTAGTGATTGATGATAGAGATTAAGTTCACCTTATGAGGAAGCATGTAGTAGCTTTTGGGATGCAAAGATTAAAACTAGGCAATGCTTCTGGGTGGATAATTATCCTCAAGGATTAGATGATGAGGTAGTAGAGTTCATTTTCCTTCCCTTCATCATTAGCTTGGGCCAAAAACCAAGGAGTCATCTAATGCATAAGGTAATGAAATGAGCCGGATAGGGATGCTAAACGACAACATCAGTAATGCTTGAAGTCTTGAAAGCATGTTCACACTTATCATCCCACTTAAACTTGGCATCTTTTTGACAAGTGAGAATGACATCTTCTAGATAAGTTGGATATAATGCATCTTAGAGACACCAACCACCCTTGGAATGATTTCAATTGAGTTAAACTTTTAGGATGTGGCATTTTTAATATCGCATTGATCTTTTTGGATCGATTTTGATTCCCTAGTGTCAGACAACAAATATAAGGAATTTCCTTGAAGCTACTCTGAATGCACACTCCAAGGGGTTCATTTTGAGGTTAAATTGTCTTAACTGTTCAAAAACTACTCTCAAGTCAAAGAGATGGTATTCCTTTTTCTACTTTTGACCACGAGATCATTGACATAATACTTGACTTGATGATGAATGAGTTTGTCGAAGATTTGAGTCATAGCCCGCTGGTATGTAGCACTGGCATTTTTAAGGCTAAAAGGTATGACCTTATAGCAATAGATTCTGATTGGGGGTCATCTTTATTTGGTTATATCCAGATGAGCCATCCATAAAAGAGAAGACTCCATGAAATGAGGTAATGTCCACCATCAGTTCTAGGATTGGTAGTGGAATTCTTCTTTTGGACATGCCTTATTTAAATCCCTAAAATTTCCCCATATGTGAATTTGAATTCTTTTCTTAACCGGGATGATGCAACTGTAGGGTATTTTCGATGAAGCCATCATCATTAATTTCTTGACTTTAGAAAATGACCGCTATTCTATGTCTAATCGCATGCCTAGGAGCTTGCTTGATATGGTTAGATATATTCTAGTTTATGGACAACGCCAAGAGCCAATCCAAGAATCTCTTCATAACTCCATGCAATGCAGTCCATAAACTCAATCAATAACTAAGTTATTGTTTCAATTTCATTCAACAAAAGAACTGATGTATTCAATCTTCCTCAATAAGTTGATTTCCTTGAGCTCATCGATGGTTGAATCGATTTTTGAACTCGGTGCATCTTTGACTTCAAAGTCATCTGGATCATCTGAAGTTTCTAAGCATAGCTCCTCATATGATTTAATGTGATTTGAAAAGAACTTATCAGATTTCAAATGATTGGTTATGACTAAGCAGTAATCATCATCATTTAATGGACCCACTATAACGAATCCTAGTCCTGGTCTTGTTTGAGAGCTTTTGCATTTGTTCTTCCATATTCTTTTGAAGTAGTCTGACCTGTGCTTTGACCAGGTATGTGGGATTAACCCTTTCTTTGCAAAATTATGAACACAAGGAAAATATCAATCAAATGGTAATTCTATAAAATATTTATATGAATCATCCTCAAGTTCTACATCAACTTCTTGACTTAAGGATGATGCTCCCAGAAAGAACCTCTGAGTCTTGACACCTATGGATGACTTAGGGCTTCCTTAACTACCAAACCCGCCTTTTGAGAGGAAAGTGAGGTTATAGCTAAGGTTCCCAACTGATGCCTAACTATTTCATATACAGACTTAGATACACTTATGCTTAAATTTGGAGCCTGGTAATCACTATTTGGCTCAAGTGTCACCTCCAAGGGAATCTACTATTGAGAAGAGTTGGATGGTATGCTAACTATATAAAACTCATCTTATGAACTAAATTCTAAGTCTATATGGATAGTATGTGTACTCCTAGTAGCTAGGACAAATCCTCTATTAGGTAGCCAATAAGGAGGTTTTCCACCCTTGGGACTATCTCTAAACTTGCCTCTTTCCATGCCTAGTGGAGGTCAAGTCATTTTACCGATATGTTCGAATGGAGTAATAAACCGTGTGTGGAATCTAATGTTAGGCTCCACTTCCTCCTCCAAGTCTATTTCCACTCCCTTTTATTTTCCTTTTCATTTTTCTTTTCTTTTCCTTTTCTTTTCTTTCTTTCTTTTTTTCTTTTATTTTTTTTTAGTAGTTGTATTCTTATATATGCCAATTTCATAACTATAAATGGATTTGAGATCTCCTTTGACACAAGATGATCCACCCCTCATAAACTTCATACACGAGATATAGAGATGGAACTATGTTGTTCTCATGTATCCATGGTCTCCCAAGCAAAGCATTGAAAGATGTATCCAAGTCTATAATGTGAAACTTGGCTTCAGTCCTCTAATCATCTATCTCCAAGGGCAACACTATGGAGCCTAAGTCTTGTTGACCTCACTTCTCAAGTGTGGATTCAATCTTCCCATCTTAGACTTAAGAGTCTTCTAGACACTGAGACTTCTTTAGTCATAAGACACTTCTAACAAGTAAGTAAACACTTAACCTAAGCCTAAAGTCTTAGAAGGGTTAATTATAAGATTAGGTTATGCCTTAAGGATTAGGATAATCCACCTACCCTACAACCCAAATCCAATCAATGTTCACCTTCTCAAACCAAACCTCAAGTTCAATTCAAACATCAAATTCAAATCCAAACCCTAATTTTAAAAACCAAATGATTGAAGCCCATGATCAAATCCAAACTTGAAACCCTTCCTATGTCATATGACCTATCCTATGGACTTAGCCAAATCTTAATCAAAATCAATCCAAAATCAATTGATTTTCTCATAATTAATTTTTATCTTCAATCATCTTCCTCAATATAAATCAGATCTACATTAAAAATGATCAAATCTAAATTAAACTAAATCAAAAATCAAAACTCTTCCTAAGCCACACATGACCTATCCCATGGACTTAGCTAAATCTTAATCCAAATCAAGTCCTACTCAATTGATTTTCTCACAAATCAATCATATTTTTAAAAATCTTCACAAATTTAAATGAAATATACATTTAAATCATCAAACCAAATCAAAATCCAAACTTAAGCCACATGACCCAACTCCATGGACTTAGCCAAATTCATTCATTCCAAAACCCAAATTCAATTGATTTTTCATGAATCAATCATACCTTCAATCATATTCACAAATATAAATGAAATCTACAATCATCAAGCCAAACCAAAATCAACCCAAGTCAAACCCAACTTAACCCTTTTGACTTGAAATGTTCAGATGAACCAAAACCCATTTGAACCAAAGACAATTGCAGTTGAATTTATATATTAATCTTAAATCCATATATAAACTCAACTAAATCAAACTCAACCCAAAATCAACCCAACTAAACCCAATTGGTCCACTTGACCCAAAGTGACCAATTTGAGCCAAGTTCTAATTCTACCCAAATTGGATTGAACCAAATCAACCTCCCATCATGATTGTTGATCACCCTAAGTTGATCAATTAGATAAATTGTCAAAAGTCAACTTGGTCAATTGACCAAGTCAACCCTAACATATATATGAACCCAAACTATCCAAATTGCAACCTATGCCAAATCCCTTGAAACTAATGATTTCTACCAAATCAAAATCAATATTTGAATATGACTTGACCTTCAATTGAGTCAAACCAAACCCAATTGGTTCTTTGACCCAAGCTAAATTGACCTAAAATACCAAAAATTGATTGTAAACCAATGGCTTAAGTTCATTCTAAATTGATTATTGAATTTGACCAAAGCTATGATTGGACCCAATTGAACCCAATTGACCTACTTAGCCCAAATTGACCCAAAGATTCAAGTTGACATAAATCAAAACTAGATCCAAATTAATTGAAACCAAAGCCTATAATCATCTTCAATTGGTCAACTAAACCCAAACCAACACCCAATCCAAGCCAATTTGGCCAATTTGGTCAAATTGGTCAACTTAACCCATTTGTCCCAAATGAATTCAAATGAGCCAAAATCAAATCTAAGCTAAACCAAACCTATTGAACCAAAACATCCCAAATGATCATATGAACTTGACCTAACCCTTGGTTTAAATTTAATTTGACCAATTGGTCAACTTGTCCCAACCTAACTCAGTTTGACCTAAATGAGTCAAACTGAGCCAAACCTAACCAAATTAATTCCAACTAACTTGAAATTTATGCTAGCCCACTTTTTGCTCATTTCAAATCTGCTCAACTCAAATCCAATGCCAAATGATCATTCTACCCTTAGGTCAAGGACATCACATTAGACAAATCACCCATATAAGTGGTCATTTCTATTCCTTGCCCACTTGGTACTCTCCCAATTGTCCACCTAGGCACCTAGGACACTGTATAACCTGACCAAAGAGGTGGTTGAGTCAGCCATGACCCAAAAGAAGTGAAATCACCTTACCATCCCCATTGGAGCATTTCAAACCCATAGGACACCTATGATTCTTCCTTGGCAGCCACCTCCACACCTTCAACCAACAAAGTCGAGCCAACTCACCTCCTCCTCCCAAGACTCCCCGAGATGGTCGAATACAAGAAGCCAAACCCATTGTCTAGTTAAGATGAAGGGGGCTCATTTCCACTCAAACACACACAAAAATCATTCCTTAAAGCCCTAGCTACCCAAGATGAGCCTCTAGAGCCATTCCCTAAGCTCCCAAGCTCATTCCTCAATCAAAAAATGCTAGTCACATCTGTCCCAAAATAAGACACTCCCATTTCTGACCTAACTTCCTCATTTCTTCATCAAACTCAAATTAACTTTGCACGCACCTTCCCTAGGCATCGTTGAGCAAGAATGAATCATCTCCCAAGCTTCTTGAGCACCAAAGGTGGGGATTCAATCAAAGTTAAGTTCCAAATCATCAGTTCATGGAATTCTAAGCGAACATCAAGGAATTGATCCAATTACTTCTCAACAGGGCTTCATCTCCACTAGATGAAGCTTACTTAATCGTTCGAGGCACCGATCTTGAGCTCTTGTGAGGTATGGTTCCAAAATCAATCCTTAGATAAAAATGGGTTGGAGCTTTTTGAAGAAAAGTTGCATCTCATGTGATCTTGATTTGGATCCCCCCGATGTTGAAGGTGTGGGATCATTTTGGAGTTGATCCAGTAAGCTCATCAAGTGAGCAATGGCGATCAACTCCATTCTCCTCACTCAAGTGACATAGATGCTGCACCATCCATTACATGATCAAAATGGACCATGATTAGACCGCGATGATTTAATCCTATTGATGATTAATCGAAGCTATATGATCTTAGATGGCATAAAGAAATGCTTCCACCGCCACCACATAGAATCGAGGATATAAGTTTTAAGTACCCAATCGTGGAATGCAGTGGAAAGTGCAGCTATATGGTGCCAACATGATTAGGCTTTAATTAGGCTTAATTAATCATTTTTAATGACTAAAAATTTTAAAATTATAAAAAATCTTAGACAAATCAAAATTGCAAATAAATACTCATTTTAAAGGTATTTCGAGGAGAATTAAAAAATTATCTTAACTAATTTTGAATAGTAATTAAGGTTTAATTACAAAATTAATTAGCTTAATTACTTTTAATTACTGAGCAATTAATTCTAAATTATGTTAATTTAATGGGATGACATTCTCCCATATTTTCTTGGGATTTATTTCTCATTTAATTAAGAAAATTGACTAATTAAACCTTAACTACTATTTTAAGTTAATTAATGATTAATTAATCCTATGAATAGTAATAAATTAGTTAATTAAGTTTATTAATAATTGTTCAACAGTAAGTGAACAAAGGAATAGGGTTGGGACCCCTTTCATTAAGTTCATTTGACCCTTTTTTAAAATGAAATTAATTAAGATCTAACTAATTAATTAAATCACTTAATCAAATTGAAATCATAATTGCATCAGACCTTAATTAATTAAATCATGGGGTAGATCTTTAGGTGTTTAATAACCTAAAGGAGTTTAATGAAATTATGGTTAGTCCACATGTGTGGGAAAACTATTAATCATGAGCCAAGTGCATTAGGCCCCTTTTATTATTTCCTAGGATCATTACAAGTTTATTTTTTATGCATATCATGTTGGATCATAATTATTTATTTAATTAATTTAAGGTGACATAGGTAAGGGTAATTAATTCATCTAATTAACTTAATTAACCCATAAATGAACTTAATTACATTTCCTTAAGATAAATCAGATCACTAATGTGGGAATTTGTTTAAAATAACAAGTGATGATTTCTCTTCTTCTCTTTAAATCAAATGAAATCCAAAACTTAATTAATAAAGAAGCTTTGGTTTGCTTTAAATAATCTTATTTGATTTGATTATCCTTAAGAACTAGTTTGGTTCAATAAATCACATGCTTATATTTGATTGTCCTCTTTCCAATCATGTTAAATTTGGTATGTCATTTGAATTCATGCATCCATCTTTTCAAAATCAAGTAAAGTAAAATGGATTTCCTTTATATAAGCTTCCATGTGTTGATTTAATTTAATATATGTGTATATTATCACTATTAAATCCAAATGCATTTTTCAAAAGCTTATAAATGAATACTAATATAATTTATGTTGCTAGTTATAAATAAATAAGAAATGCATGTGCTTATATCTTAAGTGTATGAATATCCAATTCTCTTTCGTCTATTCATGTGTTGATTTATAAATAATTGAATGGTAATTGGTATATAGTATGGACATCTTGAGAACACTTCTAGAAGGAGGTCATTTGATTACTTCCCTGGTTTGTTACTTGTTAATGAAATCGAGAAGAAGAAACATTGATTCTAAATTTATTCTATGTTTAAAAAAACAAAAACAAAACCTTAAACCCGAAACTAAAACCTGAACCCTAACCCTAAAACCTAAATTCTAAACCCTAAACCCTAACTCTAAACCCTAAACCCTAAACCCTAAACCAAATCATAAATCCTAAACCCTAAACCCTAAACTGTAAACCCTAAAACCTAAACCTAAACTAAATAAAACCTAAAAATAGAATAAATAAAAAAACCTAAACCTAAATAAATTAAAAATATAAAATAAAATAAAAACTTAAACTATAACTTAAACTTAAACCTAAATCTAAACCTAAACCTAAACCTAAACCTAAACCTAAAAATAAAAAAATAAAAAAATAAAAAATAAAATAAAAAAAAATTAAAAAAAACCTAAGCTAAACTAAAAAATAAAATAAACTTAAAAATAAAAGACCTAAAGTAAATAATAATAAACTAAACTAAAAATAAAATAATATAAATAAAATCCTAAACCTAAATAATAAACCTAAAAATAAAACCTAAAAATAAATAAAAAATAAATCCTAAACCCTAAACTAAAAAAAAAAACTAAACCTAAAATAAATAAAATAAAATAAACATAAACCTAAACTAAAATAAATAAAACCTAAACCTAAACCTAAAATAAACTAAACCTAAACCTAAACAAAATAAAATAAAATAAACTAAAAATAAACCTAAACTAAAAAAAATAAAACCTAAAATAAACCTAAAATAAAACCTAAACCTAAACCTAAAAACAAAATAAAAAATAAACTAAATAAAAGATAAAAATAAAACCTAACCTAAACCTAAAAATAAACTAAAATAAATAACTTAAACTAAAATAAATAAACCTAAAAAATAAATAATACTAAATAAAAAATAAATAAACTTAAATAAAATATAAAATAAACTAAAATAAATAAAATAAACATAAACCTAAACTTATTTTATTTATTTTAATTTTAAAACTAATCCTAAACTCTAAAATAACAAAACCTAAACCTAAACCCTAAACCAAACCTAAACTAACCTAAACCTAAACCCTAAACCTTATGCTCTTAACCCTAAATCCTAAACCCTAAACCTAAACTAAACCTAAAACTTAAACCTAAACCTAAACCTCAAGCTAAACCTAACTAACTTAAACTAAACTATAAACCCTAAACCTAAAACCTAAACCTAAAGAAACACTAAACCCTAAACCCTAACCTAAACCAAATAAAACCCTAAACCTAAAACCTAAACCTAACCCTAAACCTAAACCCTAAAAAATTTAAAACCTAAACATAAACTAAATAAAACCTAAAAATAAATTAATAAAAAAAACCTAAACCTTAATAAAATAAAAAAATTAAATAAAATAAAAAACTAAATTAAAACCTAAATCTAAACCTAAAATAAATAAATAAACTAATAAATATAAACTAAAATAAACAAATAAAACCTAAAACTAAAAAAAATAAAACCAAATAAACTAAAATAAAATATAAAACTAAAAAAAACTAAACCTAAAATAAACCTAAAATAAAACCTAAAAATAAATAAAATAAAATAAATCTTAAAGCAAAACCTAAACATAAAATAATAAAATCAAAATAAACAAAATAAAATAAACCTAAACCTAAACTAAAATAAATAAACCTAAACCTAAACTTAAAAATAAATAAAATAAACTAAAATAAACCTAAACTAAAATAAAACCTAAAAAAATAAACTAAAAATAAAATAAAACCTAAACTAAAATAAAAAAAAACCCAAAACTAAAATTAAATTAAAAAAACTCCTAAAAATAAACCTAAACCTAAAAAATTTAAAATAAACTAAAATAAATTAAAATAAACTAAATAAATAAAAAAACTAAAATAATAAAACTAAAACTAATAAACAACTTAAATAAACCCTAACCTAACTCAACCTAACCAACTCTAAACCTAAACTAAAACCTAAATCCTATTTAAACATTAAACTAAACCTTAAACCCTAAACTAAAACCTAAAAAAATTAACTAACAAAATTTAAACCTAAAAATTTAACTTAAACCTAAACCTACTAACCCTAAACCTAAACCCTAAACCTAAACTTAAACCCAACCTAAACCCTAAACCTAAACCAACTTAAATAAACCCTAAACCTAAACTAAACCCTAAAACCCTAAACCCTATAAAAGCTAAAACCTAAACCTAAACTAAATAAAACTAGAAATAAAATAAATAAAACCTAAACTAAAATAAAATAAAAAAAAATAAAATAAAACTAAAACCTAAATCTAAACCTAAAATGAAAATAAAATATAAACAAAAGACTAAACTAAAATAAAATAAATGAAAACCTAAACTAAACTAAAAAATAAAAAACCAAAATAAAATAAAAAATAAACTCAAAATGAAAATAAAATAAAATACAAACTAAATAAAAACATAAAGCTAAAAAAATAAACCATAAAAATTAAGAAAGAATAAAACCTAAACCCTAAAATAAAAAAAAATACATAATCTAAAAAAATAATACCTAAATCTAAACTAAAATAAACTAAACTAAAATAAATAAAAACTAAACCTGCACCTAATCCTAAACCCTAAATAAAAAAAATAATCTAAAATGACATAACCTAAAAATAAAACCTAAAAGTTAACCTAAAATAAAAAAACCTAAAGCTAAACCTAAAATTAAAATAAAAAACCTAAACCTTAAAATAAAATAAAATAAAAAACTAAACTAAAATAATTAAACCTAAAATAAATAAACTAAACAACAACAACAACAACAACAACAACAAATAAAGCCATTATCCCACTAAAATACAAGAATCCTTCTTCTCCATTGTGTCTTATTTGTCAAATTCTCATTCAATCTTACTATGGTTATTTTTATACATCTTAACCATGTCTTTTAGGTCTACCTCTACCTTTCTTAATATAAAATCTAATGCATCTACCTCCTAACTCATTGACTACTTTTATGTGGCCAAACCATCTAAGGCCACTCTCTAATTTTATCTACCACTGGAACTACTCCAACTTTTTCCTAAACATACATATTTCGCATTTTATCTCTAAGAGTAAATCCACTCATCCACTGAGCATCCTCTTCTCTAACACCTAACTTAACTGATGCTTTATTGGCCAACATTTAGCACCATAAATCATTGCGTCTTACCACCATCTAATAAAATTTTTCCTTAAGTTTAAACTTTTCTATCACACACAAAATAAGATTCCTACACTTCAACCATCCAACTTTCTACTAATAACATCTTCATCTATTTCACCATCATTTTGAACAATGAGTCTAAATTTCTAAACCGCACTCTTTAATGACTTGTTCACCTAAAGTCACAACAATACTACTATAACTTCTACAACTAAAATTACACTATAAATAAAATAAAATAAAAATAAAAATAAACCTAAATAAAATATAAAAATAAAATAAACTAAAAAAATAAAAATTAAACTAAATAAATAACTTAGTTTACTTAATTTTAAAATAAAAAAATATAAAATTAAAAATTAAAAAAAAACTAAACCCTAAACTAACCTAAACCCTAAACCCTGCCTAAACCCTAAAAAAAAACCCTAAACCCTAAACTCTAAACCCTAAACCCTAAACCCTAAAACCTACAACCATAAACCCTAAACCCTAAACCCGAAACCCTAAACACTAAACACTAAACCCTAAAAACATAAAAACCTAAATCAAAACTAAATAAAACCAAAAAATAATATAAATAAAAAAACATAAACCTCAAAAAATAAAAAAAATAAAATAATAAAACTTAAACTAAAACCTAAACATAAACATAAACAAAAACATTAAAATGAAATAAAATAAAAAATAAAAACTAAACTAAAATAAAATAAATAAAAACATAAACTAAAAAATAAAATAAACCTAAAAAACCTAAATAAAAAACTATAGTAAAATAAAATAAAATAAACCTAAAATAAAATAAAATAAAACCTAAAAATAAACCTAAAATGAATAAAACAAACCTAAACCCTAACTAAAAGGCCTAAACCTAAAATAAACTATACTTAAACCTAAACTAAATAAAAAAAAAAATAAACCTAAACCTAAACTAAAAAATAATAACTTAAAATAAAACCTAAAACCTAAACCTAAATAATAAAATAAAACCTAAACCTAAACCTAAAATAAAACCAAAACCTAAACCTAAAAAATGAAATAAAAATAAAACTAAACTAAAAAATAAACCTAAACCTAAACAATAAACTAAAATAAAAAACTGAACTAAAATTAATAAACTTAAAATAAATAAACTAAACTAAATAAAAATAAAAAACTAACTTAAAGAAAAATAAAAAATAAAATAAATAAAAATAAACTAAATAAACCTAAACTTACCAGTTTAATAAATTTTTTTAAAAAAAGACTAAACCCTAAACACTAAACCCTAAAACTAACCTTAAACCTAAACCTACAACCCTATACCCTAAACCCTAAACCCTAACTAAACCCTAAAACTAAACTAATCCTAAACCTAAAACTCTAATCCTAAGATAACCCTAAACCTATCCCTAAAACCCTAAATCCTAAAGCTAAACATTAAACCTAAACCCTGCCCTAAACCCTAACCTAAACCCTAAACCCTAAAACCTAAAATCCTAAACCCTAAATCTTAAAACCTAAACCCAAAACCCTAAAACTAAAACCATAAACCCTAAACCCTAAACTTAAAACCTAAAACCTATTCTAGTAATATCTAAAATAAAATAAATAAAAACCTAAACAAAATAAAGAAATAAAATAAAATAAAATAAACTAAAACAAACTAAACCTAAAAAAATAAAATAAATAAAATAAAAAAACTAAAATAAAATAAATAAAAACCTTCACTAAACTAAACAATAAAATAAAGCTAAGAATGAAAACCTAAATAAATAAAAAAAAAACTAAATGTAAAATAAAATAAAATAAAATAAAACTAAATAAAATGTAAACTAAAAATAAACCTTAAAGTAAAACCTAAAATAAATAAAAAATAAAACCAAAACCCTAAACTAAAAATAAAAACTTAACCTAAAATAAAAATAAAATTAACAAAATAAAATAAACTTGAACCTAAACTAAATAAAATAAAACTTAAACCTAAACTTGAAACTAAACAAAATAAAATAAACTAAAAATAAACATAAACCTAACATAAAAATTATAACCTAAAAATAATCATAAAAAACATAAACTTAAACCTAAAATAAAACCTAAACCTAAACCTAAAACTAAAAATAAATCCTAAACCTAAAATAAAATTAAAATAAAACAAATAAAAAAAAAGAAACATAAACCTAAACCTAAACCTAAAAAAAATAAACTAAAATAAATAAATTAAACTCAAAAAATAAAATAAACTTAAAATAAAAAAATAAACTCAAATAAATAAAAAAATAAACAAAATAAACTAAAAAAACCTAAACACATTAGTTTACTTAATTTTTTTTTTTAAAAGCATACAACCCTAAACCCTAAAACTAACCCTAAACCTTAAACCTACAACCCTAAACCCTAAACACTAATCCCTAATCCTAAACCCTAAACCATAAAAGCATAAGCCCTAAAACCATAAACCCTAAACCCTAAAGCCTACACCTTAAACCCTAATAAACCTAAACTCAAACCCTAAAAAACAAGTAATTAAATAAATTAAAATAAACTTAAACCCAAAACCTAATAAACCTAAACGTAAACCCTAATAATGGGCATAACCTTGATGGTAAACATCACCAAACCTAGATAAAGGCTGAAAATTAATCATAGGTGTGGGCTAGGTGTGGTGGATATGGATGTGGTGGTAAAAATGGAGGTGGAGAATCCTGGTGGTGATAGATGGAGAGATCGAGGATTTGATTGTGGATCCCTACTCAAGAAGCTCAGGTTGTTGTGATGGGAACTAGAGAAATTAAAGAATGACCGATCCATCCGCCACTTATGGAATCTATTTATATAGAGACATTCTAGTTATCTAGGGTTTTTGATTTGCTCTATGCATGCTCATTTTTTATCTATGTCATCGCCTGTGTCTTAAAAAACTTTGTGTGTTGGCTGATGAAATAAAAAAGAAGAAATGTTGAATATGAATTTTTTCTCTACTAAAAAAAACCAAAAACCTTAAACCCTAAATTAAAACCTAAACCATAGATCTAAAACCAAACTCTAAACCCTAAACCCTAAATCCTAAAAACCCTAAATCCTAAACACTAAACCTAAACCCTAAAACCCTAAACCCTAAACCCTATACCCTAAAACCTAAACCCTAAAGCCTAAACCCTAAACCCCAAAACTTAAACCCTAAACCCTAAACCCTAAACCCCAAACCCTAAACACTAAACCCCAAACCCTCAACTAACCCTAAACCTTAAAAAGTTGAAAACCTAAACATAAACTTAGTAAAACCTAAAAATAAAGTAAATGACAAATCTAAAGTAAAATAAAAACTTGCTAAAACCTAAACCTAAACATAAAGCTAAACCTAAACCTAAAAGAAAATAAAATAAAAATAAAACTAAAATAAAATAAATAAAAAACCTAAACTAAACTAAAAAATAAAACCTAAATAAAATAAAACTAAACCTAAAATAAAATAAAATAAATCTAAAATAAAATAAAATAAAACTAAATAAAACCTAAACCTAAAAAATAAAAAAAATAAAATATAAACCCTAAACTAAAAAAAAACATAAACCTAAAATAAAATAATATTAAAATAAACCTAAATTAAAATAAACTAAACTAAAATAAATAAAACCTAAACCTAAAATAAACTAAACCTAAACCTAAACCTAATCATAAAATAAAATAAACTAAAAATAAACCTAAAACTAAACTAAAAATAAAACTAAAATCTAAAATAGAAACCTAAAACCAAAACTTAAAAAAATAAAAACTTAAACCTAAACCACAAATAATAAAATAAACCTAAACCTAAAAAAAAAATAAAATAAAAATAAACTAAACTAAAAATAAACCTAAACCTAAACATAAACCTAAAAAAATAAACTAAAATAAAAAAACCTAAACTAAAATAAACCTAAAATAAAAACAAATAAAAATAAAATAAACTAAATAAAAATAAAAATAAAATAAACTAAAATAAATAAATAAAACTAAAATAAACTAACCCTACTTTACTTTAATTTAAAAAATTATAAATAAAATAAATAAAACCCTAAAAAACCAAACCTAAAACCTATACCCTAAACTAACCTTAAACCCTAAGCTAACCTTAAACCCTAAACCTTAAATCCTAAATCCTAAATCCTAAACCCTAAAGCCTAAACCTAAAACCTTCAATAAACCTAAACCTAAACCCCAAACCCCAAACATTAAACCTGAAAAAACTTAAAACCTAAACCTAAACTAAATAAAACCTAAAAATAAATAAATAAAACCTAAACCTAAATAAATAAAAATAAAAATAAAACCTAAACTAAAACCTAAACCAACACCAAACCTAAACCTAAACATAAAATAAAATAAAAAAAAAACTAAACTAAAAAAACTAAACAAAATTTAAAAAAATAACCCAAAAAATAAATTACCTAAATAAAATAAAAACTAAACGTAAAATAAAATTGAAATAAACCAAAAATAAAAAATAAAAATAAATAAAAACCTAAACCTAAAAAGAAAAAAAAACCTAAATCTAAACTAAAATAAACTAAACTAAAATAAATAAAACCTAAACCCAAAATAAACTAAACCTAAACCCTAAACTAAATAAAATAAAATGAACTAAAAATAAACCTAAGCCTCAACTAAAAAATAAATAAACCCAAAAATAAACCTAACATAAAATTTAAACTCCTGCTAAAAATAAAATAAAAATAAACCTAAACCTAAAAAATAAAATAAAAATAAAACTAAACTAAAAAATAAACATAAACATAAACCTAAACCTAAAAAATTTACCAAAATTAAAAATTAAAATAAAATAAATAAACTAAACTAAATAAAAATAAAAAATTAACTAAATAAAAAGGAGAAAAAACTAAAATAAATAGAAAATAAAATAAATAAACTAAACCTACTAGTTTACTTAATTTCAAAAAAAAAAAAATACTAAACCCTAAACCCTCAACCCTCAACCCTAAGCCCTTAACCCTCAACCCTAAACCTCTACCCTAAACTTAAACTAAACCTAAACCCTAAACCTAAACCAAAACTTAAACCTAATAACCTAAACTAAAACTTAAAACTCTAAACCCTTAAACAAATCATAACCCACTAACAAAACCTAAACTCTAACCCTAAACCTAAGAACACTAAACCTAAACCTAAGCTAAACTAACCCAACTAAACTATAAAACCCTAAACCATAAACCTAAACTATAAACTAAAACTAAACTAAACCTAAACCTAAAACCTAAAACTTAAAACCTAAAAAAAAAAAACATGAACCTAAACTAAATAAAACCTTAAAATAAATTAAACAACAAAACCTAAACCTAAATAAATAAAATAAAATAAAAACCTAAACTAAAACCTAAACATAAAGCTAAAAATAAAATAAAATATAAATATAAATAAATTAAAATAAAATAAATAGAAACCTATGATAAATTAAAAACTAAAATAAATCTAAGAATAAAAAACCTAAATAAAATAAAAACTAAAAATAAAATAAACATAAAAGAACATAAAGACTAAATAAAAACCTAAAAATTAAACCAAAAAATAAATAAAATATAAAACCTAAACCATAAGCTAAAAAAAAATCTAAACCTAAAATAAAAATAAAAGAAATAAAATAAAATAAACCTTAACCTAAATAAAAATAAATAAACTAAAATTAATAAAACCTTAACCTAAACCTAAAATAAACTAAACTTAATACTAAAACTAAACTAAATAAAATAAAATAAACTAAAAATAAACCTAAACCTTAACTAAAAAATAAAACCTAAAAATAAACCTAAAATAAAAACCTAAAACCTAAACCTAAAAAAAATAAAATAAAAACTTAAACCTAAACCTAAACCTAAAATTAAAAAATAAAACATAAAACTTATAAAGAAAATAAAAATAAAACTCAACTAAAAAATAAACTTAAACCTAAAAAATAAACTAAATTAAAAACTAAAACTAAAATAAATAAAGTAAACTAAATAAAAATAAAAATAAACCTAAATAAAAGAAAAATAAAACAAACTAAATCAATAAAATAAACTAAATAAACATAAACCTAAAATTAATAAAAAATAAACCCTAAACCCTAAACCCTAATCTAACCCTAAACTAAAAACATTTAAAACCTAAA
The DNA here is from genome assembly GCA_021442155.1 of Cymbidium sinense. Lineage (NCBI taxonomy): Eukaryota > Viridiplantae > Streptophyta > Magnoliopsida > Asparagales > Orchidaceae > Cymbidium > Cymbidium sinense. The sequence continues at coordinate 349,786,815 of CM038214.1, read as the reverse complement.
CCCTAAACCTTAAACCTAATAAACCTAAACCTAAACTAAAACCATAAATGAACTAAACCATAACCTAAACCTAAACCCTAAACTAAAACCTAAACATAACCAAACCTAAACCAAACCTAACCTAAAACTAAATTTAAATTTAAACCCTAAACCTAAAATAAAACCCTAAATACAAAAATAAAACCTAAACCTCAACCTAAAATAAACCATAAAACTTAAAACCTAAAATAAACTAATAAATAAAATAATAAAAAATAAATAAACCTAAAATAATAAATAAAATAAAATTTAAATAAAATAAACTAAATATAATTTAATTAAAAATAAAATAAAAATGAAAATAAATTAAAATAAAATAAATAAATAAAATTTAAAACTAAAAATAAAATAAACCTAATAAATAAATAAAAAAAAAAAAAAACTAAAATAAAATAAGCATAAAATAAAATAAAATAAAAATTGAATAGAAACCTAGACCTAAATAATAAACCTAAAAATAAATAAAAAATAAAACCTAATCATAAACAAAAAAAACCTAATCCTAATGTAAAATTAAAATAAACAAAATAAAATAAAGCTAAACCTAAAAAAAAATAAAATAAACTAAAATAAATAAAACCTAAACCTAAACCTAAAATTAATTAAACCCAAACTTCAACCTAAACTAAATACAATAAAATAAACTTAAAATAAACTTAGACCTGAATTAAAAAATAAAACTAAAAATAAACCTAAAATAAAAATCTAAAACCTAAGCCTAAAATAATAAAATAAAAAGCTAAACGTAAAAATAAAAATTAATCTAAACCTAAATAATAAAATAAAAATAAAACTGAACTAAAAAACAAACCTAAACCTAAACAATAAACTAAAATAAAAAACCTAAAATAAAATAAATAAACTAAACTAAATTAAATTAAAAATAAACCTAAATGAAGATAAAAAAAATAAAAGAAACTCAAACAAATAAAAAAACTAAATAAACTTAAACCCTAAACCCTAAATACCTAATTTTAAAACCCTAAACCCTTCTAAAAAAACATAAAATTCTAAACCCCAAGCCCTAAAACTACCTAAACCTAAACCTAAACTAAGCTAAACTTAAACCTAAACTAAAATCAAACTAAACTAAACTAAAACCTAAATTAAAATCAAACCCTAAACCCAAAACTAAACTAAAACCATAAACCAAAACCTAAACTAAATTAAACTAAACTAAAACTAAAACCTAAACCACTAAACTATAAACTAAACTAAAACTAAACTAAAACCTAAACCTAACTAATAAATCCTAACCTAAACCCTAAACCCTAAACTAACCCTAAACATAAACCCAAAATAAATTCTAAACCGTAATCAAAAACCAAAAACCCTAAACCCTAAACCTTGAATAAAGAGATGTCATTATGATTAGATCTAAAGAATGACCTAATCCTAACATAGTTATGGTAACTAAATAAAATGTCTTCAAGAGACTTTCCCTTGACTATTAGAGATTTGAATACCCTAAACCCTAACCCTAAATCATATTATAATACCATATATTATAGTACAATATAGCATCATATATTAGTGTGGTGATGTGTTTTGGATGTTGTAAGATGTTTTGAAATGTATATTATGGTATTGTACCCTATAGTCTATATTAATATAAATCATAAAAAATATTCATTTAATAAATTAGATGATGAAATTTGTTAAATTTGAACTGGAATTATGTTGTAGTATCAAGGTGTGCTATAGCCACTTGTAGTCTAAAAGTAAGAATTTTATGCAAAATAAATATTATATTAAAGTATAGCATCATATATCATAATATAGTGTTCTATGCATTTTAAATTCTTTTAGTATTTTATTATCATGCGAGCCTACACTAGTATTATTTTAAAAAATGTTGATATAGACTTTAAAATGGTGAAATTTTCCATATAAAGGATCATTTATATTTTGTAAGTGATATTTATGATTTTTATCTTATATGATATGTAATATAAATATAATATGTTATAGTGTATTACAATATATGATTCCATAATGGCATATCATACACATACTATTGTTACTACTACTTGTTGTTTAGCATAATTTAGTTTGTTATAGTATGATGTAGTAGAGTTTGCACTAGTATAATTCATAAAAATATTGATCTATATGCTGAGATGATGGCATTTAGCCAAATTTAAGGTAAACTTTAGGGAACATCATTGGGGGTGTGCTATGGTGTGTCATTTACTCAAAAGAATGGAATTTTACATCCAAAATAAATGTTCAGTTTTCAACCAAATTTTATAATTTTTTTTGCTTGAAGTAATTCATTTTAAGGTGTAATGTAAGATAATATATTATATGAAAGCATATTAAAATATAATGTACATAACAACATAACTTCACATAGATATGATTGTGGTGGTGTGTTATTAAATGTTTAAACCTAACAAACATGTTAATTTGAAGGTTGAACGAATACATTGTTAAGCTTTTTTGTTCAAGTATTAAAGGTGTGCATAAGAGAAGAAAAAATATTTGATTAGAATTCCATGTTAAGGACATAGAGGGATATCTGCTAGGGGATCACACATGCATTGGCATGAAATGTGAGGGGTCTATGATGAGGGCTTAGAAGAAGAAAATCTGTTGGGGGTAAGGTTTGAATTTGATTTGATTATATGATTTGTGGAAAGAAGATCCACTAGGGATTAGAATATATAATCCACCTAGGATTAAGATCAAATCAACTTTAATTTGTTTTAATTGATGTTGAGGCATATTTACTAAAGATATGGGCTCGAGTCCATTGGGGATCGAGTATATGAACCTTCCACTAGGGAAGCAGGTTCAAGCTATTCACTGTAGATTGGGATTTGAGTTTAATTTCATAAATTTATTTGGAGATGTATCCACTGGGAATAAGATTTTGGTTGGATTTCTTTGATTTAGAATCTATTGGGGAGTTGGTTTAATTTAGCTCCACTAGGGAGGTTGGTTTTGAATTTAATTTGTTTGCTTGACTTGATTATATATGATTTGGGGCTCCACTGAGGAGAAGGTTGTGATTTAACTACACTGGAGAAAATCATATTGGATTTAATTTAATCTGAGTTAATGTATGGACCCTATCGGTGTGCGATGGACCCATTAAGAAGATGCTATATTAGCCTTGACCTACCTCAGGTTTACAAATCTAAATGGATAGTCTATCGGCTACAGGGTAGAGCTAACCAACCTTAGGGGTTGCCTTTTGGTGTGCAATGGCTGTGCTAGGAAGAATTCTAACAAGCTTACATCTTCCAAAGTAAGGAACAACATCTGGGGAGACATTTTGGATGCATAATAAATCAAATCTGACCTAGGGAGACTACTGAGTGAATGCAACTGTGGACTTATGTCAACTCAAAAGTAAACATGATTAATTTTATCTTAATTTCATGTGATTTGATATGTTTTGATTGAGGGAATAACCACTTGGGTTGCGAGCTCGATCAAAATTGGTAGACTAAATTTATGGACCATGTCGGTGTGCGATGGACCCATTTAGAAGGGGCTATTTCAGACCTATCTTATCTCAGATTTACAAATCCAAAGGGATAGTCTACTAGATGTGGGTTAGAGATAGCCAACCTAAGTGGTTGCCTTTCGGTGTGCAATCATTGTGCTAAGAAGTATGCGTAGTAGACTTACATCTTCTAAAGCAGGGAACTATCTCTGGGGTGACCTGATGATAGCACAATAAATCAAACTTGATATAGGGGAGACTACTAAGTGAATGCCACTGGGACTTATATTAACTCAAGAGTAGTGAGATGATTCTTCTTATAAGGAGTTTTGATGGCACTGCCCTAAAGATAGGATGCCTACTTAAGAAAAGGTACTTAGGGTGTCCTTAATCCACAAGGAATATATATTTTGTTTATATGTTTGTGGACCTATTGGTGTGCAAGGGACCATACGAGAATGGCCTATATCCTTGACCTATCTTAGATTTATTAGACAAGGGAGAATCTACACATCCATGGATTCTCCCATAGGGTGATTCTTAGGAAAGGGGAATCGATCCGATAGTATCCTGAGTAGTGTCTAAATGGGGTCACAAAAGACATGATCCAAATATAGTGCCCATAGGGGATGTGCTGTTAGGGGCATTATCCTGAGCCCTAGAAAAGAAAACTTATAGGTGTACGGTGGCCAACTTAAGGAGAAAGTGTAGCAAACTTACATCTACAATGAGTGGTGTATCTTAAGGTGCGAGAATCAACCAAACTAAGGTGCCCGTCAATGTGTAACGATCAATCTAAAAAGAAAGTGTGTAGGCTTATAACTTTCCAAATGGAACTAATCATCAGGATAGTTGTCATCCGGGACATATATCGACCTAGAGTGACTACTAAGCAAGGAGCCTCGAGGAAAGACTGGACCCAGACTTGAACCAGTCATGAGGGAAGGAGCTACTAAGGGACTTATGCTGAACCTCAAATATACTTGACACAGTCAGTGCATGAAGGCTAATCCATGAAGAGTGTCGTAGACTCACATCCTCTTAAATGAAGCCAACATGTGGTAGCTTACCAGCTACAAAATAAGGCTTATGAAACTTACAAGGCACTCATCAATGTGTAGTGGACAAGTAAGGAAGGAAACTTTAGAAGACTTACATCCTCCAAAGCAAGAAGACCACTGGGGTGACACACTAACAGGGTAGCACGTTAGCCCGACCTAGAGCACCTACTGAGTGAGTACCGTTGTGGGTGTTATCTCAACTCAGAGTATCCCAAGACAAAAGATATGTGTTTGTTTTCTATGTTTGTGTGTAGTTTGTGTTTGTGTTATGTTGATGAAGGATAGAACTCTGCTCGAGTTTGTTACACCTACCCTAAACACATCGTGGTAGATTCACAAATAAGAATACTTTCAACATGGAAGAGATTGAATTTGAAATGGAATTTTCATTGATGATAATTATTTTTGAACATGATTTATTATATTTCTTTAAGTAGAACCAGTTGACTGGAAGCATTGGGTGCTCTCCCTTATGATTAATAAGCTAATAAGATCCTCTTTGGTAGGCCTTCTCTATGGAAAAAGGGCCTTCCCAAGTGGGTTCAAATGTGCCTCCCATCTAATAGGAAAAAATTAGTCTCCTTAGAACTCAAATAAGCTCTCCTACTTAAAAAGCTCTAGGATAGACCAACTTATTGTGAGCTTAAATCAATTTAGCTTTGTATAACTCAAGGTTTTGGCATGACCACAGGCATCTTCCCACCAAACCTTCGAGCTCTTTTAACCATAACTTGGCATTATGCTTTATTGTGATCTTGCTATGCACAACTATCCTTAGTGATGAGAGTTGAACTTCTAATGGTAGAACAGCTTTAGACCCATACACTAAGGATAAAGGAGTATACTGAGTTGGAGTTCTATATGTGGTGCAGTAGGCCCTCAAGGTTTCAACTAACTACTCATGCCACTATCATTTATTATTGTCGAGTGTCTTCTTTAGTATTTGGATGGGAGTTTTGTTGAAGGATTCTACTAAGCCTTTTTCCCTTAGGTAGTTGATGGTAGAATATATCCAATCTATGCTATGCCTCCGGGCAAAGTTGTTGATCTCAGTGCTCTTGAATGCATTATCATTATCAGATATATTTCATCGAGGCACTCAACCTATATACGATATTGTTCCTAAAATATTAGAGCACATGTTGAGCTATGAACTCTCTAAGTAGAATCATCTTCACACATTTGAGAAAGTAGTCAGTAGCAGCTAAGATGAACTGATGACCCTTGGATGAATAAGGATCAATCAGACCCACTATGTCAGTACCCCAACACCTAAATGGCCATGATGCTAATGTAAGATGTAGAATATTGGGTGGTTGGTGTAGGAAAATAGCATGTATTTGACATTGGTGGCATCACCTAGCCATATCCATGAAATCTTTGATTATCGATGGCTAGTAGTATCCTAGTCTCTTGACCTTAGCTTTCATCTTCAGACCAGATTGGTTGGCTCCACATAATCCTAAGTGTACCTCCATCATGATCTTATGGACTTCGTGCTTGTCTAAATAGCATAACCACGTATGACCGAAAGACAACTAGTATAAGACACCATCCATGAGCATAGGAGAGTGCTCTTTACTTCATCTAATGGGCTTGGGAATTATTTTAAGGTAGTTTACCTTTATTTAGGTAATCCATGAATGGTTGCCTCTAATCAAACTCATCATCCTTCTTAGCAATGGCAACCACCCCTTCAAGAGAGTACTTTTTCATGAGTTCAATATCAATAAGGGATAATACTTGTCAATTTTGGACTTTCATTGATATGGACTCATCCTCTGGACATGCCAACTCATTGGCAAGCTTGGCTAAAGCATACGCTATGATATTCTCTCCTCGAGGAATCTTATAAATGGTAACCTCTGGGATTTGGGCCATACAAGTCCATGGTGTACTTCTGGTAGTGATGGAGCTTGGGCTTTATAACCTTATAGGACCCAGCAATTTAGTTGATAACTAGCTGAGAATCCCCGATAATGTTGATGTTCTTGATGCTTAGATTAACAACTAACTCCAGACTGACAATCAGAGTCTCATATTTAGCTTTATTGTTGGTGCAAGGATTGGATTGATAATATGAGAATCTCATCACATCGTGGTCCGGAGTTAAGAGAACTAATCCTACCCATGCCTTTCTTGGAATAGTAGATTCTGGTTCTTCTCCTCTTTGAGAGAAAGCTGCACCATCAAAGTACATCTCCTAGTGGTGAGTTCTAGTATCCCTTAAGTTCATGATTTGTTCATCAAGCAAATCATCACTAAGCAAAGAATTAAGAAGTGGGTGTCTTTATCCGCTATAGCTCTTGCCCTTTCACCACATGGAGGGGTACAAAGGTAATGTCAAACTATGAGGATCATGGACCATCATGCCAATCATCCCGATAGTGTGTCATGTCAGATACTAGTGGATTGATGATAGATTAAGTTCACCTTATGAGGAAACATGTAGTGTTGTAGCTTTAGGGATGTAAAGATTAAAGCTAAAATGCTTCTCATTGGGTGGATAATTAGCCTCAGTAGGGATTAGATAATAGTTGAGGTAGTAGAGTACATTTTTCTTCCATTCATCATTGGCTTAGGCCAACAAAGCACCAAGGGAGTCATCTAAAACAATAATGTAAATATGATCAACATACTAGGGATAGCGGCTGCTAAAATCGATGGCATCATCAAGTAATGCTTGATGTCTTAGAAGGAATGCTCACACTTATCATCCCACTTAAACTTCATATCCTTCTTGGCAAGTGCTTAGAATGGTTGACATTTTCTTGATAGGCTGGATATGATGCATCTTGGAGATGCCTATTGCCCTTATAATGATCTGAGTTGAGTTAAACTTTTAGATGGTGGAATTTCTAATATCTCCTTGGTCTTTTATGGATTGATTTTGATTCCCTGGTATCGAACAAAAAACTTGCAGAATTTCCCTGAAGCTACTCTGATGCACACTTTAGGGGGTTCATTTTGAGGTTAAATTATCTTAACTGATCAAAATCTACTCTTAAGTCAAAGACATGGTCTTCCTTTTCCCTACCTTTGACCATGAGATCATCGACATAACACTCGACTTGATGATGAATGTGTTCATCGAACATTCTAGTCATAGCTGTATGTAGCATCATTTTTAAGGGGAAGGCATGACCTTATAGATAGATTACGATTTTGAAGTAGTGTTTAATTCATCTTCAGGGGCTATCTTTATTTGATTATATCCAAATGAGCCATCCATTAAAAAGAAGACTGCATGAGATGAGGCAATGTCCACCATCAGCTCTAGGATTGGTAGTGGAAATTCATCTTATGGACATGCCTTATTTTAAATCTGAAATTAATGCATATGTGAATTTGGTCATTCTTTTTGTTAAAAGGGATGATGCTGGCTAACAAGGTAAGGTATTTTTCTTCTCGGATGAAGCCAGCATCAATTAGTTTCTTGACTTCATAAATGACCTATTATTCTATATCTAATCGCATGCCTCTAGAAGCTTACTTTATAGGGTTAGCAGTAGGCTCTATCACTAGTTCATGGACCACTACATCAGGAGCCAATCCAGGCATCTCTTCATAACTCCATGCAAAGTAGTCCTTAAACTCAGTTAATGGCCTAACTAAGTCATTGGTTTCAATTTCATTCAACAAAGAAATAATGGATGTCGAGCGTGGATCTTCTTTAGCTCCTAAGTTGATTTCTTTGAGCTCATCGATGGTTGACTTGATCTCTTCTTTGAACTATAGCAGTGCATCTTTGACTTCAAAATCATCTAGATTTTTTGATATTTTTAAGCACAGCTCCTCATATGAGTTAATGTGATTTGAAAAAAACTTATCAGATTCCAAATGATTGGTAATGACTAAGCAGTAATCATCATCATCGACTGGATCCACTGTACCGAATCCTAGTCTCGATCTTGATTGAGAAATTTTGCATTTGTTCTTCCATATTCCTTCAAAGTAGTTTGACCTATTCTTTGACCAAGTATATGAGATTAAACCTTTCTTTTTCAAAATTATGAACACAAGGCAAGTACCAACCAAAAAGTAATTCTATTAAATCTTCATATGAATCATCCCCAAGTTCTAGATCAACTTCTTGACTAGAGGATGATGCTCATAGAAAGAACCTCTTAGTCTTTATAGCTATGGATGACTTAGGGATTTCATTAACTACCAAACCCTCAACTTTTTGAGAGGAAAGTGGGCTTATAGCTAAGGTTCCCAATTGATACCTAACTATTTCACATATAGACTTGGATACAGTTATGTTTTACTTTGGAGCCTGATCTTCATCACTATCTGGATCAAGTGTCACCTCCAGTGGAATCTACTACTGAGAAGGGATGGCTGGTGTGCTAACCATATTAGCTTCATCCTATGAACTAGATTCTTAATCTACATGGATAGCAGGTGTACTCCTGGTAGCTAAACATATCTTCTATTAGGTGGCCAAAAGGAGATTTTCCATTCCTGGGAATGCATCTGAATTGGCCTCTTCCTCTGCCAGGTGGAGGTCAAGTCATCCTACCCATATGTTCGAATGGAGTAACGAACTGTAGGTGGAATCTAATGTCAGCCCACTCCTCCTCCAATCCGCTCCCTATTTTCTTTTTTTCATCTTCTCTTTTCTTTTCTTTTTCTTTTCTATTTCTATTTCTTTTTCTTTTTCTTTTTCTTTTATTTTTAAACTTTGGCCAAGTCTGTGAGAATAAACATGTTGATTTTGAGGGAGGTAGTAAGCCGCATCCTCATATATGTCAACCTCGTGAACTATAAATGGCTAAGATCCCCTTTGACAAAGTCGATGCTCCCACCTCTCATGAACACCATACACTGATGTAGAGAAGATGGAATTATGTTGTTCTCATGTATCCATGGTCTACCAAGCAAAGCATTGAAAGATGTATCTGAGTCTATAATGTAAAACTTGGCTTCAGTCTTCCAATCATCTATCTCCACGAGCAACACTATGGAGCCTAAGTCCTATTGACCTCACTTCTGGAGTGCGGATTAAATCTTCCCATCTTATACTTAGGATTCTTCCAAACACTAAGACTTCCCTAGTTATAATACACTTCTAATAATTAGATAAATACTTAACCTAAGCCTAAAGACTTAGACGGTTAACCATAGGATTAGGTTATGCCTTAGGGATTAGGATAATCCACCTACCCTACAACCCAAATCCAATCCATGTTCACCTTCTCAAACCAAACCTCAAGTTTAATTCAAACATAAAATTCAAATCCAAATCCAAACCCAAATTCCAAAACCAAATTATTGAAGCCCATCATTAAACCCAAACTTGAAACCCTTCCTAAGTCATATGACCTATCCCATGGACATAGCCAAATCTTAATCCAAATCATTCCAAAATCAATTGATTTTCTAATAATATACATATATTTTTATTCAACTTCCTAAATATAAATAGAATTTACATTCAAATGATCAAAACTAAATCAAATTAAATCAAAACCCTTCCTAAGCCATATGACCTATCCCATGGACTTAGACAAATCTTAATCCAAATCAAGTCAAAATCATTTGATTTTCTCACAAATCAATCATATGTTTAATCATCTTCACAAATTTAAATGAAATATACATTTAAATAAACAAAACTAAATCAAACCAAATCAAAGTCCAAACCTAAGCCACATGTCTCAACTCCATGGACTTTGCCAAATTCTTTTATTCCAAAATCCAAATTCAATTTATTTTCTCATGAATCAATCATACCTTCAATCATATTCACAAGTATAAATGAAATATATAATCATCAAGCCAAATCAAAATTAACCCAAGTTAAACCCAACTTAACCTTTTTGACTTGAAATGTTCAAATGAACCAAAACCCATTTGAACCCAAGCCAATTAAAATTGAATTTAAATATCAATCCCAAATACATATAAAAACTCGAGTAAATCAAACTCAACCCAAAATCAAGCCAACTAAACCCAATTAGTCCACTTAGTCCAAAGTGGCCAATTCGACCTAATTGAGCCAAGTTCTAGTCCTACCCAAATTGGATTGAACCAAGCCGATCAAAACCTCCCATCATGATTATTGATCACCATAGGTTGATCAATTATCACAAATTAGGTCAAACCAAGTCAACTTAGTCATTTGACCAAGTCAACCCCTTAACCCATATCAACCCAAACTAGCTAAATTACAACCTAAGCCAAATCTCTTGAAACTAATGATTCATACCAAATCAAAATCAATATTTGAATATGACTTGACCTTCAATTGAATCAAAGCAAACCGAATTAGCCCTCTTGACCCAAGTTGACCCAAATTGACCTAAAAGCACAAATTGGGTCAAATCAAAAGATAAACATTATCGATTACAACCAATGGCTCAAGTTCATTTTAAACTTATTATTGAACTTGACCAAAGCCATGATTGGACCCAATCGAACCCAATTGACCTACTTAGCCTAAATTGACCTAAAGGTTCAAGTTGACCTAACTAAAAACTAAATCCAAAATAATTGAAACCAAAGCCTACAATCATCTTCAATTGGTCAACTAAACCAAAACCAACACCCAACCCAAGCCAATTTGGTTAATTTTGTCAAATTGTTCAACTTAACCCATTTGACCCAAATGAATTAAAATGAGCCAAAATCAAATCTAAGCCAAACTAAACCAAACCTATTGAACCAAAACATCCCAAATGATCATATGAACTTGACCTAATTTGACCAATTGGTCAACCTAACCCAACATAACCCAATTTGACCTAAATGAGTTAAATTGAGCCAAAACTAACCAAATTAACTCCAATTGACTTGAAATTTGGGTTAACCTACTTTTGGATCATTTCAAATCTATCCAAATCAAATCCAATGCCAAATCATCACTATACCCTTCGGTCAAGGGCATCACATGATACAAATCACATATGTAAGTGGTCTTGTCCATTCCTTGGCACTTGGTACTATCCCAATGAACCACCTAGGCACCTAGGACACTGCCCAACCTGACCCAAGGGGTGATTGGGTTGGCCTTGATCCATGAGAGATAAAATCACCTCACCCTCACAATTAGAGCATTTGAAACCCATAGGACACCCATGATTCCTCTTTGGTAGCCACATCTACACTTTCAACCAACCAAGCCGAGCCAACTCACCTCCTTCCTGCAACCCACGCCTCCATGAGATGGCTGGACGGCCAGTAGAAGCCAAACCTGATCCCATCATCCAATCAAGATGAAGGGGGTATACACCCCTACGTTTCTACTCAGACACACACAAAAATCATTCCTTAGAGCCCTAGCTACCCAAGATGACCCGCTAGAGCCATTCCCTAAGCTCCCAAGTTCATTCCTCAATCAAAAAATTCCATTACGATCCGTCTAGAGATAGGACACTCCTATTTCTGACCTAACTTACCCATTTCTTCATCAAACTCAAATTAAATTTGCACGTACCTTCCCTAGGCCTCATTGAGCAAGAACAAATCATCTCCCAAGCTTCCTGAGCACCGGAGGTGGGACTTCAATCAAAGTTGAGCTCCAAATTATTGGTTCATGGCCTTCCTAGGGAGCATCGAGGAATTGATCAAATTGCTACTCAACAAGGCTTCTCCTCCACCAAATGAAGCTTCCTTAATCATTTGACCCACCAATCTTAAGGTCCGGTGATGTATGCTTTTAAAAGCGATACTTAGGGAAAAATGGGTTGGAGCTTTTTGAAGAAATCCTACATCTCGAGTGATCTTAACCATTGGATCCCCTTTGATTGATGTCGTGAAGGTGTGGGATCCAATTGGAGTTGATTCAAACTTGGGTAAGCTCGGATCAAGTGAGCAATGGGGAATGGAGTCCATTCTCCCTCACTCGCGTGATGTTAGACACCATCTGTTTCACATGATCAAAATGAATGGTCATGATTAGATCACCTAGATTGATCTTATTTAATCCTATTAAGCATGGGATTAATCGTAGCCATTCGATCTTAGATGGGACGGTGGATGGGATAGCATGTTTGCCACAGCCACATAGGCGAGTTGGATAAGTTTTAAGTAGCCAATCTTGTGGTGCCACATGGAAAGTGCACCATGTGGTGCCAAAAGGATTAGGCTTAATTAATCATTTTAACAGCTGAAACTTCTAAAAATCATAAAAAATCATAGAGAAATAAAAAATGTAAATAAATACTCATTTTAAAGGTATTTCAGAGGAGAATTAATTTAAAATGATCTTAACTAATTTTGAATAGTAAGGTTTAATTACAAATTTAATTAACTTAATTACTCTTTAATTACTTAAGCAATTAATCCCAAATTTTGTGGGTTAATTTAATGGGATGACCTCTACCTCTCATGATTTTCTTGTATTTATTGCTCACTTAGTTAGGAAAAATGACTAATTAAACCATAATTACTCTTTTAAGTTAATTAATGGTTAATTAATCCCATGAATAGTAATAAATTAGTTAATTAAGTTTATTAATCATTGTTCAATAGTAAGTGATTTAAGGAATAGGGTTGGGACCCCTTTCCCTATGTTCATTTCACCCTTTTTTAAAATAAAATTAAATAAGATTTAACTAATTGATTAAATCACTTAATCAAATTCAAATCATAATCACATCAGACCTTAATTAATTAAATCATGGGGTAGATTTTTAGGTGTTTAATAACCTAAAGGAGTATAATGAAATTAATGTTAGTTCACATGTGTGGAAAAACCATAAGAGTAATTAATTAAGTCCCTTAATCTAATTAACTATTAATCATGAGCCAATTGCATTAGGCCCCTTTTATTTCCTAGGATCATTGAAAGTTTATTTTCCATGCATATCATGTTGGCTCATAATTATTTAGTTAATTACTTTAAGGTGACATATGTAAGGGTAATTAATTCATCTAATTAAGGGTTCAAATTAATTAACCCATAAAATCAACTTAATTACATTTCTTTAAATTAAATCAAATCAGTAATGTGGGAATGGGTTTAAAACAACAAGTGATGATTTCTCTTCTTATCTTTAAATCAAATCAAATCTGAAACTTAATTAATAAAGAAGCTTTGGTTTGCTTTAAATAAACTTATTTGATTTGATTGTCCTTAAAAACTAGTTTGGTTGAATGAATCACATGCTTATATTTGATTATCCTTTTTCTAATCATGTTAAATTGGGTATGCCATTTGAATTCATGCATCCATCTTTTCAAAATCAAGTAAAATAAAATGATTTTCTTTATGTAAGCTTCCATATGTTGATTTAATTTAATATATGCATGGCTATTATCACTATTAAATCCAACTGTATTTTTCAAAAGCTTATAAAGGAATAATAAATCCACAAAACTTAAAAACCTAAACATAAAGTAAGTAAAACCTAAAAATATAATAAATAAAAAACCTAAACCTAAATAAAATAAAATAAAAAATAACATAAACTAAAACCTAAACCTAAACATAAAAATAAAATAAAATAAAATAAATATAAATAAATTAAATTAAAATAAATAAAAAACATAAACTAAATTAAAAAATAAAATAAGCGAAAGAATAAAAAACTTAAATAAAATAAAAACTAAACATAAAATAAAAATAAGATAAACCTAAATTAAAAGAAAATAAAAACTAAATAAAAACCTAAACCTAAAAAATAAATCTAAAAATAAAACCTAAAAATAAATAAATAATAAAACCCAAACCCTAAATTGAAAATAAAAACTAAACTTAAAATAAAAATAAAATAAACAAAATAAAATAAACCTAAACCTAAAATAAAATAAACAAAACTAAAAAATTAAAACCTAAACCCTAAAACTAAGTAAAATAAAATAAACTAAGACCAAAACTAAAAGAACCTAAAACCTAAAATAAAACCTAAACCTAAACCTCACTAAATAAAATCAAACCCTAAACCAAACAATAAAAAATAAAACCTAAACTTAAAAAAATAATAAAATAAAAAGCTAAAAAAAAATAAACATAAATCTAAACCTAAACCTACAATAAACTAAAATAAAGAACTAATCTATGAAAATAAACATAAAAATAAATAAACTAAACTAAAATAAAATGGAAAATAAACTTAATAAAATATAAAATAAACCAAGTAAACTAAATAAACTAAACTCTTTTTGCTTAATTTTTTTTTAAAGATCCCTAACCCCAAATCTTAAAAGCTAAATCTTAAACCCTACCACGGACAATAGCCCAACCACTAACCTAGGCCACAAACCTATACTAACCTAACTCCACTCTAACCTGATACCCACAACTAACTACCCTAACCATGAACTGAGCCATGACCTACACTTAACTAAACCAATTGATCCTCTGATCCTCCCAACACTAATCACTACCAGTCAGGCCTAAACTAACTGACGTGACCTAAAACTGAGCCCTAACTGAGCCAGACCTTAACCTAAGATCACCTGAGCCCTACCCCCTGAGCCACTAAAATGTGAAACCTAACAGGACAAAAATAAATAAAATGTGACCTACCAATTAAACTAAACCTTAAAGCTGTAAAGATAAAATGGGCTAAAATAAACCTAAACCTAAACTAAAATAAACCTAAAAAAATATAAATAAACCTACCTTAACATAAATAACAACCTAAACCTAAACCTCATGCATAAATAAAACCTAAACTTAAAGATAAAAAAATAAAACTAAACTAAAAAATAAACATAAACCCAAACTAAGATAAATAAACCTAAAATAAATAAACTAAAAATAAAAAATAAATGGTAAAAATAAAATGGATAAACTAAAATAAATAAAAATAAATAAAGAAACTAAATAAACTACCAAAAAGACCCTACCTAAAATAAACTACCCACCCTAAACCTTTAACCCTAAATTTGAAACCCTAAACCACTAAACTAAACCTAACTAACCCCCCTAAACCCTAAACCCTGACCCTCCAAACCTAAACCCTGACCCTAACCTGATCCTAACATAAACCTAAGCCACCAAAATATAAACTAAGATAAAACTAATATCAACCTAAATAAAATAAATACCTAAAATATATAAAGTAAACTAAATAAAACAAAAAATAAACTAAAATACATAAAATAAAATAAACTAAATAAATAAAATAAACTAAATTAGCAACTGGTTTGCTTTTTTAAACCATAATCAACCCTAAACCTAAATCTAAATCTAACTAAACCCTGGGCCTCAACCTAACCTCTAACCCTACTTAACTCTAAATCTAAACCTAAATAAAAATAAATAAATAAATACCATGACCCTTAAACTAACTGACCCTACCACTACCTACCTTAACTCCCTAAACCTATGGCTCACACAGATCCCCAGGCCCCTACAACCTGACCCTAAACCCTCCTCCCCTGAGCCCAGGCCCACCTGGGCCCTAAACTCAGGCCACATCACTGAAACCTCCTTACCACTACCCAACCTCCACCTAAAAAACTTAAACCCAAACTGACCTAAACTAAATCCTAAACCCTAAACCCTAAACCCTAAAACCCTAAACCCTAAAACCTAAACCCCAAACCCAAAACCCAAAACCCTAAAAACCTAAACACCAAAACCTAAATTAAATAAAACCTAAAAATAAAATAAATAAAAAAACTTAAACCTAAATGAAATAATAAAATATAAGAAAATAATAACCAAAACTAAAATCTAAACCTAAACCTAAAAATAAAATAACATAAAAAATAAAAATAAACTAAAATAAATTAAAAAAACCTAAAATAAACTTAAAAATTAAATAAACCTTAGAATAAAAAATTTTAATAAAATAAAAACTAAAAGTAAAATAAAAATAGAATAAACTTAAAAAGAAATAAAATAAAAAATAAAATAAAACTAAATAAAAGCCTAAAAATAAAACTAAAAATAAAAGGTAGAAATAAATAAATAAAATAAAACCCAAACCGTAACTGAAAATAAAAACTAATCCTAAAATAAAAATAAAATAAAAAAAATAAAATAAACCTAACCCTAAACTAAAATAAACTAAACCACAACCAATAAAACCTAAACCTAAACCTAAAAAAAACATAAGCCTAAAAAATAAAACTAAAAATAAAAGGTAGAAATAAATAAATAAAATAAAACCCAAACCATAAATGAAAATAAAAACTAATCCTAAAATAAAAATAAAATAAACAAAATAAAATAAACCTAACCCTAAACTAAAATAAACTAAACTACAACCAAAAAAACCTAAACCTAAACTTAAAATAAACTAAGCCTAAATCCTAAAATAAATAAAATAAAATAAAATAAAAGTAAACCTAAACCTAAACTAAAAAATGAAACCTAAAAATAAACCTAAAATAACAAATTTAATACCTAAACTTAAAAAAAAATAAAATAAAATCATAAACCTCAACTTAAAATATAAAATAAAACCTTAAGCTAAAAAATAAAATAAAAATAAAACTAAACTAAAAAATAAACATAAACTGAAACATAAACCTAAGAAAAACTAAAATAAAAAAATAAACTAAAATAAATAAACTAAACTAAATAAATTTAAAAAAATAAACCTAAATAAAAATTAAAATTATAATAGACCAAAATAAATAAAAAATAAAATAAATAAACCTAAACATAATGGTTTACTTAAATTTTTTTTAAAACCCCTAAACCCTAAACCTACAACCCTAAACCCTAAACACTAAACCCTAAACGCTAAACTAACCCTAAACTTTAAACCTTAACCCTAAACCATAAACCCTAACTTAACCCTAAACCATAAACCCTAAACCTTAAAAACCCTAACCTCTAAACCCTATGCAAAACCTAAATCGTAAGCTTTAAAGCCTAAATCTTAAAAACTTGAAAACCTAAAAATAAAATAAATAAGAAACTTAAACCTAAATAAAATAAAATAAAATAATATAAACTAAAACCTAAACCTAAACATAAAAATAAAATAAATTAAAATAAACTAAATTAAAATAAATAAAAACATAATATAAATTAAAAATTAAACTAAAATAAAGAATAAAAAACCTAAATAAAATAAAAACTAGACATAAAATAATAATAAGATAAACCAAAACTAAAATAAAATAAAAACTAAATAAAAACTAAATAAAAATCTAAACTTAAAAAATAAACCTAAAAATAAAACCTAAAAATAAATAAATAATAACACCCAGACCTAAACTGAAAATAAAAACTAAACTTAAAATAAAAATAAAATAAACATAAACCTAAAAAAAATAAACAAAACTAAAACAGTTAAAACCTTAATCTAAACCTATATCCTTGTCTAAAAAAATAAAATAAACTAAATGTAAACGTAAACCTAAACTAAAAAATAAAACCTAAAAATTAACCTAAAATAAAAACCCTAAACTTAAATCCCAAAAAGCTAAAAACATAAACCTAAACTAAATAAAACCTAAAAATAAAATAAATAAAAAGACCTACCCAAAATAAAATGAAAAAATAAAATAAAATAAAAACTTAAGCTAAAACCTAAACTTAAGCCTAAACATGAACATAGAAAGAAAATAAAATAAAAAAGAAAAACTAAACAAAAATAAAATAAATAAAAACCTAAACAAAACAAAAAAAACATAAATAAAATAAAACTAAAATTAAAATAAAAATAAAATAAACCTAAAATAATAGTAATATAAACCTAAACCAAAACTAAGATAAACTAAATGAAAATAAATAAAACTTAAACCTAAACCTAAAATTAACTAAACCTAAGCCAAAACCTAAACTAAATAAAAGAAAATAAAAGAAAAATAAACCTAAACCTAAACTAAGAAATAATACCTAAAAATAAACCTAAAATAAAAACCTAAAACCTAAACTGAAACCTAAAAAATTAAAATAAAAAACTAAACATATACTTAAAAATAAACTAACTAAACTAAAATAAAATAAAAATAAACTTAGATAAAATTAAAAAAAATAAAATAAACTAAAATAAATTAAATAAACTAAATATATGAGTTTACTTAATTTTTTAAAAAATCAAAAATAAATACAAATAAAAAACCCTAGACCCTAAACCCTAAACCCTAAAACCTTAAACCCTAAACCCTAAAACCCTAAAACCCTAATTCCTAAACCTTAAACCCAAAACCCTATACCCTAAAATCAATAACCTTAAACCCTAAAACCTAACCCCCAAACCATAAACCCTAAACCCTAAATCCTAAACCCTAAAATCAATAACTCTAAACCCTAAAACCTAAATCCCAAACCATAAACCCTATACCCTTAATCTAAAGTAAATAAAACCTAAATAAAAAATAAATAAAAAACATAAAACTAAATAAAATATAAAAATAAAATAAAATAAAAACCTAAACTAAAACTAAAACTTAAACATAAACCTAAAAATAAAATAAAATAAAAAATAAAAACTAAATAAAAATAAAATAATTAAAAACTTAAGCCAAACTATAAAATAAAATAAACCTAAAAATAAAAAACCTAAATAAAATAAAAATAAATGTAAAATAAAAATGAAATAAACCTAAAATAAAATAAAATAAAAAGCTAAACCTTAAAATAAATAAAAAATAAAACCCAACTCCTAAATTAAAAATAAAAACTAAACTTAAAATAAAAATAAAATAAACAAAATAAAATAAACCTAAACCTAAACTAAAATAAACTAGACTAAAATTAATAAAACCTAAACCTAAACGTAAAATAAACTAAACCTAAACCCTAAACTAAATAAATTAAGATAAATAAAAATGAACCTAAACCTAAACTAAAAAATAAAATGTAAAAAAACTTTTAAAAATAAAATAAAAACCTAAGCCTAATCTTAAAAATTAACATAAAACTTTAACCATAAAAATAAAATAAAAATAAAAATAAACTAAAAAATAAACATAAACCTAAGCCTAAACTTAAAATATAAACTAAAATAAATAAACCTAAATAAGTAAACCAAACTAATTATAAATAAAATATTAACCTAAATAAAAATAAAGTAATAAAATAAACTAAAATAAATAGACAAAAACTAAATAAACTAAATAAACCTAAACCTACCAGTTTAATTATTTTTTTTTTAAAAAAATTATATAACCTAAACCCTAAACTATAAATCCTAAATCCTAAGGCATAAACCCTAAACCCTCAACTAACCATAAACCTTATAGCATAAAACCCTATACTCAAAACCTTAAACTCTAAACCAATCTTAAACCCCAAGATAACCCTACACCCTGAAAACCCTCAACCCAAAAGCCTAAACACTACACCCTAAACCCTAAACCCTAAACCTTAACCTTAAACCCTAAACCCTAAAACCCTAAACCCTAAAACTCTAAAGCCTAAACCCTAAACCCTAAAAACCTAAAAACCTAAACCTAAACTAAATAGAACCTAAAAAATAAAATAAAAAACCTAAACTAATACTTAAAACTAAACCTAAACCTAAACCTAAACCTAAAAAAAATAAAATAAAAAATTAAAACTTAACTAAAATAAATAAATAAAAACATAAGCTAAACTAAAAAAATTAATAACCTAAATAAAATAAAATAAACCTAAAATAAAATGACTTAAAAACTAAATAAAAATCTATACCTAAAAAATAAACTTAAAAATAAATAAAAAATAAAACCTAAACCCTAAACTAAAAAAAAACCTAAACCTAAAATAAAAATAAAATAAACCTCAAACCTAAAATAAACTAAACTAAAATAAATATAACATAAACCTAAACTGTAAAAAATAAACCTAAAACCTAAACCTAAAAAAATAAAATACAAACCTAAACTTAAACTTAAAAAAATAAAATAAAAATAAAACTCAACTAAAAAATGAACCTAAACCTGAAAAACAAACTAAATTTAAAACCCTAAGCCAAAATAAATAGACCTAAAATGAATAAATTAAACTAAATAAAAATAAAAAATAAACCTAAATTAAAATTAAAATTTAAATAAACTAAAGTAAATAAAAAATAAACAAAATAAACCTAAACCTACCAATTTTTTAATTTTTTTTAAAAAACTCTAAACCCTAAACCTTAACCCAAAACTAACCCTAAACCTTAAAACCAAAACCCTAAACCCAAAAAGAATAAAGCCTAAAGCCCTAAACCCTAAACCCTAAATCATACACCCTAAACCCTAAACCCTAAACCCTAACCCTAAACCCTAAACCCTAAACCCCAAACCCTTAGCTTAAGCCTAAAGTTACTAAATACATTAAATAATAAACTTGAACCCTAACCTTAAACCTTAAACCCTAAACCCCAAACCCCAAACCTAAACCTAAAGTAACTAAATAAATTTAAAAAATAAACCTAAACCCTAAAGCCTAATAAACCTTAACCTAAACCTAAACCCTAAGAATGAGCAGAACCTTGATGGTAGAAACATCACCGTCAGCCAGGGTCAATTTATATCTAGTAGTGGAGGCTAAGGCGGAGGCTATGCATTTTGTAGTGGTGGTGGGGGATCTGGAGGTGTTGGTGGATATTGAGGTGGTGGTCAGAGCAGTGGTGTTTATGGTGGCGGGAGGAGCAACGGAGGTTACAACCATTATGGTGGCAGAGGTAGAGATCAGGGATATGATGGTGGATCCCACTGGTGGAGAGGTCGGGGTGATTCTGATGGGAACTATAGAAACTGAAGAACGACCAATCTGATTTGCTGCTTATGGAACTATGTCTTTATAGTAGAGATGATTCTAGTTTTCTAAGGTTTTTTATTTGCTTTATGCATGCTCATTTTTTATCTATGTCATCGCTTGTGTCTTATAAAAGTTGGTGTGTTACTTGGTTGATGAAATAAAAAAAAAAAATATTGAATCTTAATTTATTCTCTACTATTAAAAAATAACCACAAACCTTAAACCCTAAATTAAAACCAACCTTAGACCTAAACTAGAAACCCTAAACCCTAAGTCCTAAACCCTAAATCCTAAACCCTAAAACCCTAAGCCCTAAACCCAAAACCCTAAGCCCTAAACCAAAAACTTAAACCTAAAATAAAAATAAAATAAACCTAAACCCAAACTAAAATAAACTAAACTAAAATAAATAAAACCTAAACCTAAAAATAAAAAATAAAACCTAAACCTAAAAAATAAAATAAAAATAAAACTAAACTAAAAAATAAACATAAACCTAAACTTAAACCTAAAAAATAAACTAAAATAAAAACATAAACTAAAATAAATAAACCAAACTAAATAAAAATAAAAAATTAAACCTAAATAAAAATAAAAAATAAACTAAATTAAAATAAGTCAAAAATAAACTAAATAAACCTAAACCTATTGGTTTACTTATATTTTAAAATAAACCCTAAACCCTAAACCCTAAGCCCTAAATCGCTAAATCCAAAACCCTAAACCCTAAAACAAACACAAAACCAACAACCTAAACCCTAAACCGTAAACCCTAAACACTAAAATCCTACACCCTAAACCTTAAACTAACCCTAAACCCTAAAGGCTAAAACCTAAAGCCTAAACCAGAAATCATAAAAACAAAACCCCAAGATAACCCTAAACCTTAAACTAAAAACCCTAAACCCTAAAAACCCTAAACCTTAAAGCCTAAACACTAAATTCTAAACCTTAAACCCTAAACCCTAACCTAAAAGCCAAAACCCTAAAACCCTAAACCCTAAACCCTAAACCCTAAACCTAAAGCCTAAACCCATCTTGCTTTCTTGGTTCTTGATGTAATTCTACCAGCTGGGACAAAGGCAGATGGTACAATATCGTAGATGAAGGTAGTCTCTAATCACCGCTGAAACCCTCGGTGAAACTAGCTAAAGCCCTATTTGAAACTTTGCATTCTAGTTTCTTAGTTCAGAATGAGAATCCAAGTCAAGTCGCATCGCACTAATTTTCTTGAGTTATCTCAGGTGTGTCAGCAATGAAATTCATTCTTCTCCCTCTGTACTTGGTGGACGCATGGGTGCCCTATTGGAGCCATTCCTTCTTTGGATTTTGAGAAAAGGTAGAGTTTGAGTTTTCCCTAAACCCTAAACCCACTCTTTCTTAAACCATAAAAACCCTAAACCCTAAAGGCTAAAACCCAAAGCCTAAACCCTAAAAACCCTAAACCTTAAAGCCTAAACACTAAATTCTAAACCCTAAACCTTAAACCCTAACCTAAAACCTTAAACCCCAAAACCCAAAACCCTAAACCCCAAATCATAAACACTAAACCCTAAAAACCTTAAAACCTAAACCTCAACTAAATAAAGCCTAAAAATAAAATAAATAAAAAGCATAAACATGAATAAAATAAAATAAATAAATAAAATTTAAACCTAAATTTAAACCTAAACCTATAAATAAAATAATATAAAAAATAAAAATATACTAAAATGAAATAAAGAAAAACCAAAACTAAACTTAAAAAAATAAAATAAACCTAAGAATAAAAAACCTTAATAAAATAAAAGCTAAATGTAAAATAAAATAAATTAAATCTAAAATAAAATAAAATAAAAACTAAATAAAAATCTAAACCTAAAAATTAAACCTAAAAATAAATAAAAAATAAATCCTAAATCATAATCTAAAAAAACCTAAACCTAAAATAAAAATAAATAAAACCTAAACCTAATTCTAAAATAAACTAAACCTAAACTTAAGCCTAAACTAACTAAAAGAAAATAAACTAAAAATAAATCTAAACCTAAACTAAAAAATAAATCCTAAAAATAACCTGAAATAAAAACCTAATTCGTGAACCTAAAAAAACTAAATAAAAACCTAAACCTAAACCTAAAAATAAAAAGTAAAACCTAAACCTCAAAAATAAAATAAAATAAAACTCAACTAAAAAAATATTAAACCTGAACCTAAACCTAAATAATAAACTAAAATAAAAAACCTAAACTAAAATAAGTAAACCTAAAATAAATAGACTAAAATAAATAAAAATAAAAAATAAACAAAAATAAAATTAAAAATAAAATAAAATAAAATAAATAAATAAACTATATAAACTAAAGAAACCTAAACCTATCGATTTACTTAATTTTAAAAAAAAATCCTAAAACATAAACCCACCCTAAACCCAAAAACTAACCCAAAACCAACAACCTTAAACCGACAACCCTAAGCCCTAAAAAACCCTAAACACTAAACCATAAACCATTAACCCTAAACCTTAAACCCTAAACCCTAAACCCTAAAACCCTAAAACCCTAATCCTAAACCCTAAACCCTAAACCCTAAAATCAACAACCTTAAACCCTAAATTTAAACCTAGTAAACCCTAAAATAAACAACCCTAAACCCTAATACTTAAATCCCAAACCCTAAACCCTATACCTTTAACCTGAAGAAAATAAAACCTAAATAAAAAATAATTAAATAAATATATACCTAAATAATACAAAAAATAAAAACCTAAACATAAACCCAAAAATAAAAAAAAATAATAAATAAAAACTAAACAAAAATAAAATAAGTAAAAACTTAAACCAAAGTATAAAATAAAATAAACCTAAAAATAAAAAACCTAAATAAAATAAAAATAAATCTAAAATAAAAATGAAATAAACCTAAAATAAAATTAAATAAAAACTTAAACCTAAAAATAAATAAAAAATAAAATCCAAATCCTAAATTAAAAATAAAAACTAAAACTAAAATAAAAATAAAATAAATAAAATAAAATAAGCATAAACCTAAACTAAAATAAACTATACTAAAATTAACAAAACCTAAATCTAAGCCTAAAATAAACTAAACTAAACCCTAAACTAAATAAAGAAAGATAAATAGAAAATAAACCTAAACCTAAACTAAAAAAAATAAAATCTAAAAATAAACCTAAAATAATAAAATAAAAACCTAAACCTAAACCTAAAAATAAACCTAAAACTTAAGCCATAAAAATAAAATAAAAACAAAAACAAACTAAAAAATAAACATAAACCTAAGCTTAAACCTAAAATATAAACTAAAATAAATTAACCTAAAATAAATAGACAAAATAAAATAAAAATAATAATTAAACATAAAAAATAAAAATAAAATAAACTAAAATAAATAAACAAAACTAAATAACTAAATAAACTAAACCTACTGGGTTTGGTTGTTTTTTTTAAAAACCATAAACCCTAAACCCTAAACCATAAATCCTAAAACCCTAAACCTCAAACTAATCCTAAACCATAATCCTAAACTTACACCTAACCCCTTAAACCCTAAACCCTATTCCTAAACTAAACCTAAACTACCTAAACCCTCCTAAACTAATCCCTAAAACCATAAACCCTAAGCCCTAAATGACCATAAACCCTAAAGTCAACCTTAAACTCTAATCTTAAACCTAAACTGACCTAAACCTAAACCCTACTGAAAACCCTCCCTTAAAACTAAACACTACACCCTAAATACTCAACCCTAAACCCTAATCTTAAACCCTAATCCCTAAAACCTTAAACCTTAATTCTCTAAACCTAAACCTAAACCTAAACCTAAACTAAATAAAACCTCAAAATAAAATAAATAAAACCTAAACAAAATAAAGAAAAAACCTAAACTAAAACTTAAAACTAAACCTAAACCTAAACCTAAACCTAAAAAAATAAAATTAAAAAATTAAAACTTAACTAAAAAAAAGCCAAACTAAAAAATAGAAAACCTAAATAAAATAAAAACTAAACTTAAAATAAAAATAAAATAAACCTAAAATAAAATGAGATAAAAACTAAATAAAAATCTAAACATAAAAGATAAACTTCAAAATAAATAAAAATAAAACCTAAACCCTAAACTAAAAAAAATCTAAACCTAAAATAAAAATAAAATAAATCTCAAACCTAAACTAAAATAAATTCAACTAAAATAAATATAACCTAAACCTAAACCTAAACATAAAATAAAATATACAAAAAATAAACTAAACCTAAACTAAAAAAAATAAAACCTAAAAAAAACCGAAAACCTAAACCTAAATAAATAAAATATAAACCTAAACCTTAACCTAAAAAAATTAAATAAAAATAAAACTCAACTAAAAAATGAACCTAAACCTAAACCTAAACCTGAAAAATAAACTAAATTTAAAAACCAAAACCAAAATAAATAGACAAAAAATGAATAAATTATACTAAAAAGATAAACCTAAATAAAAAAATTTAAAATAAACTAAAGTAAATAAAAATAAACAAATTAAACCTAAACCTACCATTTATTTAATTTTTTTGAAAAAAAACCATAAACCCTAAACCCTAAACCCAAAAATTATCCCTAAACCTTAAACCCTAAACCCTAAACCCAAATCCTAAACACTAAACCCTAAAAGAATTATCCCTAAAGCTCTAAACCCTAAACCCTAAACTTTAAACCATACACCCTAAACCCTAAGCCCTAACCCTAAACCCTAAACCCTAAACCCCAAACCCTTAACCTAAACCTAAACCTAAACCTAAACTAAAACCTAAACCCATAAACTAAACCTAAACTAAACCTAAACCTAAACTTAAACCTAAACCTAAACCTAAAACCTAAACTTAAACCTAAGCCATAAACCTAAACCTAAACCCTAAACCTAAACCTAAACCTAAACCTTAACCTAAACCTAAACCTATACCTAAACATAAACATAAACATAAACCTAAACCAAAAAAAAAACCTAAACCTAAACCTAAACCTAAAATAAACCTAAACCTAAACCATAAACCTGAACCTAAACCTAAACCTAAACCTAAACATAAAAACCTAAACCTAAATAAATAAAATAAAATAAACCTAAAATAAATAAAGTAAACCATAAACCTAATATACCTAAAAATAAATAAATAAACCTAAAAAATAAAATAAAATAGGTAAAAATAAATTAAAATAAACCTAAATAAAAAATAAAATAAAATAAACCTGCCATGGCTTTTCTGCAGGTTTTCTATTATTTCTATCTTCTGCCTGGCCTTTTCTGTTGCCTACTTGTGGTGGGTTTTCCTGTTGGCTTAATTTTACTCTAGGATCTGGTATTAATAAGGTGGATGTGGCCAAGATGGTTCATTTTTATATGGGTAGTGATTCTCATGCTATGGCGACTATAGTGGTGATACTTATCACCATTCTGCTCTTAGCTATCTCCTTTTCTATAGTGTATATGGCTTTGTTTAGGTTTGCAGATACTAAGGCTCATATGACTTTCAATAAATGGCTACTATCTTCCCACAAGTTTGTAGGCTATGATGGCTGTTATGATTTCACTCCTTTTTGGTTTGGTAGTAGCTCTTGTGATGTAACCCTTCCGCTGAAGTATGGATGCTCATATCTGCATCTGTCCCAATTTGGTGTGGTGAGCAGAGCCTTCTCTCTCACACACTTCTCTATACTTTTCTTAGTTTATCGCTTTTACCTTCCACTTTGTTTGTATTACTCTAATTGTGCTAATTTTTATCTTTCTACATATTTGCATATGCATTTTTTTCTTTCTCTTACAGGTTTGCTCCCTAGAGATGCATTCTCTCATCCGGATGAGCTTTGGCCAAGATCTATCCATTGGCTTATCTATGTTAATCATTTTGTATCTTTTACTTTCATTTTCGCTTTTATTTTGCTTTTGAATGTACTTAGATAGGGGATTTACTCTCTAAGTTATTTGTAGCTCTTTGAGCAGTAGTTTTGGATTTTATCTCCTCTTAAGGATCTTGTAACCCTATTTTTGAGGCAATAAATTCCCCCTATATGGGGTTTCAAAAAAAAAATTTCCCTTAACCTAAACCTAAGGTAATTAAATACATTAAATAATAAACCTAAACCCAAACCCTAATCCTTAAACCCTAAACCTAAACCTGAAGTGACTAAATAATTAAAAAGTAAACTTAAACCCTAAAACCTAATAAACCTAAAGCTAAACCTAAACCTAAACCTTAAGAATGAGCAAAACCTTGACGACAAAAATATCACCGTCAGCCAAGCACAATCTAGATCTGGCAGTGGAGGAGAAGACGGAGGAGGCGATTATCATAGTGGAGGTGGGGATCTAGAGGTGTTGGTGGATATTGAGGTCATGGTCAGAGCAGTAGTGGTTATGGAGGCCGGAGGAGTGACGGAGGCTACAGCCATGGTGGTGGCAGAGGTAGAGATCAGAGATATGATGGTGGATCCCATTACTCGAGAGGTTGGGGTGGTTTTGATGGGAACTAGAGAAACTGAAGAACATCCAATCCGATCTACTGCTTATGGAACTGTGTCTTTATAATAGAGACAGTTTTAATTATCTAGGGTTTTTGATTTGCTCTATGCATGCTCATTTTTTATCTATGTTGTCGCTTGTGTCTTAAAAAAGTTTGTGTTACTTGGTTGATGAAATTGAAAAGAAGAAATGTTGAATCTTAATATGTTATCTACTATAAAAAAAATAACCAAAAAACCTTAAACCTTAAACTAAAATGTGAACTCTAGACCTAAAACCTAAACCATAAACCCTAAACCCTAAACTCTAAAAACCCTAAACCCTAAGCCATAAAACCCTAAACCCTAAACCCTATACCCTAAAACCAAAACCCTAAACCCTAAACCCTAAACCCCAAACCCTGAACCCTAAACTTGAAACTCTAAACTAACCTTAAACCATAAACCCTAAACCCTAAAATGCTAAAAACATAAACCCAAACTAAATAAAACCTAAAAATAAAATAGGTAAAAAAATGTAAACCAAAATAAAATAAATAAATAAAATAAAATAAAAACCTAAACTAAAACCTCAACCTATACCTAAACCTAAAAAGAAAATAAAATAAAAAATAAAAACTAAAATAAAATAAAATAAATAAAAACCTAAACTAAACAAAAAAATAAAAAACCTAAATAAAATTAAATCTTAACCTAAAATAAACATAAAATAAAATAAAATAAAAACTAAATAAAAACCTAAATCAAAAAAAGAAACCTAAAAAAAAATAAAAAATAAAACCTAAATCCTGAACTGAAAAAAAAATATACCTAAAATAAAAATAAAATAAACCTAAACCTAAACTAAAATAAAATAAACTAAAATAAATAAAACCTAAACCTAAAAATAAAAGATAAAATCTAAACCTAAAAAATAAAATGAAAATAAAACTAAACTAAAAAAATAAACATAAACCTAAACCTAAATTTAAAAAATAAACTAAAATAAAATCATAAACTAAAATAAATAAACCAAAATAAATAAAAGTAAAACATAAACCTAAATAAAAATAAAAAATAAATTAAACTAAAATAAGTAAAAAATAAACTAAATAAACCTAAACCTATTAGTCTACTTAATTTTTTCTTTTAAAAAAAACCCTAAACCCTAAGTCCTAAACCCCTAAATCCTAAACCATAAACCCTAAACTTGACACCCTAAAACTAACACTAAACCTACAACTGTAAATGCTAAACCCTAAACCTTAAACCCTAAACCTTAAACTAACTCTAACCTAAGCCCTAAACCATAAAATCCCTAAACCCTAAAGGCTATAATCTAAAGCCTAAACCCTAAAACATAAACAAACCATAAACCTCAAGCTAACCCTAACCCTTAAACTAAAAACCCTAAACACTAAACTGGGCATTAACCTGCCGGATCAACCTTACTGTCGAAATGATAAGATTGTCTATTGCAAAAAACCTCTTGACCATATCATTAAAATCAATACTGATAGCTTTGTGTCTCATAATGGCTCTGGTTGTGGTGGCATTTTCAGGAACTCTAAAGGTCTAGTCCTATGTGCTTTTGCTTATCCCCTTATTTCCTTCACTGTCCCATTTTCTGAGCTTATGGCAATCTTCAAAGCTCTTGAGATTTGCATCCAAAATGGCTGGCTCAATATTTGGATTGAGGTGGATGTTACTGTGATTGATCTTTTGACTTCCACTAAGATGAGCAGGACGGAATTGTACTACCTCCTCAAGCAAACTAGAGCTCTTCTTTCCCAACTAAATTTTAACATCACTCATGTTTGGCATGAAGGAAATGCTTGTCGACTATGCCAATCTGGGTGCTAGATCCGATGGCATCATTTTCTTTGATCAACTCACCTTACCCAAACACTTGCGTGGGCTGGTTAACTTGGACAATTCTGGGTTTCCTTATCTCAGAACCTAATCCAACATTTGTTGTTTTTTTCCAGATTTGTATGCTTCTTTCTTTCTTGGGATTTTTGTTACTTTTTATGCATTTTGTGGATGCTTCAAATGGATATTACTTGTTGTCTTGATAATTGTGTAATGATTTGGAGTTTTAACACTTACTCCTTCATTAGGAGGCTCATTACTTTTGGCATTTACACTGTTAAAGGACTGCTATTGAGCTATATGTATCGATATTTGGAATTATGTTAAGCTATGTGACAATTGCTATTGGTATAGCACCAATCCTATTTGGGACTTTAATCTTATAGCTGCTAGCTACATTTCTAATCCTAGGGGGCTTATTTGGTGCTGGATGGAGATATTTATTTTAATGGGCTTAGCTAATGCTATTAATTTATGCAACCTGCTGTTTATTAAAGATATTACTGCTTGGAGCATCTTAGTTCTCTATGATGTTTCTATGCACTATAGTATTAGTATTGTTTACTATGCTGGTTGCAATAATTATCTTGATGATTTACTGTTAGGTTATTGGATCCTAACTGAAAATGACTGTTGGTTTGACATGCTGATTGTCTCCCATACTCTCTTTGATTCTAGCTTGGATCTAACATTTTTCTTTTACTTCTAGGAGTTATCTTTTACTTTACTTTTGTGCATGAAGAGTCTATTTGGCCTTTTTGCTGATACTTATCATCTTGGCTTGTTATTTATACTGGAACTTGGACCCCATACATCATGCTCTTTTAGAATCCATTTCTGTTTGAGGTCCCTTTGGTGGGATCTTGCTGTGGGGTGCTTACTTTCTTTCTCCCACCTGCTATGGATGTTCTTTGCAGGCTTTCTCACAGGTTGCTGCTGACCTCCTTACCCTTAATGAGACTTCTCATTTGAGTTTTGATATTACTTCTTGGTTATCCTTTTATGTAACTCTTATTTGCACTATTTATTTTCTGCCCTAGATGGAGTTCCTTCAGATTATTACTGGCTGTTTTATTCAAGAGAATCTTTCTGTGCAGGATGCTTCTGAGATTGGGGCTTTGGTCTTCTCTTGCTCCCTGCAGGAATGGGCTTTCATGTTGGCCTTTCTTTTTGGTTTTTATTGTGTTTACCCTCTTTTCTTTATTTCTCTTTCTATCCTGCTGCTAACTTCATGTTGGTCTTCCTCATTTTATCCTTGGCGATTGGATTAATGTGACTAATCATCCGCTAATGCTTTAATATCTCTTCTTCGCCTTGGTTGTTGTGGACTAATACTCTGAGCTATTTGGGGTTTTGGTTTATTTTGTTAGCAAAATGTTGATGATTGCTTGGTGGATTTTGTTTTGAACCCCGGTACTTGTTTTTTATTTGCTTATCAACAGAATCCATTGATCTATCTTTTCTGCTCCCTATCTTCTTTCAGTTAAACTTGTATCAATTGCATTGTTTATCCTGGATGGGTGGTTTTATGGCAAAGCTGGTTTTGTTGTCTTGATTATTTCTTGTCTTGGAGTTGTTGTCTTGGTTTTCAGACTCCTATGTTGGCTCCATCCCTGGTGTAGGATTTCTAGGTCCTATGCTCAGTATGTTATTTCTGACATTGCAATTCTGAGGTTTCTTGGTGTTTGCTATCTGAATTGCTGCATTCAAGATACTTATTCCTATGTTATATCTACTTGGCTATTAACTATGGCATTGCCTACTCTGATTGAGAGGCTTGGATGTTTTTGTCCTATTTGTTGCTGTCCTGGCTAGTTTTTGCTTTGGTTACCTATTATCTTATTTTGGCTGGATTCTAATGATGTTTTCACTTGAATACAATTTTGATCCTTTCTTGGTGGGTTCCATTGTGGCAATAACCCCTATGCTGTTGGGATTGGCTCCCTGATTGCCTGTGCTGTTGCTCAACACCTGTTAGTTATTCCTGTGTTCGGTTATGCTGCACTGGATATGATTAAGGGTTTTAAGCTATATGCTCATCCAGATTATGTTGTTTCTATTTATTTTGGTCATTGGTGTCTGGGCTGTGGCTTTTCTGAATTATGGTACTATGTTGTCCCTTGCTGTCTTGGCCGTGGCTGTCTTGGCTGCTACTGCCTTGGTATGATTAAGGATTTTAAGCTGTATGCTCGTCCAGATTATGCTATTTCTAGTTTGTTTTGGTCATTGGTGTCTGGGCTGTGGCTTTTCTGAATTATGGTACTATGTTGTCCCTTCCTGTCTTGGTCGTGGCTGTCTTGGCTGCTACTGCCTTGGCTATTTTTTTGTCTTGGTTATTTGCTGTCTTGTTTTTCTAGATTCTAATGTGGATCCTAATTTGTATCCCTGTTGCTCTAACTATTTTGTTGTTGGGGTGGTTTCTCTGAGTGCCCTTGCTATTTCTATCTGGGGTATTGCTTATTATCTGATAGCTGTGATCTACATTACCCTTGTTGTTTATATTCCCAACTGGGACCAGAATGGCTTGTGCTCTGTTACTGTCTTTTGTCTTGGTTATCTACTGTCTTGTTTTTTCTGGATTCTTCAGTGGTTTCTATTTGGGGATCTGTCCTGGAATGCAATCTCTATGCGGTCCTTTCATGTCTTGGCTTTGGCTGTCTTAGCTGCTGCTGCCTGGGCTGCCTTTTACTCTTGGTTATCTGCTGTCTTATTTTTCTGGATTCTCATAGGGATCATATCTGGACCCCCAATTTTTCTAATCTGGGACCAGTCAGGTTTGTGCTTACTCCTTGGAATATAATCTCTTTTATTAAGGGGTGGTATTATGAACTATTTTGTCTTTTCCTATCTTGCTATCTTCATGGTACTATGAACTGCTACTGGCTTTTGCTGTCTTGCTTATTGGCTATTTTCTTGGGCTTCTGATTTTGCTGCCTTCCCTTACAATTGTTTCTTGCCAACTATTAATATGGATACTAATAAGGGGCTTGTACCAATCTGCATTCATTATTTTGATTGGGCTTATTTTCTGGACTTTACATCTACCCCTAAGCTGTACTTCTGGCCTGACAGATTCATTTATATATCTTATAACTGGGATGGTGTCATTTAAAGACTCATTGACTTGCTTAGCAGGATTTCAGCAGGCTACTTCTTCTGCTGCTGCTTTCCTGTGGATGGTTTCTATGCTGACCTATTTCATATGCATAAATACGATTTTGTTTAGGTTTGCAGGTAATAAAGCTCACAAGATTATCAACAACTGGGTGCTACCTTCTCACAGGTTTGTTGGCTATGATGGCTGTGATGATCTCACTCCTTTTTGGTTCGGTAGTAGCTCTTGATGCAACCCTTCTGCTGAAGTTGGATGCTCATACTTGCATCTGCCCCATCATGGTGTGATTGAGCCTGAGCCTTCTCTATCACATTTCCTCATTAAGATACTCATATCATATTGTTTCCTTCTATCTTTTTGTCTGTATTACCTTAACTGTTCTAATCTCTCTCTCATTATAACTTTGCAGGTGTTTCTCTTTTCTTATTTTGCAGGTCTGCTCCATACTATCAGGCATTCACACATCCTCTAGAGCAATGGCTTTAATCTTACTTTAGCTTATTATGTTAATCATCTTGTATCTTTTGATTGCTTTAATGCTTTCTTTTGCTTTTGGATGTACCTAGATAGGGGATTTACTCCTTAGGCTGATTGTAGCTCTTTGAGCGTGAGTTCGAGTTTATCCCCTTTAAGGATCTTGTAACCCTCATTTTGTGGCAATAAAATACCCATATGGGGTTTCCCCAAAAAAAAAAAAAAATTCTAAACCCTAAACCCTAAACCCTAACCCTAAAACCCTAAACCCGAAAACCCTAAACCCTAAACCCTAAATCTTAAACACTAAACCCTAAAACCTAAACCTAAACTAAATAAAACCTAAAAATAAAATAAATAAAAACATAAACCTAAATAAAATAAAATAAATAAATAAAATTTAAACCTAAGTTTAAACTTAAACGTAAACCTATAAATAAAATAAAATAAAAAATAAAAATATACTAAAATAAAATAAAATAAAATTAAAACTAAACTAAAAATAAAATAAACCTAAGAATAAAAAACCTTAATAAAATAAAAACTAAATGTAAAATAAAATAAATTTAATCTAAAATAAAATAAATAAAATAAATAAAATTCTAAACCTAAAATTAAACCTTAAAATAAAACCTAAAAATAAATAAAAATAAAACCTAAACCCTAATCTTAAAAAAAACCTAAACCTAAAACAAAAACAAATAAAATCTAAACCTAAGCCTAAACTAACTAAAATAAAAAAAAACTAAAAAAAATCTAAACCTAAAATAAAAAATTAAACCTAAAAATAACCTAAAATAAAAACCTAATATGTGAACCTAAAAAAACAAAATAAAAACCTAAATCTAAACCTAAAAATAAAAAGTAAAACCTAAACCTAAAAAAATAAAATAAAAATAAAACTCAACTAAAAATAAACTAAAGCTAAAGCTAAACCTAAATAATAAACTAAAATAAGTAAACCTTAAACAAATAGACTAAACTAAATAAAATAAAAAATAAATAGAAATAAAAATAAAAAATAAAATAAACTAAAATAAATAAATAAACTAAAGAAACCTAAACCTATTGGTTTACTTAATTTTAAAAAATATCCAAAACCCTAAATTCTAAAACATAAACCCTAAACCCATAAACAAACCCTAATCCTACAACCTTAAACCTACAATCCTAAACCCTAATCCCTAAACCCTAAAAAACCCTAAACCCTAAACCTAAATTAATAAACCATAAAAATTAACTAATAAATAAACTTAATAATAACTAATAATAATAAAAAACTAACTAACAATAACTAAACTAAAAACTAATAAATTAAACTAATAAAACTAATAATAATAATAATAACTAAATCTAAACTAATAATAATAATAAAAATAATAATAAACTAACTAATAAATAACTAAATAACTAAAACCTAAAGCTAAACTAAATAAATAAATTAAATAATAATAATCAAACTAATAATATTAAATATAAACTAATAATAATAATAAACTAAAAAAATCTAAAATAAAACTAATAATAAAATCAACTAAACTAAAATTAAAATAATAAATAATAAAATATAATAATAAAAATGAAACCATAAACTAAACTAAAAAAACTAATAATAATAAATTAATAAGCCTGAACCCAAAAATAAACTAATAAACTAATAAATAAATTAACCAAAACAAAGCTAATATAACTAAAATTTAAATAATAATAAAACCGTAAACTAATAATAATAACTAACTAAACTAAATAAATAACTAACTAAATAATAATCTAATAATAACTAATAAATAAACTAAAATAAAGTAAACCACAAGAAATAAACTAACTATCCTAAAATAATAATAACTAAAACTAAATTAATAACCTAACTAAAACTAAACTAACTAAACTAAACATGAAACTAATAATAAACTAATAATAACATAAAACTAATAAAGCCTAATAATATCTAATAAACACTAAAACTAAAACCTAAACCCTCTTATTGAGCAATTTTGGGATCCCTCGCATTCTTGGTGAGTTTTTGAGTGCTTTCTCTCTTGGATTCCTTATAGATTATCAACCTTGGGCTGATCTCAACCTATTCTTATCACGACACCATGACTCATGGCATCAACTTCTTGAAATCCATGGGGTAAATCCCTTGTGTCGATGGATCCTGCTAGGGCATCAAATTTTTTGGGTAGCCCTACCTCTAAATTACCTATTATTACTAAATCTTTCAAAGATGCTTTAGCTGGTAAGAATTCCTCCACCGAGCCTCCTTTGAATTTGCTTCATAAGACTTTTAAAAGTACTCCAGTAATTATGATTTCATATGAGGATATTGAAAGATTAACTGAGCCTTTTGCTTTTTCTTTGATTGGAAAGTTTTCATTTAAGCGGCCAAAGATGGAAGATATTCGTTATTTTTTTGATAGCTTAAATTTATCTGGTTCTTTATCTATTGGGCTGATTGATGCAAGGCAAGTTCCAATTAAAGTTTTTAATGATCTTGATTACAGAATAATTTTTTCTAGGCATTCTTACTATATTTTCATTGTCAAATGCATATTCTGAATTGGACGCATATGTTTGATGTTAATGAAGAGTCTCCTATGTTCCCATTTGGATTTCTTTACCTAACATGAGGATTCATCTACTTAATTATCAATTTCTTTATGCTATTGGGTTGATTTTTGGTTGGCCTTTGCATGTTGATCAAGCAATAGTTACTTCCTATAGACTGTCCATTGCTAGAATTCTTATAGAGATTGATATTACTAAAAAATATCCAAAAGAAATTTGGTTGGGTTCAGAAAAATGTGATTACTTTCAAAAAGTTATTTTTGAGAACTTTCCCATTTTTTGTAATCATTGTAAGATTCATTGGCATGAAATTTTTGAATGCTTTATTTCTCATCGCTCTCTTAGGAAGAAAATCACTAGAAAGAATTCAATTGTTGAAAAAACTGATGATTCTCTCATGTTGGATAATGGAAAATATGCTTTTCAAAATTCTAAGGTTTTGCAAAACAAGATTTATGAATCTTCTAAAAAAGTTTTACCTATTAATGATTTGTCTAATGTTAAAGTTAATTTTGATGTTTCTAAAAAAGTTTTAACTAATAATCATGCTTTAAGTGTTTCTCTAGATGATTTTGTTAAAGGGAAGACTTTAGAGGCTGTGGTTAATGATTATAATGGTTTGGATGTTGTGCATAAGTCCTTTCATGATGATGGTTCGAATATTCTTGATGCTAACACCATTTCTTCAATCAGTTTGATGTTGTTTCTCTTTCTCTTATGTTTGCTTTAGATCATGGGAAAAAGACTATTACATTGCCTTCTTTGATTAAGAATAGTGGTGAAAAGAAAGTTCTTATTTTTGATATTTTAACTTCTGGTCCGGGCAATTTTTAATATTGGTGATCTTTCTTTTAAAAAAATAAGATTTAGATACGTGACAATTCTCTCATTGTGAATAGTTCTATTTCAGTTCAAAATGATGGTTTTTTATGGTTTGGTAATTCTTGAATTTTGGTAATATGCTATGTGTTTCTAAGGGATTTGAATCTTATTTTAATCCCTTACATAAAGATTATACTGAAAATCTTGATTATGCTTCTCTTGCTTCTTTTATGAATGAAGACAAGGAGGATAC
Source organism: Cymbidium sinense (assembly GCA_021442155.1). Taxonomy (NCBI): domain Eukaryota; kingdom Viridiplantae; phylum Streptophyta; class Magnoliopsida; order Asparagales; family Orchidaceae; genus Cymbidium; species Cymbidium sinense. Next base: position 349,750,101 of record CM038214.1, on the reverse strand, counting down.
TCTTTAGATTTTGTTGGAGGTGAAAATATTGATAATTGTCTTTTTAATAAATCTACTTTTGCTCTTTCTTTCACTTCTAATTCTGAAATGTATACTATTTCTGATTTTCCTTTGTCTAATGTTGTGGATGATTCTGAATGCTCTTATTTGAAATTGATAGCTTCTGCTGATCCCCATGCATTTTATAACAATAATGATTCATTTTTGGATGGAGATTTTTTGGAGAATGGACATGGTTATAAAACTATTTATAAGAAGGAAAAGTGTTCAGATTTATGCCCCTCCTCTCTTGCTGAGGTAACTCATTTTAAAGCTTCTTGGAAATAATCTCTGTTGTCCTTGGGAGGTTTTTTCCTTTGGATAGTTTTTTCTTTATTGGCTGAGCTTTCATTGTGTGCTTTCTTGCTATCTAGAGTATTGGCTCCTTGGCTAATTTTCCTCCTTTTGGCTTGGGATTTCTGGCTTCCTGTGTGCTGAGTTTTTTTTGGTGCCCTTTGACTGGTTGGTTTTGTGCTAGTGGCTTTGTTCTTATTGGCTTGCCTTTCTTTGGTAGGTTCTTTGCTCTCTTTGTTGGTGGTAGGTTGGGCCTTTTGTCCTTGGCATGTGGTTTGTCCATTGACTAGTTATTTCTCTAGCTATTTATTTTATCTATTGCTAGCCTTCATCTTTTTTTATGTTGGTTGGTTTGGTCCACTTGCTCTTTCCTGAGCTATTTTTCTTGGGTGCTCTATTGTGTGGTTGCTTTGTTGGTTGTTTCCTTTCCTTTTATTGGTGCCTTGATGACTTTGGATTAGTGTTGTTGTGGGCTCTGTTGACTTGGTGCCTTGGTGGCTTTTTGGTATTGTTGTCGGCTCTGTTGGCTTTGTCTTTGAAGGCTCTTTTTTTTTTTGGGCTGTGAGATTCTTTTCTCCCTCTTTTTTAAGAGGTGTTCATATTTTGTTTTGTTGGTATTGCCTTATGTTAATTTTATTTGTTGGTCTCATCTCTCTTTTTGTTTCCTTAGCTTCACTTTTTGTTTGGTTGAGTGGCTATTATGATAGGTTTATATTTTTCTTTGGTTGGGATGGCTATGATGATATGATGGATTTTTTCCTAGATATTTTTGTGGCTAGTGACATTTCCTATTTGTAACCCTTCTTTGAAGTTGGATAAAAGTTGGATTTGATGCCCCTCATTATTGTGATTATCCTTCTTTTCTCATATCTTAGCCTGAGTTTTTTTCTCTTTATGTTTTTTGAGCTCCTTAATGAGATTTCTTGCAGTTGTAGGTTATTTTTTTGCTTTCTTCTTCTTGGAGGGAAATGGAGTCTTACTAATGGTCTATTTTTTCTTAGATGGTTGGAGTTATTTTCAGTTGCAGGTTGCAGGTTTCCATTTCTTATGGATCTTTGTCTCTTTCGAGGTTCTTTTGGAGCTTCATGGATTCTTCCCCTTTTTTGCCTTTTGCTAGCTTTCTTAGTTTTATCTTTATTTTTTTTCTTTCTTTATATTTGATTTATTAGTTTAGGGACTAAACTCTTTAGGATTCTCCTGTTTCTCATTTAAGTAGTAGTTTCTTTTTTTCTTAAGTTTAGTAATGAATATGGTCTTCTTGTACCTATTTTTTTTAGCAATAAATTCCTTTTAGTTAAAAAAAATCTAAACCCTAAACCCTAAACCTTAAGCCCTAAAAATCCTAAATCCTAAAGCCTAAACACTAAACCATAAACCCTAAATCCTCAACCCCAAAACCCTAAATCCTAAAATGCTGAACCCTAAACCCTAAACTGTAAACCATTAAACCTAAACCCTAAACCCTAAAAGCCTAAAAACCTAAACCTAAACTAAATAAAACCTAAAACTAAAATAAATAAAAAACCTAAACCTAAATAAAATAAATAATAAAATAAAATAAAAACCTAAGATAAAACCTAAACTTAAATATAAAATAAAAAAAAATATATACTAAATTAAAATAAATAAAAACCAAAATTAAATGAAAAGAAAATAAAACTAAATGTAAAGTCAAAATAAAATAAAAACCTAAACCTAAAAAAATAAATCTAAAAATAAATAATAAATAAAACTTAAACCCAAAACTAAAAAAAAACTATCCTAAAATAAAAATAAAATAAACAAAATAAAATAAACTTAAACTCAAATAAGCTAAACTAAAATAAATAAATTCAAAACTTAAACCAAAAATAAACTAAACCTAAACTTAAACCTAAACTAAATAAAATCAACTAAACTATAAATAAACCTAAACCTAAACTAAAAAATAAAATCTAAAAACAAACCTTAAATAAAAATTTAAATCTAAACCTAAAAAATAAAAAAAACCTAAACCTAAACCTAAAAATAAAAAATAAAACCTAAACTTAAAAATAAAATAAAAATAAAACTCAATTAAAAAAATTTACTTAAACCTAAACCTAAACCTAAAAAATAAAAAAAATAAAAAACCTAAACTAAAATAAAGAAACCTAAAAAAAATAAACTAAACTAAATAAAAATAAAAATATACATAAATAAAAAATAATAATAAACTAAAAGAAATAATAAATAAACTAAATAATCTTAAACCTACTAGTTTACTTAATTTAAAAAAAACCCTAAACCCTAAATCCTAAACCCTAAATGCTAAACCTAATCCCTAAAACTAACCCCCCTAAACCCTAAACCCTCTAAAAACCTTAAACCCTAAAGCCTAAAAAACCCTGAACCCTAAACCCTAAACTTTAAACCATAAACCGTAAACCCTAAACCCTAAACCCTAACCCTAACCCTAAACCATAAACCCTAAAAGCATTAACCCAAAAACCCTAAACCCTAAATCCTAAACTCCAGTTGTGCTAATTTTTATGAAAGGTTATCTTAAAGAAGTCATTGAAGAGGTTGCAAAATACAAAGTTGGTGCTCCTGCCCATGTTGGTCTTATGTCACTTATTGATGTTGTGGTTCCTCCAGGAAAGATTGGTCTGGATCCTTCACAAACTTATTTCTTCTAGGTTCTCAATATCCCAACTAAGATCAGCAAGGGTATTGAATTTCTCACCCTGATTAAGCTAATTAAAAAAGGTGATGAGGTGGAATCCTTAGAGGCTGCACTCCTCGCTAAGCTGGGGGTTAGGCCATTCTCTTATGGCCTTATCATCCAATCTATGTATGATGATGGATCAGTGTTCAGTCTTGAGGTGCTTGACCTCACTAAAGATGATCTCATTGAGAAGTTTTAGTGGGCCTTTCAATGATCACTTTTCTCACTAGCCCTCTCTTATCCCAAACTTACTGCAGCACCCCACATGTTCATCAACGCTTACAAAAATGTCCTTGCCATCATAATTTCCACTGATTACACATACCCACAGGCCAAGAAAGTTAAGTGGTATTTGAAGGATCTTAGTAAATTTGCTGTGGCAATTGTGCTTGATGCTTCTAGTGCTTTTACTGCTGCTGCTCCAGCTACTACAATGGAAGAAGAAGGAAGAGTTGCTAAGGAATCTGATGATGATATGGGATTCAACTTGTTTGACAAAGCTTTGTTGGCCTTCTATCAAATAAAATTTTATTGTCTCTGGGAGTTAAATTATTTTGTGAAATACTATTTTTGTGAATTTTTCAATTACATTTTATTTTATTATGTTTTATTAGTAGTTAGAGGATAATGTCTTGCATGTTTTGGTAAATTCTTGTTTGTTATGAAATCATTTGAGTTTTAAAAAAAATCCTAAACCCCAAACCCCAAACCCTAAACCTAAACCTAAGTTAACTAAATAAATTAAAAAATAAACCTAAACCCTAAAACCTAGTCAACCTAAATCTAAACCAAAACCCTAAGAATGGGAAGAACATTGATGGCAGGAACATCACCGCCAACCATGTTCAGTCTAGATGTGGCGGTGGAGGTGGAGGCGGTAGTTATCGCAGTGGTGGTGGGAGACTTGAGGTGCTGGTGGATATAGAGTTGGTGGTCGGAGTGGTGGTGGTTATGTAGGAGGGAGGAGCGACAGAGGTTACAGCCGCGGTGGTGGCAAAGGGAGAGATCGGAGATATGATGGTGGATCCCGCTACTCGAGAGGTCAGGGTGGTTTTGATGGAAACTGGAGAAATCAAAGAGTGGCCGATCCGAACTGCTGCTTATGGAACTGTGTTTTATAGTAGAGACAATTTTAGTTATCTAGAGTTTTTTATTTTCTCTATGAGTGCTCATTTTTTATCAATGTCATCGCTTGTGCCTTAGAGAACTTGGTGTGTTACTTGGTTGATGAAATAAAAAAAAAGAAATGTTGAATCTAAATTTGTTCATTAAAAAACCAAAAACCCAAACCCTAAACCTAAAACCTAAAACCTAAACCTAAAACCTAAACCCTAAACCATAAATGTAAACCCTAAATCTTAAAAATAAATAATAAAAAAAAAGAAAACCCCTAACCCTATAACCAACCTACCTTAAACCTCAACCTAAACCCTAAACCTAACACTATTACCCCAAAACCCTAAACCCTACCTAAACCTTAAACCCCAGCCAAAACCTAAACTCCCCTAAACCAACCTTAAACCCTAAACTCTAAAACCCTAAACCCTAAACCCTAAAACCTAAACCCTAAACCCTAAACACTAAATCCTAAACCCAAAAACCTAAACACTAAATAAAATAAAAAAATAAAATAAAATAAAAACCTAAACCTAAACACAAAATAAAATAAACTCAAAAATAAAAATAAACTAAAATAAAATAAATAAAAACCAAAACTAAATTAAAAATTAAAATAAACCTAAGAATAAAAACCTAAATAAAATATAAACTTAAAATAAAAAAAAAACAAACCTAAGATAGAATAAAATAAAACTAAATAAAACCTAAACATAAAATAAAACTAAAATAAATAAAAAGAAAACCTAAACCCTAAAAATTAAACTAAAATAAAAAAAATAAAATAACCAAAATAAAATAAACCTAAACTTAAACCTAAACATAAACTAAATAAAATAAAATAAAATAAAAATAAACCTAAACCTAAATTAAAAAGAAAAACCTAAAATAAAAACCTAAAACCTAAACCAAAAAAAATAAAATAAAAACCTAAACTTAAACCTAAAATAAAAAAAATAAAACCTAGACATAAATAACTAAATAAAATTAAAACTAAACTACAAAATAAACCTAAACCTAAACCTAAACCTATAAAATAAACTAAAATAATAACTTAAGCTAAAATAAATAAACCTAAAATAAATAAACTAAAAGAAAATAAAATAAAAATAAGCCTAAATAAAAATAAAATAAACTAAATAAACATAAACCTACTAGTTTACTTAGTTTTAAAAAAAACATCTTAACCTAAAATAAACCTAACACTAAAACCCTAAACTAAGATAAACCATAAACCTAAACCTAAAAAAACCTGAGCCTAAACCTAAAACCTTAAACCCTAAACTCAACCTGAACCCTAAACCCTAAACCCTAATGCTTTACCCTAAACCCTAAACCCTAAACCCATAAAACCTAACTCCCATATAAACCCTAAACCCTAAATCCAAAACCCTAAAAACCTAAAAACCTTAACCTAAATAAAAAAAAGCTAAAAATAAAATAAAAAAAAACTTAAACCTAAATGAAATAAAAAAATTAAATAAAATAAAAACTTGAACTAAAACTTAAATTGAAACCTAAACTTGAAAGTAAACCTATAGGGCTAAGGGTTTAGAGTTTTTAGGGTTTAGGGCTTAGGGTTTTTAAGGTTTAGTTGTGGGTTTGGTTTTTTTAGGTTTGTTGGTTTTTAGTTTATAATTTATGGTTTTTTATAGAGAATAAATTAATATTCAACATTTCTTCTTTTTGATTTCATCAACCAAGTAACACACCAAGTGTTCTAAGACACAAGTGTCGAGATTGATCAAAAATGAGCATGCATAGAGAAAATCAAAAACCCTAGATAACTAAAACCATCTCAACTCTAAAGACATAGTTTCATAAGCAGCAGGTTGGATCGACCGTTCTTCTGTTTCTCTAATTCCCATCAAAACCATCCTGGCCTTTCGAGTAGTAGGGTCCACCATCATATCCCCGATCTCTCCTGTCGGAACCACCATGGTTGTAACCTCTATCACTCCTTTTGCCTTAATAACCACCACTGCTCTGATCACCACTTGCATATCCACCAACATCATCACCCACCAATGTGATAAGCCACCCCGCCTCCCATAGATCTAGACTAAACCTGGTTGACAATGATGTTCATGACATCAAGGCTCTTCCCATTCTTAGGGTTTATGTTTATGTTTAGGTTTATTAAGTTTTAGGGTTTAGGTTTATTTTTTAGTTTATTTAGTTACTTTAGGTTTAGGTTTAGGGTTTGGGGTTTAGAGTTTAGGGTTTAGGGTTAGGGTTTAGAGTTTAGGGTTTTGGTTTTAGAGTTAGGGTTTAGGGTTAAGGATTAGGGTATAGGGTTTAGGGTTTTTATGGTTTTAGGTTTAAGGTTTAAGGTTTAGAGTTTAGGGTTTATGGTTTAGTGTTTACTATTTAAGGTTTAGTGTTTTTAGTGTTTACGATTTAGGGTTTAAGGTTAGCTCAGGGTTTAAGGTTAGTTTCAGGCTTAGGATTTAAGGTTTAGGCTTTATGGTTTAGGGTTTAGGGTTTTTAGGATTTAGGATATAGTGTTTAGGGTTAACTTAGAGTTTAGGGTTTAGGGTTTTAGGGTTTTAGGGTTTTAGGGTTTAGGGTTTAGAGTTTAGGGTTTAGGGTTAGGTTTAGGGTTTAGGGTTAGTTTTAGGGTTTAGGTTTAGAATTTAGGATTTAGGGTTTAGGGTTTATGGTTTAGGGTTTATGGTTTAGTTTTTTAAAAAAAATTAAGTAAATAGGTAGGTTTAGGTTTATTTAGTTTTTTTTATTTTTTTAGTTAATTTTATTTATTTTTATTTATTTTTATTTTTTATTTTTATTTAGTTTACTTTATTTATATTAGTTTTATTTATTTTAGTTTCTACTTTTCTATTTTAGTTTATTTTTTAAGTTTATGTTTAGGTTTAAGTTTAGGTTTATATTTTAGTTTATTTTTATTTTTATTTTATTTTTATTTTATTTTTTAGGTTTTGGTTTTATTTTTTATTTTTAGCTTTAGATTTATGTTTCTATTTTATTTTTTTAGCTTTAAGTTTTAGGTTTTTATTTTAGGCTTATTTCAAGGTTTTTTTTTTTTAGTTTATTTTATTTTATTTAGTTTATGGTTTAGGTTTAGGTTTAGGTTTTATTTATTCTAGTTTAGTTTATGTTAGTTTAGGTTTAGGTTAATTTTATTTTTTTTAGGTTTATTTTTTAGGTTTAGGTTTTTATTTAGTTTTTATTTTATTTAATATTGGTTTAATTTTAATTTTATTTTATGTTTGTATTTTATTTTATTTAGTTTAATTATTTTTAGTTTAATTTAATTTTTTTAGTTTAGTTTAAGTTTTTATTTATTTTATTTTGGTTTAGTTTTTATTTTTTTTATTTTATTTTTAGGTTTAGGTTTACATTTAGGTTTAAGTTTTACTTTAGGTTTTTATTTTATTTTATTATCTTATTTAGGTTTACATTTTTTTATTTAGTTTATTTTTAGGTTTTATTTAATTTAGGTTAGGTATTTAGGTTTTTAGGGTTTAGGGTTTATGGTTTAGGGTTTAGGGTTTGGGGTTTAGGGTTTAGGGTTTAGGTTTAGGTTTTAGGGTTTAGGGTTTAGGGTTTAGGATTTAGGGTTTAGGGTTTACGATTCACAATTTAGGGTTTTTTTAAGGTTTAGGGTTTAAGGTTTAGAGTTTAGGGTTGTAGGTTTAGAGTTTAGGGTTTATGGTTTAGTGTTAGTTTTAGGTTTTAGGGTTTATGATTTTTTAGGGATTAATATTTAGGGTTTAGGGTTGGGTTTAGAGTTTAGGGTTTAGAGTTTAGGTTTAGGGTTTAGGGTTTAAGATTTAGGGTTTAGGGTTTAGGGTTTAGGTTTTTTTAAATTAAGTAAATTGATTGGTTAAGGTTTATTTATTTTATTTACTTTATTTTTTATTTATTTTAGTTTATTTTATTTTATTATATTTATTTAGGTTTATTTTTATTTTATTTAGTTTAGTTTATTTACTTTAGTTTAGGTTTTTTATTTTAGTTTATTTTTTAGGTTTAAGTTTAGGTTTATGTTTATTTTCTTAGTTTAGTTTTATATTTATTTTAGGATTTAGGGTTTTTATGGTTTAGGGTATACGGTTTAGGGTTAGCTTAGGTTTAGGGATAGATTAGGGTTCAGGGTTTAGGGTTTATAGTTTATGGCTTAGAGTTAGGATTTTTTTAAATTTTTTTAAATTTTAATTTTTTTAATTAAGTAAACTAGTAGGTTTATAAGTATTTAGTTTATTTTTTTATTTATTTTAATTTTATTTTATTTTAATTTTATTTGGGTTTTATTTTTTAATTTTTATTTAGTTTAGTTTATTTATTTTAGTTTAGGTTTTTATTTTAGTTTATTTTTTAGCTTTAGGTTTATTTTTTAGTCTAGTTTTCTTTTTTATTTCATTTTTTAGGTTATGGTTTTATTTTTTATTTTTAGGTTTAAGTTTAGGTTTTTATTTTAATTCTTTTTAGTTTTAGGTTTTAAGTTTTAGGTTTTTATTTTAATTTTATTTTTGGGCTTTATTTTTTAGTTTAGGTTTAGATTTAGGTTTAGTTTATTTTAGGTTTATGTTTAGGTTTTATTTATTTTAGTTTAGTTTAGGTTTAAATTTATTTTATTTTTATTTTAGGTTTAGCCTTTTTTTTAGTTTAGGGTTTAGGGTTTATTTTTTATTTATTTTTTGGTTTTACTTTTTGGTTTATTTTTTAGGTTTAGGTTTTTATTTAGTTTTTATTTTATTTTATTTTAGGTTTATTTTATTTTTTTATTTTATATTTAGTTTAAATTTTATTTAGGTTTATTTAGTTAGTTAGATTTTAACTTATTTATTTTAGTTTAGTTTTATTTTTATTTTATTTTCTTAGGTTTTTTAGGTTTAGGTTTTAGTTTATGTTTTTATTTTATTTTGGTTTAGGTTTATTTATTTATTTTATTTTTAGGTTTTATTTAATTTAGGCTTAGGTTTTTAGCTTTTAGGGTTTATGATTTAGGGTTTAGGGTTTAGGGTTTAGGATTTGGGGTTTAGGGTTTAGGGTTTAGTGTCTAGGGTTTAGGTTTTAGGGTTTAATGTTTAGGGTTTTAGGGTTTAGGGTTTAGGTTTAGGTTTTAAGGTTTAGGTTTTAGGTTTAAGGTTCAGGTTTTAGTTTAGGGTTTTGGTTTTTGGTTTTTCTTTTTTTTTTCTTTTTAATAGAGAATAAATTCATATTGAACATTTCTTCTTTTCGATTTCATCAACCAAGTAACACCAAGTTTTCTAAGACACAAGTGACGACGTAGATATGAAATGTGAGCATTGAGCAAATCGAAAACCTTATATAACTAGAACCATCTCTACCATAAAGACATAGTTCTATAAGCAACATATTGGATCCATCATTCTTTAGTTTCTCTAGTTCCCAATAAAATGTCCCCGGCCTCTAATAGTAGGATTCACCATCATATCCATGATCTCTACCTCTGCCACCACCATGGCTCTAACCTCCATCACTGCTCCTGCCTCCATAACAACCACTTCTTTTACCACCACCTCCATATCCACCAGCACCTGCATATCACACCACTAAGATCGGCCTGCCTTCACCTCCTACTCTAGGCCGAGCGGTTGACGTGATGTTCTTGCCTTCAAGGTTCTAGCTATTCTTAGGGTTTAGGTTTAGGTTTAGGTTTATTAGGTTTTAGGGTTTAGGTTTATTTTTTAATTTATTTAGTTACTTTAGGTTTAGATTTAGGGTTTGGGGTTTAGGGTTTAGGGATTCAGGATAGGGTTTAGGGTTTAGTGTTTAGGGTTTATGGTTTAGGGTTTAGGGTTTAGGATTTTAGGGTTTATGCTTTTAGGGTTTAAAGTTTAGGGTGGGGGTTTAGGGTTTAGGGTTTAGGGTTTTAGGGTAAGATTAGGGTTTAAGGTCTAGGGTTGTAGGTTTAGGGTTTAGGATTTAGGGTTTAGGGTTTATGGTGTAGGTTTTAGGATTTAGGGTTTAGTGTTTAGGATTTAAGGTTTTTAGGGTTTAGGGTTTAGGGTTTAGGGTTTAGGATTTAGGGTTTAGGTTTTAGGGTTTAAGTTTTAGGTTTAGAGTTCTGGATTTAGTTTAGGGTTTAGGACTTTTGGTTTTTTTAAAAATTGATCAAATGTAGATTCAACATTTCTTCTTTTCGATTTCATCAACCAAGTAATACAACAAATTTTGTAATGCATAAGTGAGAATATAGATATAAAATGAGCACGCATAGAGCAAATCAAAAATACTAGATAACTAGAACCTTCTCTATTGTAAAGAGATAGTTCCATAAGCAATAGATCGGATCAGCCATTCTTCAGTTTCTCTAGTTCCCATGAGAAGCACCCCGGCCTATCAAGTAGCGGGGTCCACCATCAAATCCCGATCTCTCCCTTCGCCACCACCAAGGCTGTAACCTTCATCGTGCCTCCTGACTCCATAACCACCACCATGACCACCACCTCCATATCCACCACCACCTCTAGATCCCCCACCACTACTACGATCCGCCTCTACCTTCGACTCCACCGTAAGATATGGACTAAGCCTGGTTGACGGATGTTCTTGCCGTCAAGGTTTTTCCAATTCTTAGGGTTTAGTTTTTTTTTTAAAGAAAGCTAGAATTTTATTACCTTAAAAAAAGGATACAATGTCATTAAAAGGGGTAAAGCTCAAATTTCTAGTTCTCACAAAGCTACAAGAAACCTAAAGAGCTAAAACCCTATCTAAGTACAATAGAAAAAAAGAAAATCAAAGAGCAAATGCAATGGCATAAAAGAAAATCAGAAAGTAGACAAAAAAAACTAATAAAACTTAAGAAAATAATAAAAGGACTAGTCAATAGCAGTTCATGATCCCTTTGAGAAGGAAAGATAAGCAAGATCCACATCAATAGTACTTGAGTTGGCTGAGTAAAGATCATTCCATCTATGAAGTTCCAACCTAGAATAGAAATCTACAAAACACTACAAAGTAAATGACCATAACTCAAAAAAAAATTGATAAAGTAAACAATTTAGAAAGAGCTAAGAATGAGAAGGCTCGGTCATAGTTAAGATCATCTCAAGGGGCAACAATACATATGAGCATCCAAACTTCATGAGAAGGGTTACAATCATATGCATGCTACCAACTAGAGGGAAGATATAGGGAAACATCAAGGCCATCATAGCCAGCATACCTGATATAAGCAATCATGCAAGGTAAAATAGTCCAAAGTGATCTAATTCCTGTACCAAAAAATAGAGAAAAATACCCAGCTAACAACCAGCCAGCAGGAAACCCACCAACCAAAACCCACAATAGACCAAACACATAAAGCCAGCATCTCAGAAGTTACAACAGGGTTAGTGGCCGAGAACCCATAACTATCTCCATAGCACTAGCAATCCAAATCCAAGGGAAAAACCTCTACCCAAATAGAAAAATAGTAGAAGAAAGACATAGCATAGAAAGACCAAGAGGGCATCTAGAAGTTATCATCAAAGCCACCACCAAGGCAACCAAAAGGAAAGCAAATCCACCATCACCAACCAAGAGGCAAATATCAGGAAACAAAGAGAGCCAACTAAACTAAAGGGAGTAAATACCAACATACAACATAAAGCCCAAAACACCGAACCACTACATAAGCATCCAAGGCAATACATCAGCCATAAAAAACCCCTTAAGTAGCCAACCCCCAACAACAAGTCCTAAAATAGGACCAAAAAAACCATAAGAGCTCATATCCTCCACCAACAAAATAGCCAATAAAACCACCCAGGCCAACAACCAATAAGATGAGCAGTAGGAGAAGTCAGAGTAGCAGGAAAACTAATACCCAAAATCAGGAAGCAAAAATAAATGAAAAATTGCTGCACCAAAGAGAGGAAAACCAACCTAGGAGCATACTAGAAACCCAACCAAAAGCACTTAAACCAACCATCAAACACACACAACACATCCACCCAACCAACCAACCTAGATAGCCAAAATAGCCAACCAGCCTATCAGCCAACAAAACCAACCAGTAAACAAAGCTAATACAAACCCCAAAAAGAGGGAAAAGAACAACAATAGACAAAGCAACAATCCACTTGGAGATCTCCAAAATAACCAAGAAATAAAATTGGTAGTCACCCAGCCAAACTAGAAAAGGCCAAGGAGGACCACCCAAACAAAAGCAAAAAAGGTAAGGAAAGAAGAAGGAGGGAAAATAAAACCCTTCCAAATCGCAAAGAGCGGATAGTCACTACAAATGAGAAAATTGGGAGACAACAACTGAATAACAGTTAACTCAAATTCACTAGGTAGATAGAACCAACCAATAGAAACCTCCAAGCCAAACTAGGAAAGGATAATCAAGCCAGAAGAGGCCAATAGTAGCCATGAAAAAATAACCACCCAAAATAGCTAGGAAAATGAAAGAAACAAATAGCAGCAACCAGTAGAACCAACCATAGCATCCATAAATCCAATTCAAAAAAGGCCACAACTAGGAAAAACTAAAGGCAAACCCAACATTCATTTGTAAAAGGGTAGGCCAAAATTTGGCACAACCACTACCCAATAGGAGACATAAAGCATGAGCCAGAAAAAGAAAATTGCCCGGCTAAGAGGATGGGGAAACCAATCAAAAATTACCCCACTAAGACCCAAAAATGGCTAGGAAAGTATAGAATGAGGTAAAGAAGAAGGGGGGTTTAAGTATAGAAATAAACTCACAAAAAACCACTTCTAGTGAGGGGAGTAGAAAAAAAATAGACTTAATTAAACCACCATAGCAAAAGATTGACAAAATAGCAGAAGTTTAAAATCTGAAGTAAGGTAGTCTAGTGTTATCTGGATTGATCAGACCACACAGATGCTTAGGTATGCTATGGTTATCAAATAAAGTGAGCTCATTTAATTCCCCTCCCAAATTAGCTAGGAAATCAGCACAAGCATTACTTTCATGAAGAATGTGAAAATTTTGTAGCAAACTTGAGAAAGAAGCTTTTTAGTGTGATTAAGAAGATAAAATAAAGTCGACATTTCCCATTTTATTATTAGTAAGCATATCAAGTAAAGAAGAGCATCAACTTCAATCCAAATATTATAGAGGCCTTTGCTTAAATAAATATCAATAGCTTTGTTAACAGCCATGAGTTTAGTATAAATAACAAAACAAGCTTTGAGGGGGTAGGCAAAAGCATAAATGATAGTGCCTTTAGATTCCCAAAGAATTCCACCACAACCATATTTGTTTTGGGAAATAGAACCATCAATACTGATCTTAATAGAATTTTCTTTAGCTTAATCAAATGTATAATGCAAATACACTTGTAGGAAGGATCATCATGCAAAGTGATACCCAGTTTTTTAGCCACAAATTTATAACCTCTCAAGTGAAAATTGCTAATTAAATTTGCATTAAATAAAGCATGAATTTTTTCTTTAGTTCTAGCGAGGATTGTTTTATGGTTCATAGGGATAACATGATATTCAACATCATTTTTACCCATCCTAATGAACCAAATAAGGGTAATAGCAATTAAAACTTTGACATGACTTTTGACAGTTTTATGGAAACAAACTTTAAGAAGTTGATATAATGAATGAGAGTCATGAAAATAGTAAGTGTTAAATAAATCATCATACCATATCCAAAGTTTGGAAGCAATAGCACCATTGACAAAAACATGAATAACATTTTGAATATGAAAGCAATAATAACACTTATAAGGTAAGTAAAACCCTTTAAGCTAGAACAAGGAATCAAATGGGATGAAGTTATTCAAAATCCTCCAAGCTAAAACTAATTAAGAAATGGGAAAGATATTATTCAAAAGTTTAATGAAAACATTAGAGGTGTTCTATTTATTTCTAATAAAATTTCAAACCTCTTTAAGAATGAAATCATCATTGTAAGAGAGCTTAAAATGGATTTGACCAAGTTTATTAGAAAAGATAGCAATGTTGTAAAACTTGTCAAAAATAGAAATAGGAATGTAGTTCTCAAGTTAATTTTCATTCTAATTATTATTAAGATGGGTTGTAGGTTTAGTGTCATAGGTTTAGGGTTTAAGGTTTAGAGTTTAGGATTTAGGGATTAAAGTTTTTCTTTTTTAAATTAAGTAAACCAGTAGGTTTAGGTTTATTTAGTATATTTAGTATATTTTTATTTATTTAAGGTTTAGGGTTTAGAGTTTAGGGTTTAGGGTTTATCTTTTAGGTTTAGGGTTCAAGTTTTAGTTTAAGGTTTTGGGTTTAGGTATTAGGCTTAGGGTTCAGGTTTTAGTTTAAGGTTTAGGGTATTTGGTTTTTTTTAATATAGAACAAATTTAGATTCAACATTTCTTCTTTTCAATTTCATCAACCAAGTAACACACCAAATTTTCTAAGACACAATCAACAACATAGATAAAAAATGAGCACGCATAGAGAAATTTAAAACCTAGATAACTAGAAGCCTTCTTGTACCATTCCATGTAGTCAGATTGGCCATTCTTCATTTTCTCTCATCCCATCGAACCACCCCACCTCTCGGTAGTGGGATCCACCATCATATCCGATCTCTCCCTCCCACCACCATGGTAACCTCCATCTCTCCTCTCCTCCATAACCACCACTACTCTGACCACCAACTCCATTTTCACCAGCACCTCCAGATCCCCCACCACCACTATGATAAGCACCACCTCCACCTTCACCTCCATCACCAGATCTAGACTAATCCTGGTTGACGGTGATGTCCTTGTCATCAAGGTTTTTCCATTCTATTAGGTTTAGGTTTTAGGTCTCTTTATTAATTTGTTTAGTTACTTTCAGTTTAGGTTTAGGGTTTGGGGTTTAGGATTTAGGATTTAGGGTTTATGGTTGATGGTATAAGGTTTAAGGTTTAGGGTTTTAGGGTTTATGCTTTCAAGGTTTAGGGTTTAGGGTTAGGGTTTAGGGTTTAGGGATTAGGGTTTTTGGGATTTAGGGTTTAGGGTTTAGGGTTGTAGGTTTAGGGTTTAGGGTTTAAAATATAGGGTTAAAGTTTTTTTTTAAAAAAATTTAAGTAAACATGTAGGTTTAAGTTTATTTAGTATATTTAGTTTATTTTTTATTTATTTTAGTTTATTTTCTTTTTTATTTTTATTTAGGTTTATTTTATTATTTTATTTAGTTTAGTTTATTTATTTTAAGTTTATTTATTTTTAATTTAGGGTTTTTATTTTAGTTTATTTTTTTAGGTTTAGGTTTAGGTTTCAGTTTATTTTTAAGTTGAGTTTTATTTTTATTTTATTTTTTATATTTAAGTTTTACTTTTCATTTTTAGGTTTAGGTTAAGGTTTTTTAAATTTTTTTAGGTTTAGGTTTTTGGTTTTTATTTTAGGTTTATCATAAGTTTTATTTTTTAATTTAGGTTTACTTATATTTTTAGTTTATTTTATTTTTTTAATTTAGATTTATGTTTATGTTTAATTTATTTTAGCTTTAGATTTACATTTTATTTATTTTAGTTTAGGTTTAGGTTTATTTTATTTTATTTTAGTCTAGGTTTTTTTTTTAGTTTAAGGTTTAGGTTTTATTTTTTAGGTTTAGGTTTTTATTTAGCTTTTATTTAATTTTATTTTGAGGTTTATTTTATTTTGATTTTACGTTAGTTTTCTTAAATATAGGATTTTTATTCTTAGGTTTATATTATTTTTAGTTTAGATTTGATCTTTATTTATTTTATTTTAGTTTATTTTTACTTTTTTATTTTATTTTATTTTTAGGTTTCAGTTTAGGTTTTAGTTTAGGTCTTTATTTTATTTTATTTTCTTATTTTATTTAGGTTTATGCTTATTTATTTATTTTTTTTAGGTTTTATTTAGTTTAGGCTTATGCTTTTAGGTTTTAGGTTTAGGGTTTAGGGTTTTAGGGTTTAGGGTTTAGGGTTTAGGGTTTTAGGGTTTAGAGTTTTAGAGTTTAGGGTTTAGGGTTTAAGGTTAGGTTTATGGTTTAAGGTTTAGGGTTTAGTGTTTAGGCTTTAGGGTTTAGGGTTTTAGGGTTTAGGTTTAGGTTTAAGTTTAGGATTTAGAGTTTAGGGTTTAGTTTAAGTTTTGGGTTAGGTTTAGGTTTAAGGTTTAGAGTTGTTTAGGGTTTAGGGGTTTGAGTTTAGGTTAGTTAGGTTTTAGGGTTTAGGGTTTAGGGTTTAAGGTTTATGGGTTAAGATATTAGGGTTTATGCTTTTAGGGTTTATGGTTAGGGTTTAGTATTTATGGTTTAGGTTTTAAGGTTCAATGTTTGGCCTTTTGGGTTTAGGGTTTTTAAGATTTAGGGTTTATGGTTTAGGAGTTTAGGTTTAACAGGTTTAGTCTTATTTTAGGTTTAAGGTTTAGGATTTAGGAGTTTTAGGTTTAGGGTTTAGGTTAGGGTTAGTTTGGGTTTAAGGTTTAGGGTTGGTTTTAGGTATTAGGTTTGGGTTTAGGTTAGTGTCTAGTTAGGTTTAGTTTAGGTTTAACATTTATGGTTTAGTTTAGGGTTTAGGCTTTTAGGTTTAGGGTTAGGGTAAGGGTTTAGAGTTAAAGTTTTAGGGTTGTAGCTTTAGGGTTAGTTTTAGGGTTTAGGTTTTTTTTAAAATTAAGTAAACCGATAGGTTTAGGTTTATTTAGTTTATTTAGTATATCATCTATTTATTTTAGTTTATTTTATTTTTATTTTTATTAGGTTTAGTTCATTTATTTTAGGTTTATTTATGTTAGTTTAGGTTTTTTATTTTACATTATTTTTTAGTTTTAGGTCTAGGTTTAGGTTTATGTTTATTTTTTTAGTTTAGTTTTATTTTTATTTTTATTTTTTTGGTTTTGGTTTTATTTTTTACTTTAGGTTTAGGTTTATTTTGTCTTTTTTAAGTTTAGGTTTTAGGTTTTTATTTAAGGTTTATTTTATTTTTTAGTTTAGATTTAGGTTAAATTTTAGTTTATTTTATGTAATTTAGTTTAGGTTTAGTTTTAGGTTTACTTTATTTTAAGTTAAGGTTAAGGTTTTAATTATTTTAGTTTAGTTTATTTTTGTTTAAGTTTAGGTTTATTTTATTTTTATTTTAGGTTTAGGTTTTTCTTTTAGTTTAGGGTTTATGTATTATTTTTTATTAAATTTTAGGTTTTTTTTTTTGGTTTATTATTTTGTTTAAGTTTTTATTTAGTTTTTATTTTATTATATTTTAAGTTTATTTTATTTTTATTTTAGGTTTAGTCTTTTTTTATTTAAGTTTCTCATTTTTTAGTTTAGTTTAGGTTTTATTTATTTTATTTTTAGTTTAGTTTTTATTTTTTTAAGTTTATGTTTAGTTTTAGGTTTAGGTTTAGGTTTTAGTTTATGTTCTTATTTTATTTTATTTTGGTTTAGATTTTATTTATTTATTTTTTAGGTTTATTTAGTTTAGGTTTAGGTTTGTAGCTCTTTAGGGTTTAGGGTTTGGGGTTTGGGGTTTAGGGTTTAAAGTTTATCATTTTTTTTTTTGGTTTAAGGTTTAGTGGTTAGGGTTTGGGGTTTAGGGTTTAGGTTTTAGGGTTAAGGAATTAAGGATTAGGGTTTTAAGGTTTAGGGTTTAGGGTTTAGGGTTTTAGGGTTTAGGGTTTAGGGTTTTGGTTTAGCATTTAGGTTTTAGTTTAGGGTTTAGGGTTTTTTTTAATAGGTTTTAGTTTAGGGTTTAAATTTATCATTTCTTCTTATGTTTATTTAGTTTATTTATTTTAGTTTTTATTTTATTTATGTTTACTTTTTATTTTGATTTAGTTTAGTTTATTTATTTTAGGTTTATTTATTTTAGTTTAGGTATTTTATTTTATTTTAGTATTTAAGTTTTGGTTTAAGCTTAGGTTTATTTTTTAGTTGAGTTTTAATTCCATTTTATTTTTTTTAGGTTTTTTTTTTTACCATTTAGGTATAGGTTTTCTTTATTTTTTTAGGTTTAGGTTTTAGGTTTTTATTTTAGGTTTATTTTTATGCTTTATTTTTTAGTTTATGTTTATTTTTAGTTTATTATGTTTTATTTAGTTTAGGGTTTAGGTTTAGTTTATTTTATGTTTAGGTTTATATTTTATTTATTTTAATTTAGTTTTTTTTAGGTTTAGTTTTATTTTAATTTTTTATTTTTTTAGCTTAGGTTTAGGTTTTCTTTTTTTAGTTTAGGGTATAGGTTTTCTTTTTTATTTATTTTTAGGTTTAGTTCTTATGATTAGGTTTTTATTTAGTTTATATTTTATTTTGCTTTAGGTTTATTATATTTTTATTTTATATTTAGTTTTTATTTTATTTAGTTTAGGTTTTTATTTATTTTATTTTACTTTATTTTTATTAGTTTAGTTTATTTTATTTTCAGGTTTAGGTTTAGGTTTTCATTTTATTTAGTATTTTTTTATTTAGGTTTAAGTTTATTTAATTATTTTATTATTAGGTTTTATTTAGTTTAGGTTTAGATTTTTAGGTTTTTATGATTTCAAGTTTAGGGTTTTAGGGTTTACGGTTTAGAGTTTATGCTTTAGGGTTTATGGTTTTTAGAGTTTAGGGTTTAGGGTTAAGGGTTAGCTAATGGTTTAAGGTTAGTTTAGGGTTTATGGTTTAAGGTTTAGGGTTTAGGGTTTAAGGTTTAGTGTTAGTTTTGCATAAGGGTTTAATGTTTAGGATTTAGGGTTTAGGGTTTAGGGTTTAGGGTTTAAAGGTTTAGGGTTTAAGGTTTAAGGTTTAGGGATTAGGGTTTTAGGGTTTAGGATTTAGGGTTTAGAGTTTAGAGTTTAAGGTTTAGGGTTAGTTTTAGGGTTTAGGGTTTATAGATAGCTTTTTTAATTATTTTATTTTTTTATTTCTTTTAAATGAAGTAAACTGGTAGGTTTATGTTTATTTTATTTATTTAAATATTTTATTTTATTATTATTTTTATTTAGTTTAGTCTATTTTTTAGGCATATTTATTTTAGTTCAGCTTTTTTTAGTTTATTTTTAAGTTTAGGTTTAAGTTTAGGTTTACTTTTATTTTTTAGTTTAGTTTTATTTTTATTTTATTTTTAGGTTTTCCTTTTTACTTATCAGTTTAGGTTTATGTTTTTATTTTATTTTTTTAGTTTTATGTTTTAGATTTTTTATTTTAGATTTTATTTTTCAGTTTAGGTTTAGATTTATTTTTACTTTAATTTGTTTTATTTAGTTTAGGTTTGGATTTAGGTTTAGTTTATTTTAGGCTTAGGTTTAGGTTTTTTTATTTTAGTTTAGGTTTATTTTATTTTTATTTCAGGATTAAATATTTCTTTTAATTTACGGTTTAAGTTTTTTTTAATTTATTTTTAGGTTTTACTTTAAGGTTTTTATTTTTATTTGATTTTAGTTTAGTTTTGGTTTATTTTATTTTAATTTTAGGTTTAGTTTTTATTTTTTTAGTTTAGTTTAGATTTTTATTAATTTAATTTTAGTTAAGTTTTAATGTCTTTTATTTTATTTTCTTTTTAGGTTTAGGTATAAGTTTTGGTTTTAGTTTATGATTTTATTTTATTTTATTTTGGTTTAGGCTTTTCCATTTATTTTATTTTTTAGTTTTATTTAATTTAGTTTTAGGTTTTTAGCTTTTTAGTGTTTAGGGTTTCGGGTTTAGGGTTTAGATTTTAGGTTTAGGGTTCACGTTTTAGTTTAGGGTTCAAGGTTTTTAGTTTTTTTTAATAGAGAACAAATTCAGATTCAATATTTCTTCTTTTTGATTTCATCAACCAAGTAACACACCATGTTTTGTAAGACACAAGAGACTACATAGATAAAAAATGAGCATGCATAGAACACATCAAAAACCCTAGATAGCTAGAACCGTCTCTACTATAAAAACACAATTTCATAAGCAGTAGATCGGGTCGGCTATTCTTCAATTTTATTTTATTTAGTTTTTTTAATTTTTTGGATTATTTTATTTCATTAGTTTAGTTTAGGTTTTTATTTATTTTATTTTAGTTTATTTTTATTAGTTTATTTTATTTTGTTTTTTAGGTTTAGGTTGAAGTTTAGGTTTTTATATTATTTTATTTATTTTATTTTATTTAGGTTTAGGATTTTTTACATATTTTAATTTTAGGTTTTATTTAGTTTAAGTTTAGGCTTTTAGATTTTTAGGGTTTAGGGTTTAGGGTTTAGGGTTTTAGGGTTTAGGGTTTAGTTTTAAGTTTTAGGGTTAAGGGTTTAGGGTTTAGTGTTTAGGATTTAGAGTTTTGAGTTTTTAGGGTTTAGGGTTTAGGGTTAGCTTAGTGTTTAAGGTTTTTTTTTTTTAAAAAAAGTAAACCAGTAGGTTTAGGTTTATTACGTTCATTTAGTTAATTTTTTATTTATTATAATTTATTTTTCTTTTTATTTTTATTTATGTTTACTTTTTTTTATTTAGTTAAGTTTATTTAATTTAGTTTATTTTTTAGGTTTAGGTTTAGCTTTAGGTTTATTTATTAGTTGAGTTTTATAATTAATTTATTTTTTAGGTTTAGGTTTTATTTTTTTTATTTTTAGGTTTAGGTTTAGGTTTTTATTTTATTTTTTTAGGTTTAGGTTTTAGGTTTTTAATTTAGGTCAACTTTAGGTTTTAGTTTTTAGTTTAGGTTTAGGTTTACTTTTAGTTTACTTTATTTTATTTAGTTTAGGTTTAGGTTTAGGTTTAGGTTTAGGTTTAGTTTAGTTTACGTTTACGTTTAGGTTTTATTTATTTTAATTTATTTTAGTTTAGGTTTAAGTTTATTTCATTTTTATTTTAGGCTTAGAATTTTTTTAGTTTTGGGTTTAGGTTTTATTTTTTTTTTTATTGATTTTTAGGTTTTATTTTAGAGTTATTTTTTAGGTTTAGGTTTTTAATTAGTTTTTATTTTATTTTATTTTTATTTTAGGTTTAGTTTTTATTTTATTTATTTTTTTATAGTTTTGTTTAGGTTTTAATTTATTTTATTTTATTATTTTTTAGGTTTAGGTTTAGGTTGAGATTTAGGTTTAGGTTTTAATTTATGTTTTTATTTATTTTATTTTTCTATATTATTTTGGTTTAGGTTTTTTCATTTATTTTATTTTTTAGGTTTTATTTAGTTTAGGCTTAGGTTTTTAGCCTTTTAAGGTTTATGGTTTAGGGTTTTTTTTGGGTTTGAGGTTTAGTCTTTAGGGTTTAGGATTTAAGGTTTAGGGTTTAGGGTTTAGGGTTTAGGGTTTATGGTTTAGTGTCTAGTGTTTTATAGGGTTTAATGTTTAGGGTTTAGGGTTTAGGGTTGTAGGTTTAGGGTTGTAGGTTTAAGGATTTTTTTAATTTTAGTAGGTTTAGGTTTATTTAGTTTATTTTTTATTCAATTTAGTTTATTTTTTATTTATTTTAGTTTATTTTATTTTAGTTTATTTTTATCTTTATTTTGGTTAGTTTATTTATTTTAGGTTAATTTAATTTATTTTATTTTTTTGGTTTAGGTTTAAGTTTATCTTTATTTTTTAGTTTAGTTTTATTATTATTTTATTTTTTAGGTTAGGTTTTATTTTATTTTATTTTAGGTTAAGTTTTAGGTTTTTATTTGGTGTTTACTTTTAGGTTTTATTTTTTAGTTTAGATTTATGTTTATTTTTAGTTAATTTTATTATATTTAGTTTAGGGTTTAGGTTTAGTTTATTTTATGTTTAAGTTTAGGTTTAGGTTTTATTTATTTTAGTTTAGTTTATTTCAGTTTATGTTTAGGTTTATTTTATTTTTTGTTTTAGGTTTAGGTTTTTTATTTAATTTAGGGTTTTGGGTTAGTTTCAGGGTTTAGGGTTTAGGGTTTAGGTTTGAGGGTTTAGGGTTTAGGGTTTTTTTTTAATTAAGTAAACTAGTAGGTTTAGGTTTACTTAGTTTATTTAGTTTATTTTTTTATTTTAGTCTATTTTGTTTTTTATTTTTATTTATGTTTACTTTTTATTTCTATTTAGCTTCATTTTTTCATTTTAGGTTTATTTATTTTAGTTTATTTTTACGTTTAGGTTTAGGTTTTTTTTTTTAGGTTTAAGTTTAGGTTTAAGTTTTAGGTTTTTATTTTAGGTTTAATTTTAGGTTTAGTTTTTTAGTTTAGGTTAGGTTTATTTTTAGTTTATTATATTTTATTTAGTTTAGGCTTTGGTTTAGGTTTAGTTTACTTTAGGTTTAGGATTAGGTTTTAATTATTTTAGTTTAGTTTATTTTAGTTTAGCTTTAGGTTTATTTTAATTTTATTTTAGGTTTAGATTTTTTTTTAGTTTAGGGTTTAGGTTTTATTTTTTATTTACTTTTAGGTTTTATTTTTTAGGTTTATTTTTTAGATTTAGGTTTTATTTACATTTTATTTTATTTCATTTTGGGTTTATTTTATTTTTATTTTAGGTTTAATTTGTATTTTATTTAAGTTTTTTATTTTTTAATTTAGTCTAGGTTTAAATTTTTTTTATTTATATTAATTTTTAGTTTGTATTTTATTTTCTTTGTTTGATTTAGGTTTAGGTTTAGGTTTAGGTTTTAGTTTATGTTTTTATTTTATTTTATTTATTTTATTTTATTTTGGTTTAGGTTTTATCATTTATTTTATTTTTAAGTTTTATTTAGTTTAGGCTTAGATTTTTATCCTTTTAGGGTTTAGGGTTTAGGGTTGGGGGTTTAGGGTTTAGGCTTTAGGGTTCTTTTTGGGTTTAAGGTTTAGGGTTTAGGGTTTAGGTTTTAGGGTTTAGGATTTAGGGTTTAGGGTTAGTTTAGGGTTTAGGGTTTATGGTTTAGGGTCTAAAGTTTTTTAGGGTTTAAGGTTTAGGGTTTAGGGTTTAGGGTTGTAAGTTTAGGTTGTATGTTTAGGGTTTAGGATTTAGGGTTAGTTTTAGGGTTTAGGGTTTTGGATTTAGGGTTTAAGGTTTCAGGGTTTTGTTTTTAAATTAAGTAAACTCGTAGGTTTAGGTTTATTAGTTTATTTTTTATTTATTTTAGTTTTATTTATTTATTTTAATTTATTTTATTTTTTAATTTTATTTAGGTTTATTTTTTTTATTTAGCTTAATTTATTTATTTTAGGTTTGTTTAATTTAGTTTAGGTTTTTTATTTTAATTTATTTTTTTGTTTTAGGTTTAGGTTTATGTTTATTCTTTAGTTTAGTTTCATTTTTATTTTATTTTTTTGGTTTAGGTTTTAATTTTTAGTTTTGGGTTTAAGTTTTTATTTTATTATATTAGGTTTAGGTTTAGGTTTAGGGTTTTTTTTTAAATTATATAAACTAGTAGGTTTAAGTTTATTTTGTTTATTTTTATTTATTTTATTTTATTTTATTTTTTTATTTTTATTTATGTTTGCTTTTTATTTTTATTTAGTTTAGTTTATTTATTTTAGGTTTATTTATTTTAGTTTAGATTTTTTAATTTAATATATTTTTTAGGTTTAGGTTTAGGTTTATGTTTATTTTTTAGGTTTAGGTTTTATTTTTTATTTTTAGGTTTAGGTTTAGGTTTTATTATTATTTAGGTTTAGGTTTTAAGTTTTTATTTTATGTTTACTTTTAGGTTTTATTTTTTTTAGTTTAGGTTAGGTTTATTTTTAGTTTATCATATTTTATTTAGTTTAAGTTTAGGTTTAGGTTTAGTTTACTTTCGGTTTAGGTTTTGTTTTTATTTATTTTAGTTTAGTTTATTTTAGTTTAGGTTTAGGTTTATTTCATTATTATTTTAGGTTTAGATATTTTTTTAGTTTCAGGTTTAGGTTTTATTATTTATTTATTTTTAGGTTTTATTTATAGGTTTACTTTTTAGATTTAAGTTTTTATTTAGTTTTTATTTTCTTTTATTTTAAGTTTATTTTACTTTTATTTTAGGTTTAGTTTTTATTTTATTTAAATTTTTTATTTTTTAGTTTAGTCTAGGTTTTTATTAATTTTATTTTAGTTTAGTTTTTATTTTATTTTCTTTTTTAGGTTTAGATTTATGTTTAGGTTTAGGTTTAGGTTTTAGTTTATGTTTTTATTTTATTTTAATATTTTATTTTATTTTAGTTTAGGTTTTTTCATTTATTTTATTTTTAGGTTTTATTTAGTTTAGGTTTAGATTTTTGGCCTTTTAGGTTTGGTTTAGGGTTTGGGGTTTAGGGTTTAGGGTTTAGGGTTCTTTTTTTGGGTTTAAGGTTTAAGGTTTAGGGTTTAGGGTTTATGGTTTAGGGTCTAGGGTTTTTTAGGGTTTAAAGTTTAGGGTTTAGGGTTTAGGGTTTAGGGTTGTAGGTTTAGGGTTTATGGTTAGTTTTAGGGTTTAGGGTTTAAGGTTTAGGGTTTAGGTTTTAGGGTTTAGGGTTTAGGATATTGGGTTTATGGTTTCGGGGTTTTTTTTTTAAAATTTGGTTTAGGTTTATTTAGTTTATTTTTATTTATTTTAGTTGTTTATTTTTTTATTAGTTTATTTATTTTAGGTTTGTTTAATTTAGTTTAGGTTTTTTATTTTAGTTTATTTTTTTTCCTTTAGGTTTAGGTTTAGGTTTATTTTTTAGTTTAGTTTTATTTTTATTTTATTTTTTAAGTTTAGGTTTTTTTTTTTTTTAGTTTTAGGTTTAGGTTTTTATTTTATTTTTTAAGTTTAGGTTTCAAGTTTTTATTTGAGTTTTATTTTTAGGTTTTATTTTTTTAGTTTAGGTTTAGGTATATTTTTAATTTATTTTATTTTATTTAGTTTAGGGTTTAGGTTTAGTTTATTTTAGGTTTAGGTTTAGGTTTTATTTATTTTTGTTTAGTTTATTTTAGTTTAGGTTTAGGTTTATTTTATTTTATTTATTTTAAGTTTAGGGTTTTTTTTAGTTTAGGGTATAGGTTTTATTTTTTTATTTATTTTTAGGTTTGATTTTAGGTTTAGGTTTTTATTTAATTTTTATTTTAGGTTTATTTTAGGTTTATTTTAGGTTTATTTTATATTTATTTTTCATTTAGGTTTTATTTTGTTTAGGTTTTTTATTTTTTGGTTTATTTTATTTTTTTAGTTTAGTTTAGGTTTTTATTTATTTTATTTGAATTTAGTTTTTTATTTTTATTTTATTTTATCATTATTTTTAGGTTTAGGTTTTTATGGTTTTAGGGTTTAGGGTTTAGGGTTTAGGGTTTAGTGTTTAGTGTTTAGGCTTTATGGTTTAGGGTTTTTACGGCTTAGGGTTTGGGTAGGTTTTAGGGTTTAGGGTTGTAGGTTTTAGGGTTTAGGGTGTAGGGTTTAGGGTTTAGGGTTTAGGGTTTAGGTTTATGGTTTTTAGTTTTTTTTAATAGAGAACAAATACATATTCAACATTTCTTCTTTTCGATTTTATCAACCAAGTCACAAACCAGGGAGGTAATCGAATGACCTCCTTCAGGCTAGCTAAAATCTCATGTTCCTAAGATGTCCAGACTACATACCCATTACCATTCAATCTTACATAAATCAACACATGAATAGAGGAAAGTGAACTCAACATTCATGCACTTAAGCTATATGCACATTCATTTCTTATGTATTTATAACTATCATCATAACACATATTATTATTCATTTATAAGCTTTTGAAAAATACAATTAAATTTAGTAGTGATAATAGCCACTCATATATTAAATTAAATCAACACATGCAAGCTTACATAAAGGAAATCCATTTTATTTTACTTGATTTGAAAACATGGATGCATGAATTCAAATGACATACCAAATTTAACATGATTGGAAAGATAACAATCAAATATACGCACGTGATTCATTAAACCTAACTAGTTCTTAAGGACAATCAAATCAAGTAAGATTATTTAAAGCAAACCAAAGCTTTTTTATTAATTAAGTTTTGTATTTGATTCGATTTAAGAAAGAGAACAGAAACCATCATTTGTTGTTTTAAACCCATTCCCACATTAGTGATTTGATTTAATTTAAGGAAATGTAATTAAGTTGATTTTATCGATTAACTAAGTTGAACTCTTAATTAGATGAATTATTTAACCTTACCTAGGTCACCTTAAAGTAATTAACTAAATAATTATGTGCTATTGTGATATGCATGGAAAATAAATTTGCAATGATCCTAGAATATAAAAGGGGTGCAATGCAATTGACTCATGATTAATAGTTAATTTGATTAAAGGACTTAATTAATTACTCTTATGGTTTTCCTACACATGTGGACTAACCATAATTTCATTAAACTCCTTTAGGTGCGTGATCTAATGTCACACAAGTGAGGGAGAATGGAGGTCGTCTGCCATTGCTCACTTGATTTGAGCTTACCTGAGCTCCGATCAACTCTAAAAAGATCTCACATCTTCATGACATCGATTAGAGGGGATCCAACGATCAAGATCACACGAGATGCAAGTTTTCTTAAAGCTCTAATTTGGATTGGTTTTGAAAGCAAACCTCGTTGGAGCTCAAGACTGGTGGCTTGAACTATTAAGAAAGCTTCATCTAGTGGAGACAAAGTCTTGTTGAGCAATAATTAGATCAATTCCTTGAAATTCGCTCAGATGGCCAAGAACTAATGATTTGGAGCTTGACTTTGATCGAAGTCCCACCTCTTTTTAGCTTAGAGATGATTCATTCTTGCTCAATGAGGCCTAGGGCAAAGTTAATTTGAGTTTGATGGAGAAATAGAGATGTTAGGTCAGAAATTGGAGTGTCCTATTTTATG
This sequence comes from Cymbidium sinense, assembly GCA_021442155.1. Taxonomy (NCBI): domain Eukaryota; kingdom Viridiplantae; phylum Streptophyta; class Magnoliopsida; order Asparagales; family Orchidaceae; genus Cymbidium; species Cymbidium sinense. The sequence goes on along the minus strand of CM038214.1, from coordinate 349,723,399 downwards.
ATGGATGAGAATGGCTTTTTTCGATCGATGAACAAGCTTGGAATGGTTATAGTGAGTCATCTTGGGTAGTTAGGGCTCTGTGGGATGATTTTTGTGTGTGTTTGAGTGGAAAGCGAGGGGTGTATATTTTCATCTTGATGATGGTGATCAAATTTGTCTTAGTGGTGACCCACCATAGTCGTGGGTGGTAGGGAGTAGGTGAGTTAATCTTGGTTGGTTAAAGGTGTGGAGGTGGCTGGAGAAGTCATGTGTTTATGGGTTTTAAATGCTCAATGGGAGGGTGATTTTTTACCTCCCATGGGTCATAACCCAACCACTCCTTAGGCTAGGTTGGGTAGTGTCATAGGTGCCTAAGTGGACCATTGGGAGAGTACCAAGTGGCCAAGGAATAAAAATAACTACTTACATGGGTGATTTGTCAATGTGAAGCCCTTTAGTAGAATGATTATTTAGTTGAATTTGATTTGAAAAAATTTGAAATACACATGGGTAGGATGACTTGAACTAGGAGAGGAAGAGGTTAGGTTGTCCTAGGGTGGAAAACCTCATTATTGGTCACCTAATAGAAGATATGTCTTAGCTACAAAGTACACATTTATCCATGTAAACTTAGAATCTAGTTCATGGGATAAGTCTTATATGGTTGCACACCATTTTTTTTATTTTGAGGTGACACTTAGCAGATAGCTATAAAGATTTAAAGCAAGCATAAGTGCATACTTTGTTCACTGGCTGTCTTTGGAGGAAGCAAGGACAAAGAAAGCCATCAGACTATTCACTATGGCAGAATTTGCACTTTGGCTAGACATTTTAAATGGGATCAAGTGGCCAATGGGGATGATGATATGGATGATGATGGTGAAGATCAAGATGGCCTTGTTAAGGCCAACAACACTCAAAGGGCAAACATGGAGCTTCAACTTGGCCAAGGTATGTTCTATGAGCATGATATGGGTGATGTTAGGGCTTGTTGGCCATATGGATGAAAGGTGGGGATCATTAACACTCAAAGGAAAAGGCTGACCAAGATGTCTCAATGGAAGATGACATCGCTCAAGACAATGCACAAGGTGTTTGCATAAATGCAAGGAGAAAGAGCACTTTGCTTAGGTGTGATTCAGATTGAACAAAGGGAAGGGCAAGGCTACTACCAACCCCTTGTTTGAAGACAATAGCCTCCCTAGAGAGGCTCTTCCTAGAACTTCAAATGGTGCTAGTCTAGGGAGGGCAAGGATCAAGCTAACCCTTGGAAGAAGAAGGAGTATGTTAATTGGGGTTGATAAGAATATTTTTCATGGAGGATGGCATTACTATTATTTGATGACCAAGTTGGATGATAATCAAGTGAAGCTTGAAAGAGCACTTAGGAAAGGTGTTGGGAGAAGACCACCTATTTTATTTAGCCAGAGAGGAAGTGAGTAGATGGGGCTTTCAAATTTAGTTTATATGCTGTATGCATCTTTGAAACTAAGGCTAGAATGGATTTTGATGAATGGGCCGGTTCATTTAAATGTCATTGGGTTGGATAAGTGGACTACTTTCAATCCCAAATCTTTTGATGGGCTCTCCTCTAGATGTTTTAACCTTTGCTTTCTTTGGGACAATACTTATCGCTTCATTAGAGGTGGGTGGACCACCCAACAAACTCATGGGGCAAAGCATGTTTGCTAGAGTATGCATGGCTTGATCTTTCACAAAACTGAGTTTGGATCCATGGAAGAAATGGAAGGTCTTTAGCGGGTTGAGTATGAGGGATTACTTTTTGTTTTGCTTGTGGAAAGGTGGGACACAAGGTTGACTCTTGTCCCACCAAGGGAGTTCCTCATGCTACCACTCATGGTAAGACATTTCTCTGTTAGACTAATGTAGGAGTCTTTAAGAACATTTTTCATTTAGAATGTAGCACTACTAATCAAAATCCTACCAATGGAAAAATTTTAGACACAGACTACTTCACCACCATTACCTAACTAGAGTCCATTTCTTTTGGTATGGTCAATGGTTTAGAAGAGAGAATTAACAACAAGCGAGAATTAACTTAAGAAGGAAGATAAGCAAGGCCATAGGAGTGGCCAACCTGATTAACCCCGAAGAGCTCCTCTTGGAGCACCTTCAAAGTTTATTGAGCCTCCTCATTATATTCCAAGCCAAAGCCATAGTGGAGAAGCTCAAAAGATGAGGGAGGCAACCACCCAACCTACCACAAGGTCTAGGATGTCTGCCCACCTTGAGAGGGAGGTGCTGGGGCCAATTGAGGCCAACTCAAGAAGAGGAAAAGACACCTTTAATCATCGGATAAATCCCCATGGTGACTTAATGTCATCAATTATTTTGAATTGTAGGGGTGCCATAGAAGATTAGGGCAACTACTGACCTATTAGTGATCTCATTTTAACAGATTGAGTGCATCTCAAGAGTGGACAAAATGGCAGGATAGGCTTCTTTGTAAACCCTCAAATGGGCTTTTGAGGCATTATCATCCTTTGGAGAAAGGATATTGTGGACTTCTTAGTTTATTTTGACCAGCTTATTTTGTTTTGTTTTGCTTTATTAGTGGACTATTGGTTGGGTCTATGCCAACAAGGTTATCTTAAGGGACCTGGAAAACCATCAAGGACAATGTGGATCTTCAAGCTCCCATGGCTATTGGGGTGACTTTAATTGTATCTTGGCTCAAAGTGACAAGAAGGGTGGGAGGTTTCATTATACACTTGCAACACGGAGATGGAGGAGTGTGGCTTTGGACTTGCATGAGTTAGTTTGTTGGCCCAAAGTTCACTTGGACCAACAATAAAGATGAGCTTAGGATGTATGGTCTTGATCAACTCTATGGCTTTCAATTCTTGGGATACCAAGGTTTAGCCACTTACCTGGGATAGATCATGCTCCCCTTCTTCTTCCTCTTTAGGTATACAAGCCCCGAGATGGTTAAGGTTTGATACTTGGCTCTCTTATCCCATGAGTTGGAGGTGGTTTGGAAGAAGCGCAGAAGGAAGACTTTGGCTCAAAGGTGCAATTCTCCATAGAAAGAGTTGTGGTATGATCTCTCTTAGTAAGAGTATGTTGAAGAACCCCACTCTCCGGATTGACTTGGAAAGGACATTACCTCTCCAAACTCTTATTGTTAGATGATGGACTTTAGAAAGCTCAGCTAAGGTTATTGAGCTTAACTCTACATTGGCCATGGTTTGGAGACAAAGGCTAAAGCTAGATGTAGGATGGAGATGGAAACACTCATTTTTTCCATAGGTTGCCTTGGGTTTAGGATAGAGTTAGGTCAATTTGGGTGGATGGAGGTGAGAATTATTTCGATATTTTCACTTTTCTTAGGCAAAAATGGGTTGAGGGGATGTCTCCCTTGATGGTTGGCCTTATTATAGAGTTCCTCCGTCAAATCTCTGAAGGGTGGTTATCAAGATATTTGGGAGGCAATTCATTCTATGGGGAGTAGTTCACAGGATGGATCACTATTTTTACAAGCATTTTGGCCTTGTGTGAAGAAGGATGTTTCTTTTGTTAGTTCTTTGAACTTGATCATATGGAGGATTCATGGAAGGAGACACTTATTGTTCTCATCCCCAAAGTTTTGGGGCTAGCACTCCTTAAATTGGGTTTGTATAAAGTGGTGGCCAAGATTTTGGTGAAAGTTGAAGCATTTACTACCTCTCCTTGTTTAAGAACAAGGTGCTTTTGTGCGAGAGGAACATCTCTCACCATGCTCTCCTTGAGAAATCATCAACAAATTGGATTCCTCTTCCCGTTGGTTTTGGCAATTAAAGTTGATATGGGCAAGCTTGATAAGATGGTACATTGAGCAAGATGCTCACTTTGATGGGGTTTAGATTTAGTGGATTCTAGGTTTGTCACTCACCTAGATTCTCCATCTTCTTTGAATGGTAGAAGGTCTCCACGATTGGTTGAGTGTGGATTTCAGCTGTCACTCTCACCTTACTGTATTCTATGTTAGAAGATTTCTTTAGCTTTAGCGAGAGGAAAACTGGTTATTGAAGATGGGAGGTACCTCTATCTCTAATCTTATATTTGATGACATTGATTACCTCTGAGGCCTCTATTTGATGCCAAAAAATTAAAGCCATCCTTGATGATTATTGTGGTCAATTGGATCAAGGTGCAGTAGCCATTCTTAGAAATCTAAGAGATGGAGGACTAATGATTATTTAGGCTTATTGGGTTTAGGTCCAAAGATGGATTATCTTGGCCTTAAGTTTTATGAGGAAGCTTTACAAGCATGATTTGGTTCAATTCAAAAGAGAAGATTATGTCACAGGGAATTTCGACATCTCTTATGCAGTTTATTTTGGCTCTTATAAGTTGGTTTATCAGCTAACACATACAACTATTGGAATGTGTTAGATTTATGTAGGTCCTTCATGGGACAAGAGTCCATTAGGCATTCACTATGATTGTATTTGCTACCTATTAAGCATGGGGGCTTGGTTTCACTCTATTTGGGCATCTAAGGTTGGCTTGGGATTTTCTTGAACTTCATTACTTCACTGCATTGAGATATGGGGAAGATATTTGGGTGGAAGCTTGAAGAGGGGACTCTAAGACTTGGTTTGTCATTCTTAGTGGGGCTCAAAGTCTTGAACCTCATTATTTGGAAGGTCATGGCGAAAGTTGATTTTGGATCACACATGGTTAGTGATTGTTCCTTGGAGACCAACTTTCTTAGATCAGTAGCCTGATCTTGGCAGATGCTTCATCCATATGGACAGACATGGGATATTATTTAGATTTTGGTGAGGATCTTGTGACACATTACCAAGGTGGAGCTTCATTGGACTTAGATGAAGACAGACGAGCTTCTTCACCTCCCATTGGGAAATCTTTAGGCCTTTGATGTTATTCCACTCTTGGCTACAAAAGTTATTTGCACCAGGAGGTTTTAGGTGATTTTGAAGAATGCCTTTGCTTGGCTCCACTCTCGGTCTTTTAGGAGACTCATTGCCCTGGGGCATGGAGATTGAAGAGGATCATATCCTCAGCTCTCTTACTTCCTCTATCATACAGGTTTTGTCCTCTTGGGGTTAACCTTTTTTCTAATGCTCATGATCTGTTTCAGGCATTCGAACGGACCACCAAGTCAGACATGGCTTGGGGTAGAGTTATTGCATGATATATCAAGTTTGGAGGACCGAATGCAAAGACACATGGCAGCCAACATGGGACACCAAGGTCATTCTACTATTTTGGAGGCTTTACAAATGCATCTACCTTTCTAGAGGGGCAATGGAGCTCCACCAGATTAGGCTGTTCTGGACTTAGGATGGCTAAAGGTGAATGTAGATGGTACTCTCCTCCCTCTGGCTTGGCATTGGAGTTATTTCGGGATGATCGGTGACTTCATCAAGGCTCGGTATCCATATTGGGATAGTGCTTTCATGAAATGCGGCTATGCTGTTAGCGACTTGTTGACCCTTGGATGTATGAGGGTACAAGGGAATCATATTGGAGGGACAACATTAGTGTTGTCAATTTACTTAGGAAGACCATCTGGCCGGACTTTTGGTCTTCTCTCCTCTGCTCCGACTTGGGCTTTCTTAGCATTCCACCAAGTTCTTCTCCACCGTTTCCCGAGACTTCAGCAGTGGCCGGACCTCTTGTGCTCAGCTGAGCAGACTTTACTTGTGTCTTTAGATGTTTCTACTTTACCTTCTATTTTTATTTAGTTATTTGAGGATGATAAGAAGCATGTTGCTTCTATTTAGCTTCTTGTTTTAGACTCTCTAGCCTTTGCTAGTTCTTGTATTACTTTGTTTACTATTATTAAATGCAATATGCAAGTTTCAAAAAAAAAAAAAGCATAAGTGCATCCAAGTCTATATGTGAAATAGTTAGGCATCGGTTGGGAACCTTAGATGTAACTCCACTTTCCTCTCAAAAAATTGATGGTTTGGTAGTTAAGGAAGCCCCTATGTCATCCATATGTGAAGACTCAGAGGTTCTTTTAGGGAGCATCATCCTCAAGTCAAGAAGTTGATGTAGAACTTGAGGATGATTCATATAAAAATTTAATAGAATTATCTTTTGATTGGTACTTTCCTTGTGTTCATAATTTAGTAAAGAAATGTTTAATCCCACATACTTGGTCAAAGCACAAGTTAGACTACTTTGAAAGAATATGGAAGAACAAATGGAAAATCTCTCAATCAAGACCAGGACTAGGATTCGGTATAGTGGGTCAAGTTGATGATGACGATTACTGCTTAGTCCTCACTAATCATTTGAAATTTGATAGGTTCTTTTCAAATCACATTAACTTATATAAGGAGCTGTTCTTAGAAACTTCAGATGATCCGGATAATTTTGAAGTCAAAGATACACAGCTAGAGTTTGAAGAAGAGATCAAGTAAACCATCGATGAGCTCAAGGAAATCAACTTAAGAATTAAAAAAGATCCATGCCTGACATACATCAATTATTTATTGAATGCGATTATAACCAATAACTTAGTTAGGCTATTGACTAAGTTTAAGGACTGCTTTACATGGAGTTATGAAGAGATGCCTAGATTGGCTCGTAATATAGCGGTCCATAAACTAGCAATAGAGCCTCCTGCTAACCATATCAGGTAAGATCCTAGACGCATGTGAGTAGACATAAAACAACAGGTTATTTATGAAGTCAAAAAAAGTTGATCGATGTTGGCTTCATCCAAGAAGACAAATACCCTACCTGGTTAGTTAGTGTCATCCCAGTTAAGAAAAAGAATGGCCAAATTCACATATGCGTTGATTTTAGGGATTTAAATAAGGCATGACCAAAAGATGAATTTTCACTACCAATCTCGGAGCTGATGGTGGACATTGCTTCAGCTCATGCAATCTTCTATTTCATGGATGGATCATCTATATATAACCAAATAAAGATGACCGCTAAAGATAAAAGAAATACTACTTTTAGAACCCCGATCAAAATCTATTTCTATAAGGTCATGACTTTTAGCCTTAAAAATGCAGGTGATACATACCAACAGGCTATGACTCAGATCTTTGGCGAACTCATTCATCATCAAGACAAGTGCTATGCCGATGATCTTATGGTCTAAAGAAGAGAAAAGAAAGACCATATCTTTGATTTGAGAGTAGTTTTTCAATAGTTAAGACAATTTAACCTCAAAATGAACCCCATGAAATGTGCATTTGGAGTAGCTTCAGGGAAATTCCTTGTGTTTTTTGTCCGACACCAGGGAATCGAAATCAATTTGTAAAGGATCATAGTGATATTAGAAATGCCCCTAAAAGTTTAACTCAACTCAAATCATTCCATGGGTAGTTGGAATATCTAAGATGCTTTATATCCAACCTATAGAGAAGATGTCAGCCATTCTCAACATTTGTTAAAAAAGATTCCAAGTTCAAGTGGGATGATAAGTGTGAGCATGCCTTCGAAGACATCAAGCATTACGATGTGCGCTAGTTCTAGCCTATCTGAAGCGCAACTCATACTTTACACTGCTATGTTAGATGACTCCCTTAGTGCTTTGTTGGCCCAAGCCAATGATGAAGAGAAGGAAAATTCAATCTATTACCTCACCTATCATCTAATCCCTGCTAAGGCTAATTATCCACTCATTGAGAGGCATTGCCTAGCTTTAATCTTTGCATCACAAAAGTTATAGTACTACATGCTTCCTCATACAGTGAACTTAATCTCTAAGATGAACCACTACAGTATCTGAAGACATGACCGATGCTATCCGGATAGTTGGCATGATTGTCCATGATCCTCTCAGTTTGATATTACCTTCATACCCCTTCATGTAGTGAAAGGACAAGCACTAGCAGATTTATTAGAAGAACACTCACTTGCTACTGACTTTCTTCTTAATGATGGTCTCCCTGATGAATAAATCATGAACTTAAATGATACTAGCATTCCCCACTAGGAGATGTACTTTGATGGTACGGCTTTCTCTTAAAGATAAGAAGAACCATAATCTACTACTCCAGGAAAGGCAGGGGTAGGGATAGTTCTCTTAACTAAAGACCATGATGTGATGAGATTCTCATATCATATGTCCAATCCTTGCACCAACAATGAAGTTGAATATGAGGCTCTAATTTTTGGTGTAGAGTTAGTCGTTACTTTAAGCATCTAGAACATCAACATCTTCCTAGATTCTTAGCTAGTTATCAACTAAATCCGGGTCCTATAAGGTTTACAAACAAGCTCCACTACCACTACCACAAGTACACAAAAGATTTATTGGCCCAAATCCCAGAGGTTACCATTTATAAGATTCCTCAAAGAGAGAACATCATAGCATATGCTTTAGTCAAGCTTGCCAAAGAGTTGGCATGTCTGGAGGATGAGACAATATCAATAAAGGTCCAAAATAAACAAGTCTTATCCCTTATTGATATTGAACTCATCAAAAAGTACTCTCTTGAAGGGGAAGTTTCCATTTCTAAGAAGGATGAGGAGTTAGATTTGAGGCAACCATTCATGGATTACCTAAATAAAGGAAAACTACCTCAAGAGAAGTCCCAAGCCCATCAGATGAAGGAGAGAGCATTTTCCTATGCTCTTGTGGATGGTGTCTTATACCGGTGGTATTTTAATTATATGTTTATTTAGACATGCACGAAGCCCATAAGATCATGACCAAGGTACACTCAAAATTATATGGAGCCAACCAATTTGATCTAAAGATGAAAGCCAAGATCAAGAGACTAGGATGCTACTGGTCATCACTAATTAAAGATTACATGGATACAGCTAGGCGACGCAACTAATGTCAAATACACTGTGTGGTCCTACACCAACCACCCAACATTCTACATCCTACATTGGCCTCATGGCCATTTGAGTGTTGGGGTACCAACATAGTGGGTCCACTGATCCTCATTCTTCCAAGGGCCATCAGTTCATCTTAGCTGCTACTGACTACTTTTCCAAATGGGTGTTAGTGATTTCACTCAGATAGGTCACAGTAGTGCTCCATAAGAACCATATCATATATAGGTTCAGAGTGCCTCGATGAATTATAACTGATATTGGTATTTTGTATTTAAGAGCACTGAGATCAACAACTTTGCCTAGAGACACATCATATTTTGGAGATATTCTTCCATCAACTACTTGAGGGTAAATAACTTAGCAGAAGCCTTCAACAAAACTCTCATACAAATACTGAAGAAGACACTCGACATCAACAAGTGATAGTGGCATGAGTAGTTAGTTGAAGCCTTGTGGGCCTATCGCACCACATATAGAACTCCAACTCACTCTACTTCTTTCTCCTTAGTGTATGGGTCCACAGCCATTCTACTAGTAGAAGTCCAACTCCCAACACTGAGGATAGCTATGGTTATCCAGATCACAGCAAAGTAGAATGCCAAGTTATAGTTAGAAGAGTTTGAAGGATTGAAGGAGAGACAACTGCGGGCATGCCAAAACCTCAAGTTGTTGAAAACTAAAATGATTCAAGTTCACAACAAGTTGGCTCGTCCTAGAGCTTTTCAAGTAGGATATCTTATTTTAGTTCTAATTAGACTGATTGTTGCTCTTCATAGGATGGGAGGCAAGTTTGAACTAACATGGGAAGACCCTTTTTCCATAGAGAAGAATACCAATGAGGATCTTATCAGCTTATTAATTATAAGGGAGAGCACCCAATTCTTCCAATCAATGGGCTCTACTTAAAGAAATAGTATAAATCATGTTTCAAAATAATTATCATCAATGAAAATTCCATTTTGAATTCAATCTCCATGTTGAAAGTATTCTTATTTGTGAATCCACCACATGAGTTTAGGTTGTAAGAACCCGAAGCCCCTACCCTTCATCAACACAACACAAACATAAAATATATACAAACATATAAAATAAACACATATATTTTATATTGTGCTACTCTTTGTTAAGATAACACCCCCAATGGCATTAACTTAGTTGATTCTATAGGTCGGGCAGAAGTGCTACCCTAGTAGTGTGTCACCCTAGTGGTCTTCTTGCTTTGGAGGATGTAAGTTTGCTATGCTTTCATTCCTTGGTAATCCACTGCACACCAATGAGTGCCTTGTTAGTTTGGTAGGCCTTATTACGTGGTTAATAAGCTACCTCATGTTGGCTTCATTTAAGAGGATGTGAGTCTACTATGCTTTCTTCTTGAATTAGCCTTCATGCATTGACTGCGTCAAGCATATTTGAGGTTTAGGATAAGTTCCCTAGTTGCTCCTTCCCTCATGACTACTTCAAGTCTGGGTCTAGTCCTTCCACGGGTCTCCTCGCTTAATAGTTTGTCTAGGTCAGATAGCATCTATCCCAACAACTATAGACTATCACGATGATCAGTTCTGCTTGGAAAGTTGTAAGCCTACATGCTTTCTTCACAAATTGATCATTGCACACCAATGAGCACCTTAGGTTGGTTGGTTCTCACTATGCTGATGGATACACCACATGCCGATGGATACACCTTTCTCACCTTATGATACACCACTCATGGTGATGTAAGTCTATGCTTTCTCCTTGAGTTGGCCAACGTACACCTATAAGATTTCTTTCCGTGGCTCGATAACACCCTAGCAACACCTCCCTATGGCACTATATTTGGATCACATCCAATCCCATTTAGACACTTACTAGTGGATTGAGTTCTCTTCCTAGTAACCCAAACAGGTCATTCCCAAGACATTAAGTCCCCTCACACCAATAGGTCCACACAACATATAAACAAAATATATATTCACTTGGGGATTAGAGGACACCCTAGCATACCTTTTCCCAAAGTATCCTATCTTTAGGTCGCAGAACTCCCTATAAGAATCACTACTTTGAGTTGATATAAGTCCCCAAGCATATTCACTCAAGAGTCACCTTCGTGTTCAAATCATGCTACCAATAGTCACCCTGGTTTCTCTTTAGAAGATGTAAGTCTCTATTTTTTTTGTACCCATTGCACACCAAAGGAAACCCCTTAGGTTGGCTAGCTCTACCCACATGTAGACTATTCCTTTGGATTTGTAAATCTAGATAGACAAGTATATAGCCCCTTCTCGGGTCCATCACACATCGACATGGTCCATAAATTAAATCTATCAAATTTGATCAGCTCACATCTCCAGGATATGCCCATAATTTGAAATCAAACAAACCAAACAAACCATCAAATCACATGAAATTAAGATAAAATTAATCGACTACTTTGAGTTGACATAAGTCCTCCAACATTCACTCAAGAGGTCAGTTCAATTTGTTGTGCATCCAACAAGTCACCCTAGTGGTTGTTCCTCACTTTATAAGATGTAAGTCTACTATGCCTTCTTCTTAGCATAGTCATTGCACAACAAAGGCAACCCCTTTAGTTGGCTAGCTCTGCCCCGCAATCAGTAGACTATCCCTTTGGATTTGTAAACTTGAGGTAGGTCAAGGTGGATATATCTTCAGTGGGTCCATCATACACATAGATCCATACATTAACTTAGATTAAATTAAACCCAAACTACTTTTCCTAGTGGAGTTAAATCACACCCTTCTCCAGTGGAGCCCCAAATCATATATAAACAAGTCAAGTAAAAAAATCAAATTCAAAACCAACCTCCTAGTGGAGCCAAATTAAACCAACTCCCTAGTAGAATCTAAATCAAAGAAATCCAACCAAACTCTTATCCCTGATACATCCCCAAATATATGAAATCAAACTCAAATCCCAATCCTAATGGATTTCCAAACCGCTTCCTAGTGAAGGTTTATATACCCGATCCCAATAGACTCAAGCCCATATCTCTAGCAGATATGCATCCACATCAAAAAAATAAACAAATTAAAGTCAATTTGATCTTAATCCCTAGAGGATTATAGATTCTTATCCCTGGATCTTCTTCCATAAATCATAATCAAATCAAATTCAAACCTTATCCCCAGAAATTTTCTTCATCTATGCCCTCGATATCCCTCACATGTCATGTCCAATGCATATGTGATCCCCTAGGATCTCCTCCATGTCCTTGACATGAAATTCTAATCAAATCTTATTTCTTCTCTTATGCACACCTTTAATACTTCAACCAAAAGCCTAACAATGTATTTATTCAAATTACATCATCTTAACATTGTAATCAGCATTTTATGATTTATGATGGTGCTCAAACTAACTATACAATATCATAAACATATTATAGTGTAAATTAACACACTATATTATATTATAATATATGATGTTATATTATAATTTGCTATAATATAATATATTGTCTAAGATTACACCTCATTGGACTCACTTAAAATTAACAAATAATGAAATTTTTCTAAAATATGATTAATGTTCATTTTAGGTGTAAAATTATTAATTTTCTATTAGAAATGGTACAAAATAGCATAATTTTGGTGTTGTTTCTTAGTGTGTGCCATGAATTTGGCCAAATTCTTTCATCTCCACTTTCAAATTAACTTTTTTTGTGAGTTTTGCCCAATGTATTATAACAAAAGTAAAACATACTAAAATGTACAATAACATTTAGTAACACACCACCACATTCATATAAATGTGATGTTATATTGTTATGTACATTATATATTAATATGCTTTCATATAATATATTATCTTACATTACACCTTAAAATGAATCACTTTAAGAAAGAAATATAAAATTTGGTTGAAAATTGAACATTTATTTTGGATGAAAAATTTCATTCTTTTGATTAAATGACACACCGTAGCACACCCCAATGAAGTTACCTACAGATTACCCTAAAATTGGCCAAATCCCATCATCTCAGCCTATAAATAAGTTTTTATAAATTATACCAATACAAGCTCTACTACATCATATTATAACAAACTAAAATATGCTAAACACAAGTAGTAATACACAATAGTATGATATAATGCATGATGCTGTACTATGTTATGACATCCTATATTATAATACACTATAACATATTATGTTATATTATATTGTATATCACATCATAAGGGGTTACTTAAGATAAAAAATCATAAAATTAGTCTAAATAATAAAAAACTATATATTTTAGTCGTATCACTTAGATATTTTAAATTGAAACAATATATTATGATTCCATGCTCGACCTATTATGAATTTGGCCAAATTCCACCATTTTAAAGCTAAATTAACATTTTTATAAACAATGCTAGTGTAGCTCATGATTATAAAATACTAAAAGAATTTAAAATGTGAATAATATATATGTTATATATGATGTTATACTATGCTACAACATATAATATTTATTTTGAACATAAAATCTTACTTTTTACTACAAGTGGTAGTAGCTTTGGAACAATAACCTAATTCCCACTTCAAATTTAACAAATTTCATCATCGACTTATTAAATCAATTTTTTGATTTATATTAATATAGAATATAGGGCACAATACCATAAACATTTCAAAACATCTTATAACATCTAAAAACACATCAATGCTCAAATATATGATGCTACATTATACTATAATATATGGTAATATAATATGATTTAAGTTTAGGGTTTAGGGTATTCAAATCTCTAATAGTCAAGGGAAAGTCTCTTGAAGACATCTTCTTTATATACCATAACTATGTAAGGATTAGGTCATTCTTTAGATCTACTCCTAATGACATCTTTATTCAAGGTTTAGGGTTTAGGGTTTAGGGTTAGGGTTAAAGGTTATTTTAAGATTTAGGTTTAGGGTTTAGGTTTGGGATTATGGTTTAGGGTTTAGGGATGTATGTTTTAGAGTTTAGGGTTTATGGTTTTAGGGTTTTGTGTTTAGGGTTTAGAGTTTTGGGTTTTAGGGTTTAGAGTTTAGGGTTTAGGGTTTAGGATTTAGGCTTTAGGGTTTAAGCTTTAGGCTTTTTAAGGTTTAGGGTTTAGGGTTTACGATTCAAGTTTTAAGTTTAAGGTTTAAGTTTTAGTTTAGGTTTAGTTTTTTTTTAATAGAGAACAAATTATTCCATTTATTTCTTTTTTTATTTTCTAGGACATAAGCGATGACATAAATAAAAAATTAGAACCTATAGAGCAAATCAAAAACCCTAGATAAGTAGAACCATCTTTACTATAAAGATACTATTCCATAAGAAGCAATCGAGATTGGTTCTTAGTTTATGCGTTCCCATCAACCACCTGCTCTCATGTAGGGGATTCACCATCATATCCTTGATCTCTCCCACCACCACCTGTGTAACCTCTTGCTCCTCCCACCTGTAACCACCTGCTTTGACCACCACCTCCATATCCACCACTACCTCAGATCCCCCCACCACCTGCGATCTTGCCTGCCTTCACCTCCCTTGATCTAGGGCTGAGCCTGGTTGGTGATGTTCCTGTCATCAAGGTTTTGCCCATTCTTAGGGTTTAGGGTAAATTTAGGGTTAGTTTAGGGTTTAGGGTTTCGAGTTTAAGGTTTATAGTTCTAGGTTTTAGGGTTTAGGGTTTAGGGTTTAGTGTTTAGTATTTTGGGTTTAGGGTTTTAGGGTTTAGGTTTAGTTTAGGGTTTAGGGTTTAGGTTTTAGGGTTTAGGGTTAGTTTTAGGGTTTAGGGTTTAGGGTTTAGGATTTTTGGGTTTAGGTTTTTTTAATTAAGTAAACTAGTAGGTTTAGGTTTATTTAGTTTATTTTTATTTATTTGAGTTTATTCTATTTTTTTATTTATTTAGTTTATTTATTTTTGTTTATGTTTTATATTTTAGTTTATTTTTTAGGTTTAAGCTTATTTTTTAGTTAAGTATTATTTTTATTTTTTTATTTTAGGCTTAGGTTTTATTTTTTACTTTTAGGTTTAAGTTTAGGTTTATATTTTTTTTTAGGTTTAGGATTTAGGTTTTTATTTACCGTTTGTTTTTTAGTTTTATTTTTTAGTTTAGGTTTAGGTTTATTTTTAGTTTATTTTATTTTATTTAGTTTAATTTAAGGTTTAGGTTTAGTTTATTTTAGGTTTAGGTTTAGGTTTATTTATTTTAGTTTAGGTTTATTTATTTTATTTTGTTTTGTTTTATTATTTTAGGTTTAGGTTTTTTAGTTTAGGATTTAGGTTTATTTTTATTTATTTTAGGTTTATTTTTTTTTGGTTTAGGTGTTTTTTTATTTATTTTAGGTTTATTTTTTTTATGTTAGGTTTAGTTTTTTTTTTATTTAGTTTTTTTTTAGTTTAGGTTTTATTTATTTTATTTTAATTTAATTTTCTTTTTTGTTTTTTTCTTTTTATATTTAGGTTTATGTTTTTTTTGATTTTTATTTTTTTATTTTATTTTTATTTTTTATTTTATTTTGGTTTTGGTTTTTTCATTTATTTTATTTTTAGGTTTTATTTAGTTTACGTTTAGGTTTTTAACTTTTTAAGGCTTAGGGTGTAGGGTTTAGGTTTATTTTAGGGTTTAGGGTTTGGGTTTTAGGGTTTAGGGTTTAAGGTTTGGTGTTTAAGTTTTAGTTTAAGGTTTAAGGTTTTTTTTATTAAAGAACAAATTCAAATTCAACATTTCTACTTTTCGATTTCATCAACCAAGTAGCACCCCAAGTTTTCTAAGACATAGGCAATGACATAGATAAAAAATGAGCACCCATATAGCAAATCAAAATCCTTACAGATTAGAACCATCTCTACTATAAAGACATAGTTCCATAAGTGCATTGGATGGGTGGTTCTTAGTTTCTCCAGTTCCCTCAGAACCACCCCTCTCGAGTTGGGATCACCATGATATCCCTCTCCCTCGCCACCCACCATGGCTGTAGCCTCCATCGCTTCTCGTGCCTCCATAACCACCACTGCTTTGACCACCACCTCCATATCCACTAGCACCTACAGATACCCCACCACCACTATGATAAGCGTTCTGCCTTTGGCTCCACCACTAGATCTAGACCGAGCCAAGTTGTCGATGATGTTCTTGCTGTCAAGGTTCTGCCCATTCTAAGGGTTTAGGGTTAGTTTAAGGTTTAGGGATAGTTTAGATTTTAGGGTTTGGGGTTTAGGGTTAGTTTAGGGTTAGTTTAGGGTTTAGAGTTTAGGGTTTAGGGTTTGGGGTTGCAGGTTTTAGAGTTTAGGGTTTAGGATTTAGGGTTTAGGCATTTCAGGTTCAGGATTATTTTATTTTATTTTTTATTTTATTTTAAATTATTTTTTAAATTAAGTAAACTGGTAGGTTTAGGTTTATTTAGTTTATATAGTTTATTTTTATATTTATTTTAGTTTACTTTATTTTTATTTTATTTAGTTTATTTTATTTTTTATTTAGTTTATTTATTTATTATAGGTTTATTTATTTAGTTTAGGTTTTTATTTTAGTTTAGGTTTATGTTATTTTTTTATTGTTTCGATGAGGTTTAGGTTTTTATTTTATTTTTTTAGGTTTAGGTTTTAGGTTTACTTTTAAGTGTTACTTTTTGGTTTAGGTTTAGGTTAATTTTTATTTTATTTTATTATATTTAGGATTTAGGCTTAGGTTTAGGTTTAGGTTTGTTTATTTTAGATTTATGCTTAGGTTTTATTTATTTTAGTTTAGTTTATTTTAGTGTTATTTTATTTTTTTTTATTTTAGGTTTAAATTTTTCTTTAGTTTAGGCTTTAGGTTTTATTTTTATTTATTTTGGGTTATCTTTCTAGGTTTATTTTTAGGTTTAAGTTTTATTTAGTTTTGTTTTTTATTTTTTATTTTTAGGTTTATTTTATTTTATTTTAGGTTTGTTTTTTATTTTATTTAGGTTTTCTATTTTTTAGTTTAGTTTAGGTATTATTTTATTTTATTTTCTCTTTTAGGTTTTGGTTTAGGTTTTAGTTTAAGTTTTTATTTTATTTTATTTTATTTTATTTTAGGTTTTTTTATTAATTTAATTTATTAGTTTTATTTAGTTTATATTTACATTTTTAGTTTATTAGGGTTTATGGTTTAGGGTTTAGAGTTTGGGGTTTAGGGTTTAGAGTTTAGGGTTGAGGGTTTAGGGTTTAGGGTGTAGGTTTTAGTGTTTAGGGTTTTGGGTTGTAGGTTTTAATGTTTAGAGTTTAGGATTTAGGTTTTAGGGTTTAGGGTTTAGGGTTATAGGGTTTAGGGTTTAGGGTTTAGGGTTTAGAGTTTAGGGTTGTAGGTTTAGGGTTTAGGGTTTTTCTATTTGTTTTTATTTTTTATTTTTTAAATTAAGTAAAGTGGAAGGTTTAGCTTATTTAGTTTATTTTATTTTAGTTTATTATATTTTTATTTTTTATTTAGGTTTATTTTATTTTATTTAGTTTAGTTTATTAATTTTAGGTTTATTTATTTTAGTTTATTTTAGGTTTAACTTTAGGTTAGGTTTTCATTTAGTTTTATTTTTTTTTTATTTTATATGTGTAGATTTTATATTTATTTTTAGGTTTAGGTTTAGTTTTTTATTTATTTTTTTATTTTTTAGGTTTTAGGTTTTTATTGTAATTATATTTTTAGGTGTTATTTTTTAGTTTAGGTTTAGGTTTACTTTTATTTAATTTAATTTTATTTAGTGTTGGTTTAGGTTTAGGTTTATGTTTAGGTTTATTTTATCTTTATTTTAGGTTTACAATTTTTTATATTAAAGTTTAGGTTTTTTTATTTTAGTTCAGGTTTTTATTTATTTAATTTTTTTTATATTTTTTTTGGTCTTTTCAGGTTTAGGTTTAGGTTTAGGTTTAGGTTTTAGTTTTGGTTTTTATTCTATTTTATTTTATTATTTTATTTTGGATTAGGTTATTTTTTTTTTTAGGTTTCAATTAGTTTAGGTTTAGGTTTTTAGCATTTTAGGGTTTAGGGTTTAGGATTTAGGTTTTATGTTTATTTTTATATTTTATTTTTTAGTTTAGGTTTATGTTTATTTTTAGTTTATTTTATTTTATTTTATTTCATGGTTTAGGTTTAGTTTACATTAGGTTTAGGTTTAGGTTTTATTTATTTTAGTTTAGTTTAGTTTAGTTTACGTTTAGGTTTATTTTATTTTATTTAATTTATTTTTATTTTAGGCTAAGTTTATATTTTTTGTATAGAGTTTGGGTTTTTTTTTATTTTTTTTTAGGTTTTATTTTTAAGTTCATTTTTTTTTAGGTTTAGGTTTTTTATTTAGTTTTATTTTATTTTATTTTAGGTTTATTTTATTTTTTATTTTATGTTTAGTTTTATTTTTTTAGGTTTTATTCTTGATTTTATTTTTTTTAGTTTAGATTAGGTTTTATTTATTTTATTTTAGTTTATTTTCTTTTTTTATTTTGATTTATTTTAGGTTTAGGTTTAGTTTAGGTTTTATTTTGTTATATTTTTATTTTATTTATGCTTAGTTTATTTATTTAATTTTTTTAGGTTTATTTACTTTTGGTTTAGGTTTTAGGTTTTTAGGGTTTAGGGTTTAGGGTTGTAGGATCAAAGTTGTAGGTTTGAGGTTTAGGTTTTAGGGTTTTTTTAGGGTTTAGGGTTTTGGTGTTTTTTTAAAAAAACATTAAGTAAACCAGTGTTAGATTTATTTAGTTTATTTTACTTTTTATTTTTATTTAGGTTCATTTTTCATTTTTATTTAGTTTAGTTTATTTATTTTAGGTTTATTTATTTTAGTTTAGGTTTTCTATTTTAGTTCATTTTTTGGCTTTAGGTTTATTTATTTTAGTTTAGGTTTATCTTTTGAATGGATTTTGGATTATTATTTTTTTTTTTTTATTTTGATATTAGGTTTTGAAATAATGTTAATTAGTAAGGCATTGTTTTTTTTTTAATTTTTTTTTGCAATTTGATGAAGAGGTTTTAGTGGTTTACTTTAGAGATAATGTATGTGCATGTTAGGAAAGTTAGTAGCTTTTGATAAAATTAGAGAGTTTAGATGGTTTATTTAGCGTATTGACAGTTAGAAGAGTAGATGCATTTTCCTTATGTTAAGAAAGGTAGAGGTAGACCAAGAGACATGGTTAAGATGTTTGACCTAGTATACTTATTGAATGAAAATTTAATAAGTGGAGATGAAGGATTCATGTAGTTATTGGGATAATATTGTTGTTGTTTATTATTATTATTGTTTATTATTTGTCTTAGGTTTATTTATTTTAGTTTAGGTTCTTTATTTTAGTTTATTTTTAAGGTTTAGGTTTAGGTTTAGGTTTATTTTTATTTTATTTTTTAGGTTTAAGTTTAGGTTTAGGTTATTATATTTTTTTTTAGGTTTAGGTTTAGGTTTTATTTAGGTTTACTTTAGGTTTTTTTTAGTTTGGTATATTTATATTTAGTTATTTTATTTTTTTAGGGTTTAGGTTTAGTTTTTAGGTTTAGGTTTAGGTTTATTTATTTTAGTTTAGGTTTAGGTTTATTTTATTTTATTTTAGGTTTAGGTTTTCTTTATTAGGGTTTAGTTTATTGTTTATTTATTTAGGTTTATTTTTTTGGTTTATTTTTAGGTTTAGTTTTTTATTTAGTTTTATTTTTATTTTAGTTTATTTTATTTTTTATTTTATTTTTAGGTTTTTTTTAGGTTTTATTTTTTGTAGTTTAGTTTTGGTTTTATTTATTTTATTCTAGGTTAGTTTTTATTTGTTAGTTTATTTCTTTTAGGTTTAGTTTAGGTTTAGGTTTTAGTAGATTTTATTTTGTTTTTTGGTTTAGGTTTATTTATTTTATTTTAGTTTTATTTAGTTTAGGTTGATATTAAATAGTTAATTAAGCATAAAATATAAGGGAGAAAGAAGTAAGATGAGGAAAAGGCTCAGGTTTATAATCATCTTAGGGAGATATAGCATACAAACTTAGTGAAGGGTTACAATTACATATAGTACTACCACCAAAATAAGGTGTGGGAAGCATCAAGGATCATTGAGTTTTATATATGATATTTTATAAAACTTCAAACAACAATATACCCACAAAACACCTAGGTGATATATTAAACTCAACAAAGTGATAAGGAGGTAACCTATTAGGGAAAGCATTAGAGGAGGAGCACCACCAAAGCCACTACCAAGAATTGCTAACAGTTAGAGCAAATCATAATATGGGAAAAAGGAATAGACCAAACAAGGCAAAATGAGAACCATAGTTGATAAGGTCATTCATTAAACGAACATTTAGACCAAAAACAATACTATCAGAGGAATAAAAGATTTCAAGAATAGGAACCAAGGCAACCATCAAAAGAAAAGGGAAGAGATTAGACAAACCAAATGAAAATTAGTAGAAACTAGAAGAGAAGAATGGGAAAGAAAGTAGCCAGTTCCAAGCATAGACTCGAAAAGATCAGGAAAATTATAACAAAGTAAATTCTCTTTTGACCAAACAAGGTACTCCACCCTGTAAGCCACCAAGACTGCCAAAGATTCAAATGAATAGACTTAGAACCACCAGGATGAAAGATAGAAAGAGTCATCCAATAACAAACATTGAAAAAATCTCAAGGGAAAGCCATGGACATCATTCACCAATGCAAATCCAAGGATAAGAGAATCTAGTTTAAACAACTAGATACAAAAAAATAGAAAAGTAAGAGGCCTTTAGGATCATAACCCAACAAGAGAGTTGAAAATAAGAAACGTTGTCATCAAGTAAAAAACATCAACCAATAGTTTTGACCTTCAGTTCATAACACAAATTAAAATAGAAACTCAGATATAGCAATATTAGGATATAATAATCTAGAAGCTTCCAACCTTGTCATCTAAAACAACTAAATAAAGGTCGAGAAATAGTTCTCAAGCTACAACCAGCCCTCAGTCACACAACTCCTCTTAGTGAGAAGAGAGAAAGACCAACCAAAGCAACTGGAAAAACCATCTTGATCAAAAACAACAAGGTGTTAGATTATACAACAAGGTCATAAAAATAGCATAAACACCAGGAAGAAAAAACCCATAGCAGTACCATAAAATCAGAGTAAATTAGGTTTAGAGATCCAACCAATAAAGAGAACCACCCAACTTTAGTCACTTATTATAAACACAGTATAGGTTGGGAAACAAACCAAAATAAATATGTAAAATCAATAAATGGAAAGACAACTAATAAGAATGGTAAGAAACCAAACTAGAAAATAGTAGGTTTATGAGAAAAAAAATCAAGACCAAAGAAGGAAAATTATTCAAAAAATAATAATAGGAAAGCCAAAACAGGGAAAAAATGCTAAAGCTTCTAACATAAGGCAAATTTTTATCAAGATTTGACCCTTTAGGAAAGGGATGTCATCATTAGAAAACATTTGCAAAGAAGAAGACTTATTTATTGCAAGAAAGTCGACAAGTTGGCTTTATAAATATGAGATATTTGAAATTTTAGGTTGTCAAGAAGCCTCCTAGTATGATTAAGTAAATAATACACTTCAGTATTACCATGAGCATAAGATTTGAGTAAATCTAAAAGAAGGAGAGCATCAACTTCAAACCAAATCTTATGAAAACCTTGTTGTAAACAAATGGAAATGCCATGATGATAGCCTTTGAGTCAACAAATAACACATAACAAGGCTCTAAAGCGGTAAAGTAGAGATAACCTTACTATGATCTCTCAAAATCCCATATATTAAAAATTGAGCCATCAGTGTTAACCTTAATTAATAATTAGGTTCAATCTAGTTTATAATTTTTTGTGGGTGGAGAGACATTACCGGGTGAAGGATAATCCCAAAATTTTGCACCCTTTAAAACTAGAGTGAGTAAGAAGATTAGCTTTGAAAAGAGACAAAATTTAATATTTGGCTCTAATAATATGATGATAATTCAAAGAAATATTACAATGCTTAGCATCATTTCTATCCATCTAAATATACCAAAGAATAGTAATAGCTAAAACAATTTTAACATGGGCCTTAGAAGTATGGGAGAAAAATGCTTCAAGAAGTTGCATAATAGAAAATGAACCATTAAAATGGAAAGTATTAAAATATTATCATACCAATTCCATATTTTACAGCAATAGCCATTCAAAAACATGATCCAGACTTTCAATGTGATAGAAACATTGACATTTAGAGGGGAGATGAAAACCTTTTTTTAGAAGAGTATCAGCCATAGGGTATAATGCTTCAGAATGTGCCAAGTTAAAATTGAGAATGAAGTAGAGACACTAATATTTTAGATTTTAGTAAAAATCAAGGACTCATAATATTTAAATATGATAAAATGCCAAACATTCTTAAAAACAAAATCTCTAGAAGAAGAATTATTGAAGAGAATTTGGTCGAGTTAATTAGGGAAAGGATAAATTTTAATGATTTTGTCAACGATCACATTAGGGAAAAGGATATTCAATTGAGCCACATCCCATTTATTATGAGTAATTAACTAATTAATCTTAAGCATCACAGTGGAATCAGTATTGAGCAGAGAATCAATAGAGCCCTACCCCAGCCAATTATCTTGCCAAAAGAAAGAGGAACTAGAATTGACACCCTAAGAAATTAAGTTCTTAGCATTCCATTTGATAATACAAAGTCTTCTCCACATAGGAGAATCTCCAGATTTGAAAGCACAATTGAAGGGATGTTTGCCCTGAAAATATTTAGCATTCTTAAACTTTGACCAACAAATATTTTTATTTCTAATATTCCACCGCATTTTATAGGAAAAATAGTTAATAGAATCCTTTAAAGTTTTGCAACCCAAACCACCTTCATTAATAGGACCACAATAGTTGTGCCAACTAGCCCAATGTAATCTTTTGATAGAAAAGTTAGATCCCAAAAAATTTATTAAAGCGTATTAATCTTTTAGTAATAGAAGGTAGAATAATAGTAGATAATTGAGAGTTTTTTATCGGATAAGTCTAGCTCAAATAAAGTATATGGAACTAGGAGGTTTTCTTATTTATTTTTGAATAACTTCATCAAATAAAGAAGATCATTTTGTTCCCCTATATAAGGGAGTTCCCAAATACTTGATAGGAAGAATTTGGTGCAAAAAACTTGTAATATTCTTTATAGCATTGAACTTAGATAAGGAAATAGAAGAGCTAGTAATAAAACAACTTTTATCAAGATGAATATTACTCTCCTTACCAAAATAGTTAAGAACTTACACAATTTTTTAATATAAAGAGTAGAGGCATTGCAAAATATAATGAAATATTCAACAAAACTATGGTGAGAAATGGAAACCACCAATAGTTTAGTACATGTTAGGCATTCTACTTAACATCTACAATACATCTAAAGATATTAATAATGAAAAGGGTAGGAGAGAGGGTTTCTTAGATCATGAGAAGAAGAGAAGAAACCATGCACTTCACCATAGGGAAAGAAAACCAAGAATTCTCAATCCCATTCTTAATTAAAGCAATAAATTGGTTAGAGAATCCAAATAAAGCCAAAATTTGATATAGGAAAACCCAACCAATTTTATCATAAGCTTTGGAAATGTCAAGCTTAAAAAATAGGTTTCCATCGTGAACATTGCCATTTAAGTCATGGATCATCTCCTGGTCTAAAAAAACATTATAAGAAATGGATCTCCCTTTAACAAAACTACTTTAATTGGGGGGAGATAATTATAGAAAGCAAGATAGTCAAGCTTTTAGCAAAAATCTTAGAAATAAGTTTATAATAAAAAGAGTAAAGGCTAATCGGCCTAAAAACACACCAAGATTGTCTTTTTTTAGAAAATAAAATAACAGGTTCTAGCAAAATATTTAGAAGGTACTACCCTTAATGAAATAAAGGATAGCTTTAGCTAAGCCTCTTTAATGATAATCCAACATTTTTGGAAAAGAGGGTAGTATAATGGGACTAGTGTTTATTCATTACAAAGTATATTTTTGAAGGTAAGGAAGAAAGCATAATGTTATCATCATAAATAAGATTAGAATAACTTGGTCAAGAAATATCATCATAAGCAACATTTTTATTCTCTTTATAAAAGAAAGCAGTGAATCGTAATGTCATTTTTATAATACCAAATCCATCATTAGTATTATGATCACCATCAGAGATCTGTTTCATAGAAGCTTTTTGCTACCAATAGGTCTCCTCCATGTCTTGAAAACATGTTAACCTATCTTTTACTTGAGCCAACAAATGGATTTTAGAAGGATTATTAATAACAATGTCTTCCAAAACTATAACCTCATTCTCCATATCTTTGATATTGATAAAATGGTTCTTGAAATAATGTTAATTCCACCAAGTAAGGCATTGTTTAAGCCTTTTTAATTTGAACCACAATCTCCTCATCCCAAAATATAATCATCGATGAAGAGGTTTGTTAGTAGCTTTACTCTTAGATAAAATGTGAAATGTGTATGTTTAGGAAAAAGTTGGAGTAGCTTTAGTGGATAAAATTAGAGAGAGTAGATGGTTTGGCCACATAGCGTCACTAGTCAAATGAGGTTAGAAGAGTAGATGCATTAGAATTGCCTTATGTTAAGAAAGGTAGAGGTAGACTAAAGAGACATGGTTAAGATGTATAAAATGACCTAGTATACTTGAATTGAATGAAAATCTAACACATAATAAGACCAATGGAATGAAGGATTAGACCCAAGTGGGATAATGGCTTGTGGTTGTTGTTGTTATTATTATTATTATTGTTTAATTTATTTGTCTTAGGTTTATTTATTTTAGTTTAGGTTTTTATTTTAGTTTATTTTCAAGGTTTAGGTTTATTTTTATTTTATTTTTTAGGTTTAAGTTTAGGTTTAGGTTATTATTTTATTTTTTTTTAGGTTTAGGCTTTAGGTTTTTTATTTTAGGTTTAGTCTTTATTTTTTTAGTTTTGGTATATGTTTATATTTAGTTATTTTATTTTATTTAGGGTTTAGGTTTAGTTTATTTTAGGTTTTATTTATTTTAGTTTAGGTTTAGGTTTATTTTATTTTTATTTTAGGTTTAGGATTTTCTTGATTAGGGTTTAGGTTTTATTGTTTATTTATTTTTTAGGTTTATTTTTTTAGGTTTATTCTTTAGGTTTAAATTTTTTATTTAGTTTATTTTACTTTATTTAGGTTTATTTTATTTTTTTAGATTTTATTTTATTTAGTTTTTATTTTTAGTTTAGTTTTGGTTTTATTTATTTTATTCTGTTAGTTTTATTTGTCAATTTTTTTCTTTTAAGTTTAAGTTTAGGTTTATTTTACTAGATTTTTTATTTTCTTATTTTAGTTTAGGCTTTTTATTTATTTTATTTCTAAGTTTTATTTAGTTTGGGTTTAGGTTTATAGCATTTTAAAGTTTATGGTTTACGATAAGTTGAGGGTTTAGGATTTAGGGTTTGTGGTTTAGGGTTTATGGTTTAGGGTTTAGGGTTTAGGTTTAGGTTTTATGTTTAAGGGTTAAAGGATTAGGATTTAGGGTTTAGGGTTTTAGGGTTTAGGGTTTAGGGTTTTTAGGGTTTAGGGTTTAGTGTTGACGGTTTAGGTTTCAGGTCTAGGGAGGTTTTAGTTTATTTATGGTTTTTTTTTTTTAAAGAGAACAAATTCAAATTAAATTTTATTCTTTTAATTTCATCAACCAACCAAAGTTTTTGAGACACAAGTGATGACAGATAATAATTAGCACACTTAGCAAATCAAAAGTTTTCTACTATAAAGAGTTCCATAAGAATTATATTTCTTTTATTTTATTTTCAAGTAGCATGATCTACCATTTTCTCTCCCTTACCACCCATTAACCTCATAGCTCCTCTCACCTCCATAACCACTACTCGACCACCACCTTATCCATGCACTAGGATCCCCAGCCATTGATAAATGTTTTCACCTCCATCACTTGATCTAGGAGGTTGATTATGATGTTTATCAATGTTCTTATTCTTAAAGTTTAGGTATAGGTTTAGTTATAAAAATTTAGGATTTAGTTTATTTTTTAATTTATTTAGTTACTTTGGGTTTAGGTTTAGGGTTATTTTAGGGTTTAGGGTTAGAGTTTGGGGTTTTTTGGGTTTAGATTTTTTATGGAGCTTTTTTGGGTTTAGGTTTAGGGTTTAGGGTTTTGGGGTTTAGGGTTTAGGGTTTTAGGGTTTAGGGTTTAGTGTTGGGGTTTGGGTTTTTAGGTTTAGGTTTAGTTTATTATTTATGGTTTGGTTTAGAGGGTTAATTTTTTTATTCTTTTTTATTTTAGTTTTTAGTGATGACATAGTTTTTTTTTTTAGTGGTTTAATTTATCTTTTAGGTTTAGTAGATAGGTTTTTATTTTAGTTAGTATTTAGCATGATTATTTATTTTAGTATGGTTTTAGTTGTTTATTTTTATTTTAGTTTTTTTAGATTTATTTATTTATGTTTTTTTATGTTATTATTTAGGTAGGTTTATTTTAAAATTTAGGATTTATTTTATTTTTTTAATTTATTTAGTTTAGGTTTATTTATTTATTTTAGGGTTTATTATTATTTAGGTTTATTTATTTTAGGTTTAGGGTTTTTTTATGGTTAAGTTTTTAGGGTTTATTTTATTTTATTAGTTTATTTTAGGTTTAGATTTTATTTTTTAGTTTTTATTTAGGTTTAGGTTTATTTATGGTTTTTTTAGGTTTTATTTATGTTTAGGGTTTAGTTTTTATTTATTTTTTTAGGGTTTAGGTTTAGGTTTATTTTTTTTATTTTGGTTTTTTAAATTAGTTATTTATTTTAGTTTTATTTATTTATTTATTTTAGTTTATTTATTATATTTTTTATTTAGGTTTATTTTTATTTTATTTAGTTTAGTTTATTTGTTTAGTTTAGATTTTTATTTTATTTTATTTTTAGATTTAGGTTTAGGTGTATGTTTATTTTTTTTGGTTTAGTTTTATTTTTATTTTTTTAGGTGTAGGTTTATTTTTTTATTTTTTAGGTTATGTTTAGGTTTATTTATTTTATTTTTTTTTTTTAGGTTTTTTTTTATTTTAGGATTATTTTATGTTTTATTTTATTTAGGATTATGTTTATTTAGTTTAGTTTATTTTATTTAGTTTAGGATTATGTTTAGTTCATTTTATGTTTAGGTTTAGTTTTATTTATTTTAGGTTTTTAGCTTTATTTTATTTTTTTATTTTAGGGTTTAGGTTTATTTTATTTATTAATTTATAGTTTATTTTTAGGATTAGGTTTTACTTAGTTTTTTATTTTATTTTATATTAGTTTATTTTATTTTTTATTTATGTTTAGTTTTATTTTATTTTTTTATTTTATTTTATTTTTAGTTTAGTTAGGTTTTTATTTAATTTATTTTAGTTTAGTTTTTATTTTTATTTTATTTATTTTTGGGTTTAGGCTTAGGTTTAGGTTTAGGTTTAGGTTTTAGTTTAGGTTTTTATTTTATTTTACTTATTTTATTTTATTTAAGTTTAGGTTTCTTTATTTATTTTATTTTATTTAGTTTAGGTTTAGGATTTGTTTTAGGGTATAGGGTTTGGAGTTTAGGGCTTAGGGTTTAGGTTTAAGTTATAAGGTTTTGTGTTTTGGGTTTAGGGTTTTGGGTTTCTTTTAACAGAGAACAAAGATTCAACATTTCTTCTTTTGATTTCATCAACCAAGTAACACACTAAGTTTTTATGACATAGATAAAAAATGAGCATAGAACAAATCAAAATTAGATAACTAGAACCATGTCTACTATAAAGACATAGTTCCATAAAGAAGATGATCATTCTTCAATTTCTCCGGTTCCCAAGAACCACCACCTCTCAGTAGCGGATCCACCATCATCAATCTCTCCTCCACCACCATGGATGTTACCTCCTCCTTTATAACCAGACTACTCACCACCACCTCCAGATCCCCGCCACCGGTGTGATAAGCGCCACCTCCCTTTGCACTAGATTTAGGCGAGCTGGTTGATAGATGTTCCTACCATCAGGTTCTTCCCATTCTTATGGCTTAGGTTTAGGTTTAGGTTTATTAGGTTTTAGGGTTTAGGTTTATAGTTAATTTTTTTAGTTACTTTAGGTTTATGTTTAGGGTTTGGGGTTTAGTGTTTAGGGTTTAGGGTTAGGATTTAGGGTTTAGGGTTTAGAGTTTAGGATTTAGGTTTTAGTGTTTAGGGTTTTATGGTTTATGCTTTTAGGGTTTAGGATTTAGAATTTGGGTTTAGGGTTTAGGGTTTAGGGTTTAGGGTTTAGGGTTTAGGGTTGTAAGTTTAGGGTTTATGATTTAGGGTTGTAAGTTTAGGGTTTAGGGTTTAGTTTAGGTTTTATTTTTTTTTAGGGTTTAGGGTTTAGGGTTTTAGATTTTATAGTTTAGGGTTTAGGTCAGGTTTAGGTGTAAGGTTTATTAGGTTTATAGTTTTATACATTAGGTTTTAGTTTAGAATTTAGGTTTATTTAATTTTTTTTAGGGTTTATTTATTTATTTATTTTATTATTTTATTTTATTTATTTTTTAGGGTTTAGGGTTTAGGGTTTGTTAGGTTTATTTATGGTTTAGGGTTTTATAGTTTATTTAGGTTTAGTATTTTAGTTTATTTTTAGGTTTAGGTTTATTTAGGTTTTATTTTAAATTTTAGTTTAGGTTTATTTAGTTTGTTTATTTATTTTAGTTTATTTTATTTTATTTTATTTATTATTCTTTTTAGTTTTATTTTGTTTAGTTTATTTATTTTAGTTTATTTATTTTTTTATTTATATTCTTTATGTTAGTTTATTTTTTTAGGTTTAGGTTTAGTTTATATTTATTTTTAGTTTAGTTTTATTTATTTATTTTAGGTTAAGGTTTTATTATTTATTTTAGGTTTAGGTTTAGGTTTTTTTAGGTTTTATTTTAGGTTTATTTTAGGTTTTATTTTTTTAGTTTAGGTTTAGATTTATTTTATTTTATTTTATTTTATTTAGTTTAGCTTAGTTTAGGTTTTGTTTATTTTAGGTTTAGGTTTAGGTTTTATTTATTTTAGTTTAGGTTTAGGTTTATTTTATTTTTTTTATTTTAAGTTTAGTTTTTTTTAGTTTATAGTTTAGGTTTTATTTTTTCTATTAATTTTTAGGTTTATTTTTTAAGTTTAGGTTTTTATTTAGTTTTTTACTTTATTTTATTTTATTTTAGGTTTATTTTATTTATATTTTATGTTTATTTTTATTTTATTTATGTTTTCTATTTTTTGGTTTATTTTTTAGTTTAGTTTAGGTTTCTATTTATTTTATTTTAGTTTGGTTAAGGTTTTTTATTTATTTATTTTAGTTTAATTTTATTTTTATTTAATTCTTTTTTAAGTTTATTTTTAGGTTTAGGTTTAGGTTTAGGTTGAGATTTCAGTTTAGGTTTTTATTTTATTTAGGTTTAGGTTTCTCTATTTATTTTTAGGTTTTATTTTATAGCTTAGGTTTTAGGTTTTGGGTTTAGGGTTTAGGGATTAGAGTTTGGGGTTTAGGGTTTAGGGTTTAGGGTTTAGTTTTTAGGGTTTATGGTTTAGGGTTAGTTTTATGGTTTAAGGTTTGTGTTTTTTTTAAATTTTTATTTATTTAGGATTTAGGATTTAGGGTTGTAGGTTTAGGGTTTCAGGTTAGTATTAGGGTTTAAGGTTTAGGGTATTTATTTTAGAATTAAATAAACTTTAGGTTTTGATTAGTTTATTTTTTGTTTATTTTATTTATTTTATTTATTATTTTATTTTATCTTTTAGTTTTATTTAGTTTAATTTATTTATTTTAGTCTAGGTTTTTTATTCTAGTTTATTTTTGTGGTTAGGTTTAGGTTTATGTTTATTTTTTAGTTTAGCTTTATTTCAATTTTATTTAGGGTTTAGGGTTTAAGTTTAGGCTTAGGGTTTAGGGTTTAGGATTTAGGGTTTAAGATTTAGTGTTTTAGCTTTAGGATTTAAGGTTTTGAGGGTTTAGGGTTTAGGGTTTAGGGTTTAGGTTTTAGGTTTAAAGTTTAGGGTTTAGGGTTTAGGGTTTAAGGTTTAGGGTTTAGGGTTGTAGGTTTAGGATTTAGGGTTTAGAGTTAGTTTTTGGGGTTTGGGTTTAGGGTTTAAGGTTTAGGATTTAGGGTTTAAAGTTTTCTATTTTAAAATTAAGTAAACCGATAGGTTTAGGTTGATTTATTTTATTTTATATTTATTTTAGTTTATTTTATTTTTTATTTTTATTTAGGTTTATTATTATTATTTATTTAGTTTAGTTTATTAATTTTAGGATTATTTTTTTTTTAGCTTTTTTATTAAGTTTATTTTTTAGGTTTAGGTTTATTTTTCATTTAGATTTATTTTATTTTCTTTTTTTTTTTTAGGTTTAGGTTTATATTTTTTTTTAGGTTTAGGTTGGTTTTATTTATATTTTAGGTTTTAGGTTTTATTTTAGGTTTATTTTTAAGTTTTATTTTTTTAGTTTAGGTTTAGGTTTATTATTAATTTATTTTATTATATTTAGTTTAAGGTTTAGGTTTTATTTATTTTATTTTAAGTTTAGGTTTATTTTATTTTAGTTTAAGGTTTAGGTTTTACATTTTTTTAATTATTTATTTTTTAGGTTTATAATTTAATTTATTTTAGGTTTATTTATTTCGGGTTTATGGTTTAAGGTTTAGGGTTTAGGGTTTAGGGTTAGTTTCGGGTTGTATGTTTTGGGGTTTAGGGTTACTTTAGGGTTTAGGGTTTAAAGTTATATGGTTTGGAGTTTAGGGTTTAGGGTTAGTTTTAGGGTTAAGGTTTTTCTTTATTTTATTTTAGGATTTTGGGTTTAGGGTTTAGGGTTTATGGTTTTTTATTATTTAAGGTTTAAGGTTTAGGGTTTTGGGTTTAGGGTTTAGGGTTTGTTTTTAATTAAGTAAATTGGTAGGTTTAGGTTTATTTAATTTGTTTAGTTTATTTAGTTTATTTTTTATTTATTTTATTTTATTTTATTTTTTAATTTTTATTTAGGTTTATTTTTTTTATTTTAGTTTTTTTATTTTAGTTTATTTTTTAGTTTTTTTTATAATTTAGTTTATTTTCTTTTAATTTTAAGGTTTAGGTTTTGTTTTTTTATTTTAGTTTTAGGTTTAGGTTTTTTATTTTTATTTTAAGTTAATGTTTTAGGTTTTTATTTTAGGTTTATTTTTAAGTTTTATTTTTTAGTTTAGGTTTAGTTTTATTTTTAGTTTATTTTAATTTATTTAGGTTAGGTTTAGGTTTAGTTTATTTTAAGTTTAGGTTTAGGTTTTATTTATCTTAGTTTAGTTTATTTTAGTTTAGGTTTAGGTTTATTTTTTATTTTAATTTGGGCTTTTCTTTTAGTTTATTGGTGAGATTTTATTTTTTATTTATTTTTAGGTTTTATTTTTAGGTTTATTTATTAGTTTTATGTTATTATTAAATTATAATTTTGTTTTATTGTATTTTTATTTTAGTTTTAATTATTATTTTATTTAGGATTTTTATTTTTTTAATTTAGTTTATGTTTTTATTTATTTAATTTTAGTTTAGTTTTTATTTTTTATATTTAGGGTTTAGGGTGAGTTTAGAGTTTAGGGTTTAGGGTTTATAATTTAGGGTTTATGTTTTAGGGTTTCGAGTTTTGGGTTTTGGGTTTGGTTTTAGGTTTAGGTTTAGGTTTTAGTTTAGGGTTAGGTTTTGGTTTAGGGTTTAGGGTTTACAAATTTAGATTCAACATTTCTTCTTTTGATTTAGAGTAACACACCAAGTTTTCTATGACATATGACATAGATAAAAGGAGACGAGGTCAAAAGCCTAGATAACTGAACTATCTCTATTGTAAGACAGTTTATAAGGGAAGATATTGGTCATTCTTATTTGTCCGGTTTAGCCTCTTTATCCATCATCTCTCTAATTTAGCCATCACCTTTTAACCTCCATTGCTCCTCCCGCATCCATAAACACCATTTAGTATATTCTTGTTACCATTATGATAACCGCCTTTGCCTTCATCTCCATTTTAGAGTGAGCTTATGATGTTATGTCAAGGTTATACCCATTCTTAGGGTTTAGGTTTAGGTCTATTAGGTTTTATTTTTTATCGATGTTCTTTTTATGTTTATTTTTTATGTTTATGTTTTCATTTAGTTTCTATTTAATTTTATTTTAGGTTTATTTTATTTTTATTTTACATTTTTTTATTAAGGTTTTTTTATTCTTAGGTTTAGTTTATTTTTTAATTTAGTTTAGGTTTTTTATTTTATTTTTTTTATATTTATTTATTTATTTTATTTTATTTTTTAGGTTTAGGTTTGGTTTTACTTTAGGTTTTTAGCTTTTATTTTATTTTTTATTTTATTTAAGTTTAGGTTTTCTTATTTATTTTATATTTAGGTTTTTTAGGTTTGGGTTTAGGGTTTAGTTTAGGGTTTAGGGAGTTAGGGTTTAGATTTTAAGGATTCAGGATTAGGGATAGGGTTTAGGGTTTAGGGTTTTTTAGTGTTTAGTGTTTAGGTTTAGGGTTTAGGGTTTTTAGGGTTTAGAGTTTCAGGTTTAGGGTTCGCTTAGAGTTTAGAGTTAGTTTAGGGTTTATGGTTTAAGATTAATGGTTTTAGGGTTTAGGGTTTTGTGTTAGTTTAGGGTTTAGGGTTAAGGTGAGGGTTTAGGGTTTGTCGTTTAGTGTTTCAAGTTTAGGGTTAGTTTTATGGTTTAGGGTTTAGGGTTTTTTATCTCTTTATTTTTTATTTTTTTTATTTTTAAAAATTAAGTAAATTTGTGGGTTTAAGTTTATTTAGTTTATTTTTTTATTTATTTTAGTTTATTTTATTTTATATTTTGATTTAGGTTTATTTTTATTTAGTTTAGTTTATTTATTTTAGTTTAGGTTTATTATTTTTGTTTATTTTTTAGGTTTAAGTTTAGGTTTATGTTTATTTTTTGGTTTAGTTTTTTTATTTTATTTTTTTGGTTTAAGTTTTAGTTTTAATTTTTAGGTTTAGGTTTAGATTTTTTATTTTATTTTTTAGGTTAGTTTTATGTTTATTTTTAGTTTGTTTTATTTTATTTAGTTAAGGGTTTAAGTTTTATTTATTTTAGGTTTAGGTTTAGGTTTTATTTATTTTAGTTTAGTTTTTTTTAGTTTAGGTTTAGGTTTATTTTATTTTTATTTTAGGTTTAGTTTTTTTTAGTTTATAGTTTAAGTTTTATTTTCTATTTATTTTTTGGTTTATTATTTAGGTTTAGGTTTTTATTTAGTTTTAATTTTTTTTTTTTTTTTGGTTTTTTTTTTAGGGTTTAGGGTTTGGGTTTGGGATTAGGGTTTAAGGTTTAAGATTTAGGGTTTAGGGTTTTGGTTTAAGGGTTTAAGGTTTAGAGTTTAGGGTTTAGGGATTAGAGTTTAGGGTTTAGGGTATAGGGTATAAGGATTTTAAGGTTTAGGGTTTAGGGTATAGGGTTTTTAGTGTTTAGCGTTTATGGTTGAGGGTTTAGGTTTCAGGTATAGGGTTCAGGTTTTAGTTTAGTGTTTAGGGTTTTTTATTTTAGGGTTTAGGTTTTAGGTTAGTTTAGGGTTCAGGGTTGTAGGTTTTGGTTTAGGGTTTGTTTTAGGGTTTAGGGTTTTTTAGGGATTAGGGTTGTAGGTTTAGGTTTAGGGTTTATTTTAATGTTTAGGGTATAGAGTTTTTTTTTGTTAAATTAAGTAAACTGATAGGTTTAGTTTTAGTTTATTTTTTATTTATTTTAATTTATTTTATTTTTTTTTATTTCAATTTTTTATTTTTATTTAGTTTAGTTTATTTATTTTAGGTTTATTTATTTTAGTTTAGGTTTTTTATTTTAGTTTATTTTTTGGGTTAAGATTTAGGTTTATTTTTATTTTAGTTTATTTTTAATTCTATTTTTTAGGTTTTATTTTTTAGTTTAGGTTAAATTTATTTTTAGTTTAGTTTATTTTATTTAGTTTTGGGTTTAGGTTTCATTTATTTTAGGTTTATGTTTAGGTTTTATTTGTTTTAGTTTAGGTTTAAGTTTATTTTATTTTTATTTTAGGTTTAGGTTTTCTTTAGTTTAGGGTTTAGCTTTTATTTTTATTTATCTTTAGGTTTATTTTTTAGGTTTATTGTTTAGGTTTAGGTTTTTATTTAGTCTTTATTTTATTTTATTTTTTTGTTTATTTTATTTATGGTTTAAGGCTATGGTTTAGGGTTAGGGTTTAGGGTTTAGGGTTTAGGGTTTAGGGTTTAGGGTTTAAGGTTTAGGGTTTAGGGTTTAGGTTTAATGGTTTAGGGTTTACAATTTAGGGTTGAGGGTTTTAGGGTTTATGGTTTTATGATTTAGGGTTTAGGTTTGGGTAGGGTTACTTTTTTTTTTTTTTGGAAAATTAGAAATTTTATTGCCACAAAGAAAAGGTATAAAGTTTAAAGGGGCAAATCTCTAAGCAAATGCTCAAGAGCTACAAAATGTTAAGGAGATAAGCCCCAAGCTAATACAATAGATAATGAAAGTAAGCTAATAAAAAAAAAACAAATAGAGATCCACTAAAATAATTTACAATCAATAAAACTTTCTCTCCTTTTGAAACCGATAGGAAGAAAAGTCTCCCAACTTGTACTAGAGATCACAACAAGCTTGTAAAAGGATGAGTACAGATAATGAAATAGTTAATTAAGCATAAAATATAAGAGGAGAAAGAAGTAAAAAGATGAGGAAAAGGCTCAGGCGCAGTTATAATCATCTTAAGGAGCAGCACCATATGTAAGCATCCAAACTTCAAGTGAAGGGTTACAATTACATATAGTACTACCAGCAAAAATAAGGAGTGGGAAGCATCAAGGCCATCATTGTCAGCATACCTCTTGTAGCACCCTATCCAATGATGATCATCGCACAGCTTGCATAAAACTTCAAACAACAAATATACCCACAAAACCAGTGGTATATTAAACTCAAAAGTAGATAAGGAGGTAACCATTAGGAAAGCATTAGAGGAGCACCACCAAAGCCACCACCAAGAATTGCTAACAGTTGCTAGGAGCAAACCTCACAATATGGAAAAGGGACTAAATAGAGACAAAGGCAAAATGAGAACCATGGTTGATAAGGTCATTCATTAAACGAACTTGCAAGAACGAAACAATACTATCGGAGGAATAGTAAGACTAACATCAAGAATGTTAGGAATGAAGGCAACCATCAAAAAAGAAAGGGGAAGATGTTTAGAAACAATCCAGAAATAAAATCCCATTAGGTAGAAACTAGAGAGAAGAATGGGAAAGAAAGTAGCGGTTCAAGCATAGACTCAAAAGATCAGGAAAATTATAACAAAGTAAATACTCTTTTGACCAAACAAATTTAGAGCAATCTAAGTAGCAAGGTAGTCCACCCAGCCACCAAGACTACCAAAGATTCAAATGAATAGACTTAGAACCAGGGATGAAAGATAGAAAGAGTCATCCGTCTCAAAATTAAAAATCCCAGGAAACCCGTGGACATAGTCCAATGCAAATCAAGACAAGAGAATCTAGTTTAAACAACTAGATACAATGCCAAAAATAAAAGTAAGAGGCCTTTAGGATCACAAATAACTAGAGGGCAAACAAGAAACCAAAGAGTCATCATGCTAAGTCCAAAAACATCCAACCAATAGTTTGGAACCTTCCGTTCATAACACAAATTAAAAATAGAACCTCGATTACAAAGGCACACCAATATTCAGAAGATATAATAATCTAGAAGCATCCAAACACTCATCCAAATCAACACTAAAGAAAGGTTAGATTTTCGCAAGAAAATAGTTTTCCAAGCTACAACCAAAAAACAAAGAGCCCTCATGGTCATAACTCCTCTTAGCGGCGGAGAAAAAATAGAGAAAGACCAACCAAAAAAGCTGGAAAAACCATCTTGATCAGCAAACAACAATGTGACAGATCACCACCACATAGAAGGTCATAAAAATAAACATTAGAAACACCTAGAGAAAAAACCCATAGCGAGGAAACACTAGTAAACAACCAACCATAAAATCCAGAGTAAATTAAAAAGGCTGTAGAGAGATCCAACCAATAAAGAGAACCACACCAACTAGAAGACAAGCAAAACCCAATAGCCTCCACCTAATGTAAACACCTCTATAGGTTGGGAGAGAAACCAAACCAGAAAATAAATAATAGTAAAATCAATAAATGGAAGACAACTCCAACCGATCCAAAGAATGGTAAGAAACCAAACGAAAATAAAAGTAGGTTTATGAGAAAAAAAAATCAAGACCAAAGAAAAGAAAACTAGAAATATTAAAAATAATAATAAGGGAAAGCCAAAAGCAAGAGGAAAAAAGGATAAAAGCTTCTAACATAAGGCAAACCATTTTATCAAGATTCACAAGACCCTTTAAAAGGAAAGGGATGTCATCATTAGAAAACATTTGCAAAGAAGAAGACGGCCCCAAATTGGCAAGAAAGTCGCCAGAGTTGGCTTCCTATAAATATGAGATATTTGAAATTTTAGGTTATCAAGAAGCCTCTAGTATGATTAAGTAAATAATACACTTGATTACCATGAGCATAAGATTTGAGTAAATCTAATAGAAGGAGAGCATCAACTTCAAACCAAATCTTTGAAAACCTTGTTGTAAACAAATGGAAATGCCATGATGAAAGCCTTTGAGCTCAATAAATAATACATAACAAGGCTCTAAAGGGGCAATAAAAGTAGAGATAACCTTGATACTATGATCTCTCAAAATCCCACCATAGCCATAATAACCACTAGAAATTGAGCCATCAGTGTTAACCTTAATGTAGTGATAATTAGGTTTAATCTAGTTTATAATTTTGTGGGTAGGAGAGACATTACCTGGGGGAAGGATAATCCCAAAATTCATGGCCACAGACTTGCACCCTTTAAAACTAGAGTGAGTAAGAAGATTAGCTTTGAAAAGAGACAAAATTTTATATTTGGCTCTAGCAATAATATGATGATAATTAAAAGAAATATTACAATGCTTAGCATCATTTCTATCCATCTAAATATACCAAAGAACAGTAATAGCTAAAACAATTTTAACATGGGCCTTAGAAGTATGGGAGAAACATGCTTCAAGAAGTTGCATAATAGAAAATGAACCATTAAAATGGAAAGTATTAAAATATTATCATACCAATTCCACATTTTACAGCAATAGGGCCATTCACAAAAACATGATCCACACTTTCAATGTGATAGAAACATTGACATTTAGAGGGGAGATGAAAACCTTTTTTCAGAAGAGTATCAGCCATAGGGATATAATGCTTCAATGTGCCAAGTTAAAAACCGAGAAGGAAGTAGAGACACTAATATTTTTGATTTTAGTAAAAATCAAGGACTCTTGATATTTAAATATGATAAAATACCAAACATCCTTAAAAACAAAATCTCCAGAAGAAGAATTATTGAAGACAATTTGGTCAAGTTCATTAGGGAAAGGATAAATTTAAGGATTTTGTCAACGATCACATTAGGGAAAAAGATATTCAATTGAGCCACATCCTAATATTATGAGTAATTAACTAATTAATCTTAAGCATCAAAGGAATTAGTATTGAGCAGAATCAATAGAGCTCTAACCAATTGTCTTGCCAAAGAAAGAGGAACTAGAATTGACACCCTAAGAAATTAAGTTCTCAACATTCCATTTGATAATACAAAGTCTTCTCCACATAGGAGAATCTCTAGATTTGAAAGCACAATTGAAGGGATGTTTGACCTGATAATATTTAGTATTCATAAACTTTGACCAATAAATATGTTTATTTCTAATATTCCACCGCATTTTATAGGAAAAGTAGTTAATAGAATTCTAAGTTTTGCAAAACCACCTTCATTAATAGGACCACAATAGTTGTGCAACTAGCCCAATGTAATCTTTTGATAGAAAAGTTAGATCTCTAAAAAAATTTATTAAAGCATCTATTGATCTTTTTAATAATAGAACGTGTAAGAACAATAGTAGATAATAGATACAGAGGCAGAGAGCAAAGGGTACTTTTGATCAGGATAAGTCTAGCTCCAAAGAAAAGTATATGGAACTCCTAAGAGGAGGTTTTCTTATTTATTTTATGAATAACTTCATCAAATAAAGAAGATCATTTTGTTCCCCTATATAAGGGAGTTCCCAAATACTTGATAGGGAGAATTTGGTGTGAAAAACTTGTAATATATTTTATAGCATTGATCTTAGATAAGGAAATAGAAGGGCTAGTAATAAAATTACTTTAATCAAAATTAATATTCAAGCCACTCTCCTTACCAAAAAATAGTTAAGAACTTACACAATTTTTTAATATAAAGAGTAGAGGCATTACAAAATATAATGAAATCTTCAACAAAACATGGTGAGAAATGGAAACCCACCAATAGTTTTGTAGTACATGTTAGGCATTCTACTAAACATCTACTGAATACATCTAGAAAGATATTACACTGTAATAATGAAAGGGTAGGAGAGAGGGTCCCCTTACCTAGCTCATCGAAGAAGAGAAGAAACCATGCACTTCACCATTGAGGAGCAAAGAAAACCAAGAATTCTCAATCCCATTCTTAATTAAAGCAATAAATTGGTTAGAGAATCCAAATAAAGCCAAAATTTTATATAGGAAAACCCAATCAATATTATCATAAGCTTTGGAAATGACAAGCTTAAAAAATAGGTTTCCATTGAACATTGCCATTTAAGTCATGGATCATCTCTTGGTCTAAAAAACATTATCGAAATGGATCTCCTTTAACAAAATTGGTTTGATTGGGGAGATAATTATAGAAGGCAAGATAGTCAAGCTTTTATCCAAAATCTTAGAAATAAGTTTATTAAAAAAAGAGTAAAGGCTAATCAGCCTAAAAACACTCCAAACTTCAGGATTGTATTTTTTTAGAAATTAAAATAATGAAGTTTCTAGCAAAATATTTAGGAAGGGTGCTGCCCTTAATGAAATAAAGGATAGCTTTAGCTAATCCCTCTTTAATGATAATCCAACATTTTTGGAAAAAGAGGGTAGTATAACAATCAGGACTGGCCATAGAGTCTTTATTCATACTCTACAAAGTATCCAATTTGTAAGGAAGAAAGCATAATGTTATCATCATCGAAATAAGATTAGCAATAACTTCAGTCAAGAAATATCATCATAAGCAACATTTTTTATTCGAGCTCCTTATAAAAAAATAGTAGAATCTAATGTCATTTTTCAACACCAAACTCCATCATTAATTTTCACTTTGAATGTGATTTATAGCCTTTTTCTTTTTTAACAATTGCATGAAAATATTTAGTATTATGATCCATTAGAGATCTTTCATAGAAGCTTTTGCTTAATAGGTCTCCTCCATGTCTTGAAAACATGTTAACCTATCTTTTGCTTGAGCCAACAAATGGATTTTAGAAGGATTATTAACAACAATCTTCCAAAACTATAACCTCATTCTCCATATCTTTGATATTGACAAAAGGTTCTTGAAATAATGTTAATTCCACCAAGTAAGGCATTGTTTAAGCCTTTTAATTTGAACCACAATCTCCTCATCCCAAAATACAATCATCGGGATGAAGAGGTTCAAATAGTGGCTTTACTCTTAGAGATAAAATGTGAAATGTGTATGTTTAGGAAAAAGTTGGAGTAGCTTTAGTGGCAGATAAAATTAGAGAGACTCACCTTAGATGGTTTGGCCACATAAAGCGTCACCCGTCAAATGACCCAGTTAGAAGAGTAGATGCATTAGAATTGCCTTATGTTAAGAAAGGTAGAGGTAGACCAAAAGAGACATGGTTAAGATGTATAAAAAATGACCTAGTATACTTGAATTGAATGAAAATCTAACACATAATAAGACACAATGGAGATGAAGGATTCATGTAGCCGACCCTACTTAGTGGGATAATGGCTTGTGGTTGTTGTTGTTATTATTATTGTTGTTTAGTTTATTTGTCTTAGGTTTATTTATTTTAGTTTAGGTTTTTTATTTTAGTTTATTTTTAAGGTTTAAGTTTAGGTTTAGGTTATTATTTTATTTTTTTTAGGTTTAGGTTTTAGGTTTTTATTTTAGGTTTACTTTTAGGTTTTATTTTTTAGTTATGGTATATGTTTATATTTAGTTATTTTATTTTATTTAGGGTTTAGGTTTAGGTTTAGGTTTTATTTATTTTAGTTTAGGTTTAGGTTTATTTTATTTTTATTTTAAGTTTAGGATTTTCTTTATTAGGGTTTAGGTTTTATTGTTTATTTATTTTTAGGTTTTATTTTTTAGGTTTATTCTTTAGGTTTAAATTTTTATTTAGTTTTTATTTTACTTTATTTCAGGTTTATTTTATTTTTATTTTATTTTTAGATTTTATTTTACTTAGGTTTTTTATTTTTTAGTTTAGTTTTGGTTTTTATTTATTTTATTTTAGGTTAGTTTTTATTTGTTAGTTTATTTTCTTTTTAGGTTTAAGTTTAGGTTTAGGTTTTAGTATAGATTTTTATTATTTTTATTTTTGTTTAGGCTTTTTATTTATTTTATTTCTAAGTTTTATTTAGTTTAGGTTTAGGTTTATAGCATTTTAAAGTTTAGGGTTTACGGTAAGTTGAGGGTTTAGGGTTTAGTGTTTGTATTTTAGGGTTTATGGTTTAGGGTTTAGGGTTTAGGGTTTAGGTTTTATGTTTAAGGGTTAAAGGATTAGGGTTTAGGGTTTAGGGTTTTAGGGTTTAGGGTTTTAGGGTTTAGGGTTTAGGGTTTTTAGTGTTTAGGGTTTAGGTTTCAGGTCTAGGGTTCATGTTTTAGTTTATTATTTAGGGTTTTTAGTTTTTTTTAAAAGAGAACAAATTCAAATTAAATATTTATTCTTTTCGATTTCATTAACCAACCAACACACCAAGTTTTTTGAGACACAAGTGATGACATAGATATTAAATTAGCACGCATGGAGCAAATCAAAAACCCCAGATAACTATAACCATCTCTACTATAAAGACACAGTTCCATAAGCAGCAAATCAGATCAGTCATTCTTACGTTTCTCCAGTTCCCAACAGAACCACCCTGTCCTCTCAAGTAGCGTGATCCACCATCATATCCCCAATCTCTCCCTCTGCCACCACCACAGCTGTAACCTCTGTCGCTCCTCTCACCTCCATATCCACCACTACTCGGACCACCACCTCCATATCCACTACTTGATCCCCACCAACGCCTCACCTTCACCTCCATCACTAGATCTAAATGAGCACGGTTGATGTGATGTTCGATGTCAAAGTTCTTCCCATTCTTGGGTTTAGGTATATAAACTTAAATAAACTAAACTAAATAGAAAACCTAAACTAATAATAAATAAACTTAAATAAATAAATCAACTAAAATAAACTAAATATACCTAAACAAATAAATAAACTAAATAAATTAATAAATTAATAAATTAAATTAAATTAAATTAAATTAAATTAAATTAAATTAAAAAAATAAAATAAACTAAACTAAATGAAATAAATAAATAAAATAAAATACAAATAAAAAACTAAATAAATAAACTAAATAAAATAAATAAATAAACTAATCTAAACTAAATAAAATAATAATAAAAATAAACCTAAACCTAAACCTAAATAAACTAAAAAATAAAATAAACTAAACTAAATAAACCTAAACCTAAAGCTAAAGTTAAAACGTAAACTAAACTAAATAAACCTAAACCAAAACTAAATAAAGTAAAATAAAATTAAATAAATAAAAATAAACTAAAATATAAACCTAAAAAATATTAAATGAACTAAACTAAAAGAAATAAATAATAAATAAAAATAAATTAACCTAAAATAAAAATAAGAAAAAAACCTAAACTAAAATAAATTAACTAAATAAAATTAAAATAAAACCAAAACCTAAAATAAAATAAGCTAAAATAAATAAATAAACCTAAACCTAAACTAAATAAATAATATAAAATAAACCTAAATAAACTAAATTAAAAATAAAATAAATAACAATAATAAACCTAAACCTAAACCTAAACTAAACTAAATAAAAATTTTAAAATAAAAATAAATAAAGCAAATAAAAATACTAAACTAAACTAAATAAATAAAATAAATAATATAAACTAAACTAAAAATAAATAAATAAACCCTAAAACTAAAAATAAATAAAATAAGATAATAATAAAATAAAGCAAAAATAAATAAAATAAAATAAAAATAAAATAATAAATTAAAATAAACTAAATAAAAAGAAAACCTAAACTAATAAAATTAAACCTATATAAACTTAAACCTAAACCTAAAATAAATTAATAAACTTAAATAAACCTAAAAACCTAAATAAAAATAAAAATAAAAATAAACTAAAATAAATAAATAAACCTAAACCTAAACTAAATAAATAAAATAAACCTAAAATAACATAAAATAAACCTAAATAAAAAAATTAAAAATAAAATAAATAAAAATAATAAACTTAAACCTAAACTTAAACTAAACTAAATAAATAAATTTTAAAATAAAAATAAATAAAGTAAATAAAAATAGACTAAATAAACCTAAATTAAACTAAATAAATAAAAATAAATAATATAAACTAAACTAAAAATAAATAAATAAACCCTAAAACTAAAAATAAATAAAATCAGATAATAATAAAATCAAGCAAAAATAAATAAAATAAAATAAAAATAAAATAATAAATGAAAATAAACTAAATAAAAAATAAACATAAACTAAATCAGACCTAAATAAAATAAAATAAAACTAAATAAACTAAACTAAATACATAAACCTAAACCTAAACCTAAATAAACTAAAATAAAAATAAAATAATAAAATAAAAAAGATAAAAATAAATAAAAATCAAATATACAAAAAAAGTAATAAACTAAAAACTATACTAAATGAACCCTAAAATAAATAAAATAAACCTAAATAAAAATAAATAAACTAAATAATCTAAACTAAAATAAATAAACAAAACTAAAACCTAAACCTAAATAAAAATAAAGTAAATAATCCAAAATAAATAAAGTGAAGATAAAATAATATAAACTAAAATAAAATAAACCAAAAATAAACTAAACTAAAATAAATTAATAAACCTAAAGCTAAACCTAAAAATAAAAATATAATAAAAATAAACCTAAACTTAAAGATAAAATAATATAAAAATAAATAAAAATAAACCTAAACCTAAAAAAAATAAAATAATAAAAAGATAAAAAATAAAAAATAAACTACCATAACCCTATCCCACTAAAATACTATAAAATAAACCTAAACCCTAAATCCTAAAACTAAACCCTAAACCCTAAAAACTAAAACCCTAAAAGCTAAAATAAACTCTAAAATCCTAAATCCTAAACTAATCCTCTAATAAACTAACTAAACTCTAAACCCTAAACCTAAACCCTACCACTAAACTCCTAAACCTATAAAATAAAATAAACCAAACATAAACCTTAACTTAAAAAAATAAAATAAAATAAAACTAAACTAAAATAATATAAATGAATACCTAAACTAAATTATAAATAATAAAAGACTAAAAAAATAAAAACCTAAAAATAAAATAAAATAAACCTAAAATATAATAAAATAAAATTAAATAAAACCTAAACAAAATAAACCTAAATATAAATAAAAAAATAAAATCTATACTAAACTAAAAAAAATCTTAAAATAAAATAAAAAAGCCTAAACTAAGATAAACTAAACTAAAATAAATAAAACCAAACCTGAACCTAAAAAACTAAATCTAAAACATAAACCTAAACTAAATAAAATAAAATAAACTAAAATTAAACTAAACCTAAACTAAAAATAATACTTAAAATAAACCTAAAATAAAACCTAAAAGCTAAACTGAACAAAAAAAATAAACCTAAACCTAAACCTAAAAAATAAAAATAAAACTTAAACCTAAAATAAAATAAAATATAACTAAACTAAAACCTCAACCTAAACCTCAACCTACTAAATAAACTAAAATAATGAAACCTAGAATGAATAAACTAAACTAAATAAAAATAAAAATAATTCTAAATAAAAATAAAAATAAAATAAACTAAAATAAATAAATAAAATAAACTAAATAAACTAAGTAAACAAAAACCTACCAATTTACTTAATTTAAAAAGAAAAATAAAACAAATAAATAAAAA
Source organism: Cymbidium sinense (assembly GCA_021442155.1). Classification (NCBI taxonomy): domain Eukaryota; kingdom Viridiplantae; phylum Streptophyta; class Magnoliopsida; order Asparagales; family Orchidaceae; genus Cymbidium; species Cymbidium sinense. Next base: position 349,679,567 of record CM038214.1, on the reverse strand, counting down.
ACCCCCAAAATCTAAAACCCCAAAAAACCCCAACCCCTAAACCCTAATCCTTAAACCCTAAACCCAAAGCAATAAACCCTAAAAACCTAAAAACCTAAACCTAAACTAAACCTAAAAATAAAATAAATAAATAAAATATAAACCTAAATAAAATAAATAAAATAAAATAAAAACATAAACTAAAACCTAAACATAAACTTAAACCAAAACTTAAAAATATAATAAAATAAAAAATAAAAACTAAACTAAAATAAAATAAATAAAACCTAAAACTAAACTAAAAAAAAAACTTGAAATAAAACCTAAATAAAATACAAACTAAACATACAAAATAAAGCTAAAATAAAACTAAATAAAAATCTAAACCTAAAAAATAAACTTGAAAATAAAAAAAAATAAAACCTAAACTTTTTAACTAAAAAAAATTAAACTTAAAATAAATAAAAAATAATCCAAAACCTAAACTAAAATAAATAAAACCTAAAATTAAACCTAAAATAACCTAAACCTAAAAACCTAAACTAAATAATAGAATAAACTAAAAAATAAACCTACACTTAAACTAACAAATAAAACCTAAAAATAAATCAAAAATAAAAATTTAAACCTAAACCTCAAAAAAGAAAATAAAAACCTAAACCTAAACCTAAACCTAAAAATAAAAAATAAAACCTAAATATAAAAAATTAAATAAAAATAAACTAAACTGAAAAAATAAATGTAAACCTAAACCTAAACCTAAAAAAACCTAAACTAAAATAAATAAATTTAAAATAAATAAACCAAACTAAATAAGAATAAATAATTAACCTAAATAAAAGAAAATTCAACCTAAATAAAAATAAAAAATAAAATAAACTAAAATAAATATTAAATAAAATAAATAAACCTAAACCTATGAGTTTACTTAGTTTTTTTTTAAACAGTAAATCCTAAACCCTAAATCCTAAATCCTAAACCCTAAACATTAAAACTAACCCTAGACCTTAAAGCCTATATCTACAACCCTAAGCTAACCCTAAGAATGGGCAGAACCTTGATGGTCGAAACATCATCGTCAATTTGGTTCAATCTAGATCCTGGCGAATTAAGGTGAATGCGATTATCGTAGTGGTGATGGGAGGGTCTAGAGGTGCTTATGGATGTGGAGGTGGTGGCCGGAGCAATGGTGATAATGGGGGCAGGAGGAGCGATGGAGGTTACTGACTATGGTGGCAAAGAGAGATCAAGGATATGATGGCATCCACTACCGAGGCGGGGTGGTTAATGGGAACAGAAACTAAATAATGGTCGATCTGATCTGCTGCTTATGGGATTGTGTCTTTATAGTAGAGATGATTCTACTTATCTAGTGTTTTTGATTTTCTCTATTAGTCCTCATTTTTTATCTATGTCATCGCTTGTGTCTTAGAAAACTTGGGATGCTACTTGGTTTATGAAATCGAATAGAAGAAATGTTGAATTTGAATTTATTTCTATTAAGAGAAACCCTAAACCCAAAATTCTAAACCCTAAACACTAAACTAAAACTTAAACCAAAAACCATAAACCATAAACCTAATCCTACCACAAACCCTAAACCCTAAACTCTAAACCCTAAAAACCTAAACCATAAACATTAAACCCTAAACCCTAAACCATGAACCCTAAACCCTAAATCCTAAACTTTGAATCCTAAACCCTAAACCTTAAACCTGAAACCCTAAACCCTAAACCATAAAACCCTAAACCCTAAACCCTAAACCCTAAAACCATAAACCCTAATCCACAGACCTACCCTAAACCTAAACTCAAACATTAAACCTAAATCCTAAACTAGCCTAAAACCTAAACCTTAAACTAACCCTAAACTATATACTAACCCTAAATCCTAAACTTTAAACATTGAATAAAGATGTCATTAGGGGCAAATATAAAGAATGACTTAATCCTAGCATAGCTATGGTAGCTAAAGAAAATGTCTTCAAGAGACTTTCCCTTTACTATTGGAGATTTGAATACCCTAAACTGTAACCCTAAATCATATTATAATACTATATATTATAGTATAAAGTATCATCATATATTTGAGCATGTAGTGATGTATTTTGGATGTTATAAGATGTTTTGAAATGTTTTAGTATGTAATTACATAGTTATATTAATATAAATCATAAAATCATGATTTAATAAATTAGATGATGAAATTTGTTAAATTTGAAGTGGGAATTAGTTGTAGTACCAAAAGTGTGCTATGCCACTTGTCGTCTAAAAAGTAAGATTTTATGTTCAAAATAAATATTATATATTGTAGCATAGTATAACATCATATATCATAATTTATTATTCTATTCATTTTAAATTCTTTTAGTATTTTACAATCATGCAGTTGAGCCTACACTAGCATTATTTATAAAATGTTGATTTAGACTTTAAAATGGTGGAATTTGGCCAAATTCAAAATAAGTAAAGCATGGCATCATAATATATTATTTCAATTTAAAATATGTAAGTGATACGACTAAAATATATAATTTTTTATTATTTAGACTAATTTTATGATTTTTTATCTTAAGAAATCCCTTGTGATGTGATATGCAATATAATATAATATAATATGTTATAGTGTAGTATAATATAGGATGCCATAACATAGTGTAGCATCATGCATTATAACATACTATTGTCTGTTACTAGTTGTTTAGCATATTGAGTTGGTTATAGTATGATGTAGTAGAGTTTGTACTTGTATAATTCATAAAAATATTTATTTATAGGCTAAGATGATGGGATTTGGCCAACTTTAAGGTAAGCTTTAGGGAACATCATTGGGGTTGTTCTATGCTGTGTCATTAAATCAAAAGAATGGAATTTTGCATCCAAAATAAATGTTCATTTTTCAACCAAATTTTATACATTTTTTGCTTAAAGTGATTCATTTTACAGTGTAATGTAAGATAATATATTATATGAAAGAATATTAAAGTATAATGTACATAACAATATAACTTCACATATATATGAATGTGGTGGTGTGTTACTTACTGCTATTCTACATTTTAGTATGTTTTACTTTTGTTATGATACATTGGGTCAAAACTCACATAAATGTTAATTTGAAGGTTGAGATTGAAAAATTTGGCTAAATTCACAGCACAAACCAACAAACAACACCAAAATTTTGCTATTTTGTACCATTTCTAATAGAAAAATAACAATTTTACATCCAAAATGAACATTATTCATATTTTGTGAAAATTTTGTTATTTGTTCCTTTTAAGTGATTTTAATGAGGTCTAATATTAGACAATATATTATATTATAATAAATTATAATATAGCATCATATATTATAATATAATATAGTGTGTTAATTCCTAAACCCTAATATGTTTAGCATGATATTGTATAGTTAGTTTGAGCTTGCACCATCACAAATCATAAAATGTTGATTACAATGTTAAGATGATGTAATTTGAATGAATACATTATTAGAATTTTGGTTGAAGTATTAAAGGTGTACATAAGCAAAGAAAAAAGATTTGATAAGAATTCCATGTCAAGGACATGGAAGAGATAAACTAGGAGCACACAAGCATTAGACATGGCATGTGAGATCTATGTTGAGGGCATAGAAGAAGAAAATCTGTTGAGGATAAGGTTTGAATTTAATTTGATTATATGATTTATGGAAAAAAGATCCATTGGTGATAAGAATCTATAATCCATCGAGGATTAAGATTGAATTGACTTTAATTTATTTTGTTTTAATTGATGTGGAGGCACATCTACTAGATATATGGGCTCGAGTCTACTAGGGATCGAGAATATGAACCTTCCACTAGGGAAGCAGGTTTGGGCTATCCACTGGGGATTTGGATTTGAGTTTGATTTCATAGATTTGTTTGGGGATGTATCCACTGGGAATAAGAGTTTGGTTGGATTTCTTTGATTTAACTCTACCAGGGGAGTTGGTTTAATTTGGCTCCACTAGGGAGGTTGGTTTTGAATTTGTTTGTTTTTACTTATATATGATTTAAGGCTCCACTAAGGAGAAGGGTGTGATTTAACTCCACTAGGAAAAACCAGATTGAGTTTAATTTAATCTAAATTAATGTATGGACCCGATCGATGTGCGATGAACCCACTAAGAAGGGGCTATATCAGCCTTGACCTACCCCAGGTTTATAAATCCAAAGGGATAGTCTACCGGCTTTAGGGTAGAGCTAGCCAACCTAAGGGGTTGCCTTTCAGAGTGCAATGGTTGTGCTAGGAAGAAGGAGTAGCAGACTTATATCTTCCAAGCAAGGAACAACCACTAGGGTGACCTGTTGGATGCAGAACAAATCAAACCTGGCCTAGGGCGACTACTAAGTGATTGCCTCTGGGGACTTATATCAACCTAAAGGTAGTCAAGATTAATTTTATCTTAATTTCATGTTATTTGATATGGTTTGTTTGGTTTAGTTTGATTTTGAATTAAGGGCATACCCATTGGAGACGTGAGTTCAGTCAAATTTAAAATATTTAATTTATGGACTATGTTGGTGTGCGATGGAACCACTGAGAAGGGGCTATATCAGACTTATCATATCTCATATTTCTAAATCCAATGGGATAGTCTACTAGCCATGGGGTAGAGCTAGCGAACCTAAGGGGTTGCTTTTTGGTGTGCAACAGTTGTGCTAGGAAGAAGGTGTAGCACACATACATCTTTTATAGCAGGGAATAGCCACTGGGTAACTAATTGGTAGCACAACAAATAGAACCCAACTTAGGGGAGACTACTAAGTGTCGCTTGGGGACTTATATCAACTCAAGAGTAGTCAAGAAATTCTTATAAGGAGTTTTGCTAACACTACCTTAAAGATAGGATGCCTTCTTGGGAAAAAGGTACTGCTAGGGGTGTCCTCCTAATCCACAAGTGAATATATATATTTTTTGTTTATATATTTGCGTGGGTCCTGTTGGTGTGCGAGGGACCACACTAAGAAGGGGCTATGTTGGCCTTTACCTATCTTAGATTTATTGGACCAAGTGAGAATCTGCACATCCACAAGACAGATTCTTCAACCATAGGGGTTGTTACTATAAAGAGGAACTATCTAATCTGATAGTAACCCGTGTAATATTTAAATGGGGTTGCAAAGGATGTGATCCAAATATAGTGCCCACAGGGGAGGTGCTGCTAGGGGCATTATCCTGAGCCCTATAAAAGAAAGCCTATAGGTGTACGGTGGCCAACTCAAGGAGAAAGTGTAGCAGACTTACATCTGCCATGAGTGCTGTATCCTAAGGTTTGAGAACCAACCAACTTAAACTGTATCCGTCAGCATGAGTGGTGTATCCATCAGCATAGTCAAAACTAACTAACCTTAGGTGCTCATTAGTGTTCAATGATCAATATGGAAAGAAAGCATGTAGGCTTACAACTTTCCAAGTAAAACTGATCATCGAGATAGTCATTGCTCGGTGGCAGATGATCTCGACCTTGGCGACTCGTAGGAGCCCTAAGGAAGGATTGGTCTAGACTTGAAGCAGTCAGGAGAGATGGAGCCACTAGGGGACTTATCCTAAATGTCAAATACACTCAACCAAGATAATGCATAAAGGCTAATCCAAGAATAAAGTGTAGCTGACTCACATCCTCTTAAATGAAACCAACATGAGGTAGCTTACCGTCCACACAGTAAGACCTACTAAACTAACAATACACTTTTGGTGTGTTGTTGTGGATAAAGAAGGAAAGTGTAGCATAACATCCTCTAAAACAAGAAGACCACTAGGGTGACATAATAGTAGCATAGCATTACTAGCGATTCTGAGTGAGTGCCGCTTGGGGCGTTATCTCAACTTAGAGTAGTTCGAGACAAAAGATATGTATTAATTTTATATGTTTATGTGTATTTTATGTTCTGTTGTGTCAATGAAGGATTGAACACCGTTTGGGTTCCCTACACATACCCTAAACACATCGTGGGGTATTTATAAATAAAAATACTTTCAACATGGAATAGATTTAAATCAAAATAGAATTTTCATTGATGATAATTATTTTCAAACATGAATTATAATATTTCTTTAAGTAGAGCACGTTGATTGGAAGCATTGGGAACTCTCCCTTATGATTAATAAGCTAATAAGATCCTCCTTAGTAGGCCTTCTCTATGGAAAAAGGGCCTTCCTAAGTGGGTTCAAACTTGCCTCCCATCTTACAATGGGCAACAATCAGTGTCCTTAGAACTAAAATAAGCTCTCCTACTTGAAAAGATCTAGGATGGACCAACTTGTTATAATCTTGAATCAATTTAGCTTTGTACAACTCGAGTTTTAGCATAACAAGTGTCTCTCCTCCAAACCTTCGATCTCATCTAAGCGTAACTTAGTATTCTACTATGTTGTGATCTTGCTACCTTCAACTATCCTTAGTGATGGAAGTTGGACTTCTAATGGTAGAACAACTTTGAACCCATACACTAAAGAAAATGGAGTAGACTGAGTTGGAGTTCTATATGTGGTGCGGTAGGCCCACAAGGCTTCAACTAATGGCTAATGCCAATATCACTTATTATGCTGACTATCTTCTTTAGTATTTAGATGATAGTTTTGTTGAAGGCTTCTGCTAAGTCATTTTCCCTTGGGTAGTTGATGGTATAATATCTCTAATCTATGTTATTTCTTCAAGCAAAGTTGTTGATCTCAGTTCTCTTGAATGTAGTACTATTATCAGATATAATTCATCAAGGCACTTTGAAGCTATATATGATATGGTTCCTAAAAAATTGTAGCACACACTAAACTATGACCTCTCTGAGTGAAATTGCCTTTGCCCATTTGCAAAAGTACTCAGTAGTAGCTAAGATGAATCGATGACCCTTGGATAAAAGAGGATTAATCAGACGCACTATGTTGTACCCCAACACTCGAATGGCCATGAGGCTAATGCAGGATGTAGAATGTTGGGTGGTTAGTGTAGGACCACACCGTGTATTTGACATTGGTGGCATGGCCTAGCTGTATCCATGCAATCTTTGATCATTTACAGCCAATAGTATCCTAGTCTCTTGATCTTGGCTTCCATCTTGATTGATTGGCTCCATAATCATAGTACCCATGATCTTATGGGCTTCATTCTTGTCTAAATAATGTACCCACATTTGATTGAAAGATTGTTAGTACAAGACATCATCCACAAGATCATAGAAAAGTGCTCTCTATTTCATCTGATGGGCTTCGGACTTCTCTTGAGATAGTTTGCCTTTATTTAGGTAATCTATGAATGGTTTCCTCCAATCAAACTCCTCATCTATCTTGGCAATGGTAACCTCCCCTTTAAGAGAGTACCTTTTGATGAGTTCAATATCAATAACGGATAAGACTTATCTATTTTGGACCTTTATTAATATGGACTCATCCTCTGAACTTGCCAACTCCTTGGCAAAATATGCATACGTTACGGTGTTCTCTCATCGAGGAATCTTATAAATGGTAATCTCTAGGATTTGGGCCAACAACTCCATGGTGTACTTGTGATAGTGATGGAGCTTGAGCTTTATAACCTAATAGGACCCAGCAATTTGGTTGATAACTAGTTGAGAATCCCTAAAGATGTTGATGTTATGGATGCTTAGAGTAACAGCTAACTCTAGACCAGCAATCAGAGCCTTATATTGACTTCATTGTTATTGAAAGGATTTGACAGATGATTGAGAATCTCATCACATCACAGTCCAGAGTTAAGAGAACTATTTCTACCCCTGCCTTTTCTAGAATAGTAGATTGTGGTTCTTCTCCTCTTTGAGAGGAAGCTGCACCATCAATGTACATCTCTGAGCGGTGAATGCTAGTATCCCTTAAATTCATGATTTGTTCATCAAGGAGATCATCACTAAGCAGAGAGTTAGTAGGAAGTGGTTGTCCTGCTAAGAAATCCCCTAGCGCTTGCCCTTTCACTACACAGAGGGGTATGAAGGTAATGTCAAACTGAGGATCATAGACCGTGCCAACCATTCGGATAGCATCGGTGTCATGAGATATTGTGGATTGATCCTAAAGATTAAGTTCACTTTATGAGGAAGCATGTAGTGCTGTAGCTTTTGGGATGCAATGATTAAATCTAAGCAATGCTTCTCAATGGGTGGATAATTAGCCTTAGTAGGGATTAGACGATGGCTGAGGTAGTAGAGTACATTTTCTTTCCCTTCGTCATTCTCTTGGGCCAACAAAGCACCAAGGGAGTCATCTAATGTAGTAGTGTAAAGTATGAGCGGCTTGCACTAGATTGGGGTTGCTAAAATTAGCGGCATCATCAGGTAATGCTTGATGTATTCGAAGGCATGCTCATACTTATCTTCCCACTTGAACTTGGCATTCCTTTTGACAAGTGTAAGAATATATAAAGCATCTTAGATACTCTAACCTTAGAATGATCTATGTTGAGTTAAACTTTTAGGGGGTAGCATTTCTAATTTCACCTTGATCTTCTCCGGATCGATTTTGATTCCCTAGTGTCAGACAACAAACTTAAAAAATTTCCTTGAAGCTACTCCAAATGAACACTTCAGTGGGTTCATTTTGAGATTAAATTTCTTAACTATTTAAAAACTACTCTCATGTTAAAAAGATGTCTTCCTTTTCTCTACTTTTGATCATGAGATCATTGATATAATACTCGACTTGATGATGAATGAGTTCATTAAGGATTCGAGTCATAGCCTGCTGGTATGTATCACGAGCATTTTAAGGTTGAAAGGCATGACCTTATAGCAATAGATTCTGATCAGGGGTTCTAAAAGCATTGTTTCTTTTATCTTTAGGGGCCATCTTTATTTTGTTATTTCTAGATGAGCCATCCATGAATAAGAAGATTGTATGAGATGAGGCAATGTCCACCAACAACTCTAGGATTGGTAGTGGAAATTCATCTTTTGGTCATGTCTTATTTAAATCTCTAAATCAAAGTATATATAAATTTGGCCATTTATTTTCTTAACTAGGATGACGCTCGCTAACTAGGTAGGGTATTTTTCTTCAGATGAAGGATCGATCAATTTCTTGACTTCATAAATGACCTATTATTCTATGTCTAATCACATGCATCTAGGAGCTTGATAGGGTTAGTAGTAGGCTCTATTATTAGTTTTTGGACCGCTATGTTAGGAGCCAATCTAGGCAACTCTTCATAACTCCATGCAAAGCAATCCTTAAACTCAATCAATAGCCTAAGTCATTGGTTTTAATTTCAATCAATAAAGAATGGATGTATGCGATCTTCTTCAATTCCTAAGTTGATTTCCTTGAGCTCATCAATGGTTGACTTGATCTCTTCTTCAAACATTGGAGGTGCATCTTTGACTTTAAAATTATTTGGATCATCTTTGAGTTAATGTGACTTGAAAATAACCTATTAGATTCCAAATGATTGATGATGACTAAACAGTAATCCTCATCATCGATTGGACTCATTGTACTGAATCCTAGTGTTAGTCTTGATTGAGAGCTTTTGCATTTGTTCTTCCATATTTTTTTGAAGTAGTATAATATGTGCTTTGACCAAGTATATGAGATTAACCCTTTCTTTGCTAAATTATGAACACAAAGGAAGTACTAATAAAAAGGTAATTCTATTAAACCTTTATATGAATCATCCTCAAGTTCTACATCAACTTCTTGACTTGAGGATGATGCTCCCAGAAAGAACCTCTTAGTCTTCACACCTGTGGAAGACTTAGGGGCTTCCTTAACTTCCAAACTCTCAGCTTTTTGAGATGAAAGTGGGTTTAGAGCTAAGGATCCCAATTGATGCCTAACTATTTCACATATAGACTTTGATACACTTATGCTTTGCTTTGGAGCCCAGTCTTCATGCTATCTAGCTCAAGTGTCACCTCAAAGGGAATCTACTACTGAGAAGAGCTTCCTGGTATGCTAACCATAAAAGACTCATCCTATGAACTAGATTCTACGTCTATGTGAATAACAGGTGTACTCCTGGTTGTTGGGACATATCTTCTATTGGGTGGCCAATAAAAAGGTTTTCCACCCCTGAGATTGCCTTTGAACTGGCCTCTTCCTTCTCTTGGTGGAGGTCAGGTCATCCTACCCATATGTTCGAATGGTGTAATGAACTATGGGTGGAATTTAATGTTAAGATCCAATTCCTCCTCCAAGTTTATTTTTGCTCCCTTTTATTTTCTTTTCCATTTTCTTTTTTATTTTCTTTTTCTTTTTCTTTTTATTTTTTTAAACTTGGCCTAAGTTTGCGAGAATAGACTTGTTGATTTTGAGGGAGGTAGTAAGCCACATCCTCATATATACTGATCTTGTGAACTATAAATGGCTTGATATCTCCTTTGACATAGTAGACGATCCCACATCTCACAAACTTCATACACTGATGTAGAGTGGATGAAACTATATTGTTCTCATGTATCCATGGTCTCATAAGCAAAGTGTTGAAAGATGTATCCGAGTATATAATGTGAAACATGGCTTCTGTCTTCAATCATCTATCTCCATGGGCAACACTATGGAGCCCAATGCCTATTGACCTCACTTTTGGAGTGCAGATTCAATCTTCTTATCTTAGAATTAGGAGTCTCCTAGACATAAAGACTTCCCTAGTCATAAGACACTTCTAACAAATATGTAAACACTTAACCTAAGCCTAAAGACTTAGAAGGGGTAACCATAGGATTAGGTTATGCCTTAGGGATTAAGATAATCCACCTACCCTACAACCCAAATCCAATCCATGTTCACCATCTCAAACCAAACCTCAAGTTCAATTCAGGCATCAAATTCAGATCCAAATCCAAGCCTAAATTACAAAACCAAATGATTGAAGCCTATGATCAAATCCAAACATGAAACCCTTCTTGAGCCATATGACCTATCCAATGGACTTAGCCAAATCTTAATCCAAATCAATCCAAAATCAATTGGTTTTCTCATAATCAATTTATATCTTCAATCATCTTCCTAAATATAAATCAAATCTACATTCAAATGATTAAAACTAAACCAAACTAAATCAAATTAAATCAAAACCCTTCTTAAGCCATATGACCTATCCCATGGACTTAGCCAAATCATAATCCAAATCAATTCAGACTCAATTGATTTTCTCAAAAATGTATCATATTATCAATTATCTTCACAAATTTAAATGAAATATACATTTAAATGATCAAAACTAAATCAAACCAAAATAAAATCTGAACCTAAGCCACATGGCTCAACTCCATGGACTTAGCCAAATTCCTTCATTCCAAAACCCAAATTCAGTTGATTGTCTAATAAATCAATCATACCTTCAACCATATTCACAAATATAAATGAATTCTATAATCATCAAGCCAAACCAAAATCAACTCAAGTAAAACCTACCTTAACCCTCTTGACTTGAAATGTTCAAATGAACCAAAACTCATTTGAACCCAAGTCAATTGCAATTGAATTTATATATCAATCCGAAATACATATATAAACTCAACTAAATCAAACACAACCCAAAATCAAGCCAACTAAACCGAATTGGTCCACTTGACCCATAGTGGCTAATTTGACCTATTTGAGCCAAGTTCTAATCCTACCCAAATTGGATTGCAATAAGCCGTTCAAAACCTCCCATCATGATTGTTGATCACCCTAGGTTGATCAATTATCACAAATTGGGTCAAGCCAAGTCAACTTGGTCATTTGACCAAGTCAACCCCTTAACCCATATGACCCCAAACTAGTGAAATTACAACCAAGCCAAATCCATTGAAACTAATGATTCATACCAAATCAAAATCAATATTTGAATATGACTTGACCTTCATTTGAGTTAATCCAAACCCAATTAGCCCTCTTGACCCAAGTTGACCCAAATTGACCTAAAAGACCAAATTGGGTCAAATGAAAATATAAACCAAATTGATTGCAACCAATGGCTCAATTTCATTCTAAAATGATTGTTGAACTTGACCAAAGTCATGATTGGACCCAATTGAACTTAATTGACCTACTTAGCCTAAATTGACCTAAAGGTTAAACTTGGCCTAAATCAAAACCAAATCCAAATTAATTGAAACCAAATCTTACAATCATCATCAATTAGTCAACTAAACCCAAACCAAAACCCAACCCAAGCCAATTTGGCCAATTTGGTCAAATTAGTCAACTTAATCCATTTGACCCAAATGAATTCAAATGATCTAAAATCAAATTTAAGCCAAACTAAACCAAACCAATTGAACCAAAACATCCTAAATGATCATATGAACTTGAACCCTTGGTTTGACCTAGTTTGACCAATTGGTCAACTTGACCAAACCTAATCCAATTTGACCTAAATTAGTCAAATTAAGCCAAACCTAACCAAATCAACTCCAATTGACTTGAAGTTTGGGCTAACCCACTCTTCGCTCATTTCAAATCTACCCAAATCAAATCCAATGCCAATTGATAATTCTACCCTTGGGTCAAGGGCATCACATGAGACAAATCACCTATGTAAGTGGTCATTTCAATTCCTTGGCCACTTAGTTCTCTTCCAATGGTCCAATTAGGCACCTAGGACACTACCCAACCTGACACAAGGGGTGGTTGGGTCGGTCATGACCCGTAGGAGGTGAAATCACCTCACCCTCCCCATTAGAGCATTTGAAACCCTTAAGACACCTATGATTCCTCCTTGGCAACCACCTCCACAACCAAAAAGGAGCCAACTCACCTCCTCCCTACCACCCACAACTCCCTGAGATGGTCAGACGACCAATAGAAGCCAAACCGATCCCATCCGATCATGATGAGGAAGGGGTGGGGTTACACACCCCTCATTTCCACTCAAACACACACAAAAATCATTTCTAGAGCCCTAGCTACCTAGGAAGAGCCGCTAGAGCCATTACTTAAGATCCAAAAATCATTCCTCAATCGATAAATGCCATTCATGTCAATCCCAAAATAAGACACACCCATTTTTGACCTAGCTTCCCCATTTCTCCATCAAACCCAAATTAACATTACACGCACCTTCCCTAGGCCTCATCGAGAAAGAACGAATCATCTCCCAAGCTTCCCAAGCATCAAAGGTAGGACTTCGATCAAAGTAAAGCTCCAAATTATTAGTTCATGGCCTTATGAGTGAACATCAAGGAATTGATCCAATTACTGGTGAAAAGGGCTTCCTATCCACTAGATGAAGCTTCCTCAATTATTTAATCCACCGATCTTGAGCTCCGGTGAGGTATGCTTCCAAAATGTGTTGGTGGGGTTTATACACCCCTCATTTCCACTCAAACACAAAAATCATTCCTAAGCACCCAGAAGAGCCGCTAGAGCCTTTCCTTAAGCTCCAAAAATTGTTCCTCAATCGATAAATGCCATTCACGTCAATCCCGAAATAAGACACACCCATTTTTTACCTATTTTCCCCATTTCTCCATCAAACTCAAATTAACATTGCATGCACCTTCCCTAGGCCTCATCGAGAAAGAACGGATCATCTCCCAAGCTTCCCAAGCATCAAAGGTAGGACATCAATCAAAGTCAAGCTCCAAATTGTTAGTTCATGGCCTTATGAGTGAACATCAAGGAATTGATCCAATTACTAGTGAAAAGGGCTTCGTCTCCACTAGATGAAGCTTCCTCAATTATTTAAGCCACCGATCTTGAGCTCCGGTGAGGTATGCTTCCAAAATTGATCCTTAAGAGAAAATGGGTTGGAGCTTTTTGAAGAAAACTTGCATCTCATGTGATCTTAATCGTTTATACACCCCCTCATTTCCACTCAAACACACATAAAAATCATTCCTAAGAGCCCTAGCTACTCAGGAAGAGCCACTAGAGCCATTCCTTAAGCTCCAAAAATTGTTCCTTAATCGATAAATGCCATTATTATCAATCCTAAAATAAGACACTCCCATTTTTGACCTAGCTTTCCCATTTCTCCATCAAACTCAAATTAACATTGCACGCACCTTCCTAGGCCTCATCGAGAAAGAACGAATCATCTCCCAAGCTTCCTAAGCATCAAAAGTAGGACTTCGATCAAAGTCAAGCTCCAAATTGTCATTTCATGGCCTTATGAGTGAATATCAAGGAATTGATCCAATTACTGGTGAAAAGGGCTTTGTCTCCACTAGATGAAGCTTCCTCAATTTTTTAAGCCATCGATCTTGAGCTTCGGTGAGGTATGCTTCCAAAATCAATCCTTAAGAGAAAATCGGTTTGAGCTTTTTGAAGAAAACTTGCATCTCATGTGATCTTAACTGTTGGATCACCTCCGACACGTCTGGAGGTGTGGATTTT